>VZRQ01007965.1:454073-537476 GCA_013397975.1 Machaerirhynchus nigripectus | reverse complement strand
AAAAAAAAGTTGAAAACATTTAATGATTAATTTTGCAATAACAAGGCAAAGCAAACAATTAGAATAAGTTGTGGTACTAACAGCTCCTCTGGATTAGTGGCATGCAAATTTATTACAAAAAACTCTCACTAGTAGTCCAATCCTATTCCCATTTAAACAAATCGAAAAATTGTAATGACTTTTTAAAATCAGAGGTCAGAGAAAACACAAATAAAAATAACACAAAAATTGTTACTGATGAGCTTAGCGCTTGGTGGGGAAAACCTGCTGTGCTGAATGCCATGTTTTCATTTTAAAACTAGTTTGGTTGAGATCTCAGGATTTGGAGTAAAAGTGGTTTTCCAAGTTTTATCTGTCACAATAGATAGGTTTGGTTCATCCCCACGTTATTTGCACATTATTTACTTGAGGACAGGACATACAATAATTTTCAAGCATTTTGAGAATTTCAAGTAGGTATCCTAGAAGCAGACCATACACAGAACCTCATACATCTAGTTATAGCAGGGAGTCACTGGAACTTCTGAAAAAATCTTCCCCAGAAGGATAAAATGAGATAGCAGTTCTTTGGATTCCATTAGACATTTTAGTAAATAAAGAAAAATGGGACAAATTATTTAAAAAAAAACCTCCAAATGTTAGAGACACCAAAAAAAAATGAATAAGCTCTTCAGAACCCTAATAATCCTGAAACTCCCAGAGATCTAATAATCAAAAGAAAGTCTGTTATAGCAAAAAGTGGTATAGCATCAATAACAGTTAACGAGCAACTTCAGCAGCTACCTGCAGCAAAAATAAATCATCTGTTACTTCCAGAGGGCTGTGGTTCAAGGCTATCTGAGAGGCAGTGTAAGATTGTAGGAAAGCCAACTAAATTGCTAAGGAAAGCTTGCCCATCAGCTTAGCAATGGGGCATTTGAGATACTCAGGGTGTGCAGCAGCCACGAGAGGCCCCGTGCTCAGGCTGGGCTTTGCAGTTGCTAACATCACAGGAACCACACCCAACCCTGGTCACCAAACCAACAGGAGCAGCAACCACAAGGCCAGCAGATAAAAAGTTATGTGGGACTTGGCCTCAAGAGGTGAGCAGAATCTGACCTAATTAGGGCTTATGTAGGATTGATTTAGATTGAACTTGGTCAAAAAAAGAGAGTCAGCTCATTCACTTCCAGCCAAAATTTACTTTCAGCTCATTTTGCATTAACACATTTAAGTTCTGCCAGCTGGGCGTGCAAATAAAGTATTTTCTTCAAAGCAGGAGAATATTGCCTGTACAAAAGATACAGCCCCAGCACAGCCCAGGACCCCCAGCCTGTCTTGCATTTTTGCTGTGTTTCCCCTACATTTGGAACAGCAAAAACCTCAAGGTCACCCCGAGGAAGGAAATTGATGCACTTTGGTAGGTTTCTCTGGTTTAGTGCTGACTTCCAGCCACCACTCACTTTCAAGCCTGTTCACATCTGACTGGGATGCAGCTCTTCTTGAGGAGCACTTTTTTGGGAAATATAGCCACCGTTTCCCACAGCAGGTATGTTTGGAAACCAAAAGCAAGGAAGTTCTGCAGATTCTTTATGGAAATATATCTGGTGAGGTAAAGGGGGTGCTGTTGTAAAACTCTTTTCCTGTGACCTGTGTGCGTAATCAAATTCCAACAATAAGAGTGAACAGAAAACCTGAGGAGAGTGGAAGAGAAAGAGCAGAAACACAAAGAAAACGCTTTAGAAAAGCGAATTTTAAAAGTATCCTAATTCCAACACAGAGTCTCACTGTGTCAAAGAAAGGAGTTTTATAGATATTATATTGAATATAATTGATACTTCTACCCAGCATTTGAAACAAAGCTCAAGTGTGGAAATATCTCTACAGGGGCAGTGTCTCCTTACACTTGTGCAGACACAGGACAGGAAGACACTCCTTAGATCACGAGACAACTTTTGGACAACTGGTGGCAATCAGGCCTTTGGAAAAAAATGCCAATATTCTACAGGGAATTCCCTAACACAGCTTAAGTCTGGAATGAGTTCATAGACAACAGTGGTTATGGAGTTTTGCTTCCACCAAGAGACCGAGATGATGCCGAAGGAGCCTATGAAAGCATTCAGTTGAGTCAGTGTCAATCTCCCTTACATTTTTTTGATCTATTTGTTACATCAGCAGGATTTCAGCAACATTCAAGAACAACTAATCCAGCAAAGCTGATGTTAAAGAGCTCCTGCAGGTAGAAAATGAAGAGGCTGTCCCTGCAAGTCGTTGTGGTTTTTGCTCTTCAAGACTTTGGACTAAAAAAAACCCAGATTGTCCATCACTGAAAACATCCAAGGACACGATATCTTTCATTTTGTTTGGGTTCTGTTTGCTTCCTGAGAATTCTCTGTTCAAACATCCAGCTTGTATTAATTTAAATTATCTGAAGCGCTGAATGTAGGTTTGAGAAAATGGTGCTTCAGCCTCAACAGAGCTGTGTTATGTTTGATACACAGCAAAACAGGAACCTTTACACAGTTCTGCAAAAGCGAGAGTTAGAATGCAGGAAGCATCAGTCCCATTTTCAAATTAGTGCCTCTAATTAGTTCCATTTTCAAATTAGTGCCTTTGCATATAGCAAAGGTAGCTGAAATCTTCGGGGATATCTGGCAGTGCTTCCAGAAATCGTTCCTGCTGTTCTAAGCTATCTCATTTTCTCCTGTATTAAGTGCACTGTAGGATTTCCATTAGTGATTCATTGTAAAAGAGTTCCGTGCTAATTACTACCATGAATCAACTTTGTGAATACATCACAACCAGCACCCCTTTCCTCAATCCCAAAGTCGTCTCCTTTCCAAGCACAGCAAAGTCCAACCCTGTCTGCAAGGAGCTCCAGGGCTTCCACTTCATTCCAAAACAGAGGGAAATGGAATTTTCTGTGTATTAATGAAAAAGAGCCAGAGAGCTGTCTTGGGTCAGTTTAAAATGCTGAAGTTGTGCATTCTTGCTGTGCTTTCACACCTTACAGTGATGCCCATCAAAACCAGAGAGGATGGGGAAGTCACAGTGGAATATCTGGGTTTTTCATTTTTTATGAAGGACTAATTTGAACTCACAGAGGTTTGTCCTACTATTTTAATAAAGTTGAGATAAATAAACAACAAGCAAAAACACTCCCCAAAAATGAATCTGTTTTCTGAACTTTGCTTTGTCCAGAAGAGAAAATGTAAAAAATCAGCCTAGAGAGTGTTTAATTATTTTTGCCTGTTCGTAGGAAAATACACGTTAACACAGTAACCAAGAAGAACACAAATTCCTAAGTACTTCTACTTTCAAAGAAAAAGCACAAATATTTATAAAACAGCAGCCTCAGTGAAAACCTTCAAAGTATTTGGAGGATCTTAAAAGACTGCATTCTACAGCATAATAAAGGCAAATTAGCCAAAATAGATGCAAATAATATTAATGTCCCCTTAAGATGTTTTAAATTTTGGCACTGATTGCTCTACATTTGTATATCTTTATGACTTCTCATATACAAAGCAATTTCACTGAGATGAAACTAGTTTTCTATCCAATTGATTTTTTTTAATCATAGGAAGTCATTAGTATTTGTAATTTTTAATCTTTATCACTCACAGTCTTTAAATGATCATTGTAAAGTTGCTGATTAGATGGAGACTACAGAACCCATTATGCTGTGTCAAGATTAATTGTTAAAAGATAGAGAAAATAATTACTCTTATTCTTTGTGACTAAAGATCACATTTTGAGTATGAAAAGGATCTTCACCCTTCAGTTTAACAGCTCTTAGAGCACAGGCTGGGAGATGAACGACATGTGGATTATATCCTTGGCAATGCTGCTGTCACCTCACTGGATTTGCCCAAAATCACCTGGATCAAAACCTCCAAGATTAGCCACAGATTCCGTGGTCCACAGTTTCTGGAATGAAGATGAGTGGCAAGGCAAGGAAGCAATTGTCAGCATCAGTGCCCCAGCTTTGTAAGTTATCAGTAGAGTGTGGGTCAGAGAGATTCCCAGTAACCAATGTGAGACCAGCCACAGGTGCATTCTTGCTGTTCCATTTTTCTGTCATTTTTCCATGTTTCTCTGTCACTGGAGAGGAGCAAATACAGATCCCTGGGCAAGCTCCTTTTAACCTGCAGTCCCAGGTTTTGGCTCCCGGAACAAGTTACTTGGCCGTGCTGGAATAAAGGATGGCACAGTTCAGGAGAGACTCCAGTTTCATTTCATGTCCCTTCCACGTCCTTGGCTTATTGCACAATGGGTTGGAGATTGCAAGGAGCTTTTATTTTGCTGGATAAATGGAAGCTATTAACAAGGTCCTTGTAGTGGAACATTTAGGAAACATCATGGGCTCTTCATTAGCGTAAATGCCAATATATAGCACAGCCACTAATGTGAAAGAGCCAAAAACTTTTAGTAAGAAAGATGGAGGGAAAGGAGAGAATCAATTTCTTTTCTGCTTCATTTAATTTAAACATTTTACATCTCTCATTTGTGAAGTGAATACTAATTGAAAAGCCTCAGCATTAAGCTGTACACATAGATCAGTCAAGTAAACTGCACGCTCATTTACACTTTGTTTATAAGTTCTTTCCTGAAGCCAGAGCTCTATGGATGTCTCTGAAAAAGCCATTTGGGATAAGTCCACACTCAGTGCTCCTTATCTGTCAATCACACACAGTTTGTCCTTTCCCCCACAGGAATGTAAATACAGAGCAGCACCAGCAAGGTCAACATGAAAAGCAAATTTGAGTCCTAGTCTGGGTTCTGCATATTTGGGTTCAGCTTTCTCAGAGCTGGCACAACTGCAGGGTGCAGCAGAAAATACTCAAGAACTAAGCAGAACTTCTTAAGATTGATCATATTCACTTTTGTGTTCCCTCAATGAATATTAGGGATGGCAGAGAGCTTTTTGTCTCTTCTGGAGGTACCATTGCAGTGCCAAGCCCCTTGAGGGCAAAGCTACCTAGGGAACACAGCTCCTGCTCTGGGATTTAGCATCTTCCCAAGTTCTAAATATTCAAGGGTCCTACAGCTCATGTTGGCCCACTTGTGAGCAACACAGACATTCTTAATAAATACATGGTGCCTACCCCAATGAACCTTGCTTGCCCTGTCATTTGTCCATCTTTTCTTAAACAAAATTGCTTCCCAAATATTTAAACGTTTGTGTTTCTTTGGGCCAAACTGTACTCAGATCGGTGACATTCGCATCTTCTATAATCGAATTCTTCCATTTGCAGACAGCTGGCAAAAGTTTACACAATTAAATGGTGGCTGAGCAGTGCAGAATAACTTTGTAAGGCCCCATAAAACAAAGAATGCCTCTCTCCATGGTAAATAACTCGATTGATTTCTCATGGCCAAGACAACACCTTGAGTCTAGTTAAGTAAAATATTTTTCTTAAACAGTTGTACATTTTCTTTATGCTGTATTTTAAATCGGGAGGGAGTGGCATTTGTATTTATCCAGGAACCATGTAGAAAATCTAAAATAAATATATCATTGAAGTATTTTTCCCTAAGAAAGACAATATCCGTGTAAAATTTTCCTTATGTTCCTTTTCACTTTTGTTCTAGTGCAGAAGTTCAACAAGTTTATTCCATGGTACAAATACAGAACTAATGCCAAAACATTTGTGTGGCACATAACTCACAGAGCCATTTCATCAGCTAATGATAATTACTATTTTTGGATTGCTTTGACAGCAAACTTGGCAACAACACTGCAGAGCTTAAGGAAAAGAAATATTTTGCACATTCTTATTTGGCTCAATTTCATTTTTCAAAAAAAAACCAAACAAATGAAAAATTTCTCCTGAATCTCTGTCCACATGGCGCTGGCTTTCCCAGTTTGCTAAGGGTGACATCAGTGCTTTTGATCAAGGGATGGTTTGAACATTGTAACCCACTGCAGAATGAAAGGCTTACTGGGAGGCAGCTGCATTTTGAAGCAGTTAAGAAAACTGCATCCTTGTTTGGGACACAAAAAGCTCAAGCAAATATTGGTTTATGAAATCAGAATCTGTTGTTGATATTGCTGCCGTTAGCTTGGTTTGGATTAGGGCTTTATCTCACATATTGTGTGCCCTTAGAAGAGGCCTCTGAAGATGAGCAAATATTTTGAGACCTCTCCCCATCCATTGCAGGAACCTCCCAGAATAAGAATCTTGTCTCTAGGAAACATTCAAAGAGATATTAACAAAATTAAAGGTCCTAGCTCTAAGAAAAAGGAAACAAAGCAATGAGAAACACAGCTAAAGGATTTTCTTAACCTTGAGGTTTCCCTCACCAAGCCATATGCTGCAGTTTCTCAAAGGGTATTGTTGCAGCACAGGAAGAACAATGAGTATTAGCTGAATAATCAGGATAGATTATCAAAATATATAAAATCAAAGTCTGTACCCTACAGCAAGTCGTAAAGAAGAGCAGCCATCTGGAGCTCAAGGAATATTTCTAGCTTTGTCAGTACGACTTTGTTATGAACAGACAATATAGGAGGCTAATTAAAAAAGCCACAACGAAGCATTCTCCCTCTCTCCAGGGATTATTTCCCATAAATAGTTTAACGTTCATAATTGTGATCTCCATAATCACATCTTTAAACCCCTGGGGCCACAGGAGACTGACCACAGGGACTTTGACTTCCCTTATTCACATCCAGTACCGAGAGCAAGTCCAAACCAATAAGCACTAAGAAGCGTGCATTCAGTCCTTGCCCAGTTCTTGTTTTATTGCCAGTTTCAGGAACCTCTATGGCATTAGGAAAACCAAAAACCACAGAAAATCAATTGGAAACTCTGACGTCATTCTGAGATTCTCAGTCCCTGCGATTTCTAAATAATGCAAGGACAAAAGGAGTTTGTTGTTCTCTGCAGAAAGGATACCCAGAGAAAAAGGTACTGAAAAGTAAAAAAAAAAAAATTACAAAATTAAAAAACTGTCAAATTATTTTCCATTTTCATTTAGAAGGGAAGAAAAATGGCACACTTCTTCTTTATTTACCTGAGTGGGAAGTTTTATTTCTGTTTTTACTGATAGTGCTGAAGTTTTATGTTTAACTTCTGACCAGGAACAGACTGTCAAGAACGACATAATCCTGCATAAACATGCTTTGTGTGCTGCATTTAGAGCTTTCAGTATGAGCAATCGTCTTCAGGAAAATGTACACAAAGAATCAGGCTGGTATCTTTGCTCTTCTGGCTGAGGCTAAGCTTATGAGTGCCTTTCATGCTCTTCCAGACAAGCTTCTTTTCATAACTTCCTTAGACAAATGTTTCCTCTCTTAGCAAAAAAAACCCTTTAATATTTGCTTTCCATTCAACTTCCTACTCTCCCCTACAATATATGTACCTCCAAGAGCCTCAAATGTTCTGTGCTTTTTCAGCTGAAGCATTTTTAAAGGAGCTTGTGCTGGAACAACCATTTTTCCATGTGCCAAAGCAGTCATTGGCTCAGCCATGACCTGAACTCAAAAGGCCTGAATAAGAAATTCATCTTTAATCTGTCTTTAACCAGCAGGTTCTCCAGCCTGGAAAGATAATACAGGCACGAGAAGTCAATCTGAAACTGACTGCACCAGAAGACCACAAATCTGTTATTCTATACTGATATGGGAGATTACAGAAAATTCAGGGTTTAGAAGTCACTAATTTTAAAAGCTGGTTTTTTGCTTCTTTTCCCTTCCAAATGCCAAAAGACAGACTTCCTAAACTCAATAGAAGAGGAAAGAACGTAGTCATGGTAGCAAAAGGGACCACATATTCTTTTTACATTAGAAAATTCACAGTGCCACTGAAAGCACTTGGGATTTTCCCACTGCTTAGACCCTCTGTGTGTCCAGATCCTCCCAAAGGCACGCGTGCACATCTCACGTAGCGCGTGCTCACAGAGCTCCTCCTCGGGGCAGTGAGCACACTGGAACACGTTACAGAGCACTGCTTCTCTCCCAAGCCAAGGTCCAGCTTTAAAAAAACAAATCACAGTGAGCTGAGCTTGGTGTGGACCCAGAGATCCCTTTGTTCCCTCTCCTAGATGCAGCAGCACTACAAAAGAGAGATGCAGCAGAGACAGATCTGGGACCATTCTAAACCATCTCAAAGGTGGCTTACGGCTTTTGTTGTCTTCCACCAGAAGATCTCAGACAAAAGAGGGATTTTGAAGGGCCAGACCCATTTTTCCCAGTGTGCACACAGAAGAGGAGGCATACAATTGCAAGCTACAGGCATATATTAATTTATGCATACATATTTCTTAGTTTCTCTAGCCCAGAAGGTGCAACTCTCTTCTTCCTCTCTATCCCAGCCCCTTCCACCAAAACAAGCCCCAGCAGTAGGGGCAGCTTTCCTCACAGTTTGGTGAACATTTGGGGTGATCAGAAGGGCTGTGCACAGAGCTTTCCACACATCCAGGTTCTTCATGATGTGTTTAAGTTTCCAGTTCAGGCAGCAGCGTTAAAAAAACCTGCCTTGTTTCACATGATGGAAGGTGCCCTACTTACTGAGAAGACAGGCTTGCTTTTGCTCTTTGATTTCCTGCTGGCCAGGAGGTACAGACGGGTTAAAAAAAAAAAAGAGAAGAGAAAGAGAGAGATAAAAAAAAAAGGACAGATGCCACTGAAGTAGAGAAGAGATTAACAGGGTCACTAGCTTGCACTCCTGGGGTCTGGTTGAAGGATTCCTGCTTCTTAAAACTGCGAGCAGCGAGAGATGACGGACTCATCACTCAATGAAAAGTGAGTTACGGCTTTGCAGTGTGAACTTACTTGGCTGTTTTCCATTGCCTTGGCTCTGCAGGATGTGAAGGCTCATGGGAAAGTGCTACTTTGATGTTTTCCTGAGTTTTTCTGTGGAACATATTAGACGTGAGGCGTATCAGACACAAGTTCAAAGCATCCGGGCGAAATTCACGGTCGGTATTGATGATTTTCTGCAGTGCTTCAGGTGACATCTTAAGCAGGTTATTTAATGTGCTAATAAGCATAGGACCCAGACTATTTGACTAGGAACAATAGGTCTTTTGTAAAAAAGATGTATAACATGGAGTCACGCTACACTTGACAGATATTAGGCTAAGATACAGAATTACCTAAGGACTGTTGGGTAGAGTGCATCTTCATCATGCCAAGGAGACAACAGAAGTTGTGCTTGTGATAGTGCAATGTGGCAAGAGCTGCCAAAACATGTCTGGTGAGATGCAGGACATCTTACACCAGGTACGAAACCGGCCTTTGGACTGCCACGCAATATGAAAAACCCTCCACAAAACTGGCACGGAAAGAAATCATATTGATAGGGAAAAAACAAGTTAATATTGCAATGTAGATTCTTTTTTCTCTTGTGCTTTTTCATGCTATCTAAAGGATCATGCTTACCTATGTTCATATCCTATTGATACCAGAAATAGGAAAGTAGGTCATGCCAACTTCTGGTTTGAAGAATAAGGAACCAATTTTTTTTAAGGTTTCAACTTCTAAAAATACGTACCTATTCTTTCTAGGTCCTAGAAAGACTAGGGATAGGTTTCTAGGTCTAGAAACTCTAGGGATAGAGAGAGAAATTCATCTTCTTTGAGATGAATTGTAAAGAGCTTCATGCCATAATGCTGCTGGGCTCATTTCAGTTCTTATCAACAGATGGAGATCAAAAAAATCAGTCAGATTTAACCTTCAGTTCAACTTGTGCCTTTCATAAACAAACTTGCAGCCTGCTGACAGAGACAAAACAACCTGCTTTCAAATCCCATCATCCTCCCAGTTCCTGGCTGACTCATGATCCCAGTGCATCATGACCTAGAAGAGAGTAAGAAAAACTGACTCTCCTTGTTTCCAAAAATCTCTTCTGCTCTGTTTTTCCCTTTTTTTCCCCTGTTTAATTGCCAACCTTGTCATCTGAAGGATTCATCAAGATGCAGAGACACAATCCCTGGAATCTATTTGGATGATCCAGGCAGGGATCCTAAGTCATTCCCTTCCAGCACCCTCCCAAAGCCCTTCAGACCAGGCTGCCGTCCACACTGGGCTCTTCCCTGGAGACTGTTACACAGGAATGCTCACAGGGTCCTTTTCTTTGGACACTGGCACTGTGGATGCTCGAGGTGATAAGGGAACATGCCAGCTGGGTACAGCTGTTTGCAGTCCAGCTGTTTGCTGTATGCTCCCTGCTATGCTGCTGCTGCTGCCATGGAAACATGACCTTCTCTACCTTATCAATGGCCATCCTGCAGGAAAAGCCTGTGAGTGTCCCATAGGAAATCTGGCAAGAGAGGAGCAGGAAAGAAGGCACCAGAGTGTTATAAACTCCAGTGGCAGCAAAGGACTAAGATCAGGAGGAGTATGATCTGGGCATTAGAACAATCCTGACTGATTCCCAAAGAAGCTTCATTTCTGTTGAGTAAAGGAGGTGCCATTTTTAAATTATTTCTCTTTCCATAGCCACATTTTAACAACAAGCACAGCAAACTCACCTGTGAGATCTGGCAGAAGCTTCAGCTTTTGAAATCACAGGTTCATTTTTAAAGCTTATTCATTTCCTCACGTTCAACACCTGCTCTGAGAGCTCTGTCACTGATCTAGAGGGCAGCTATATCAAACACGCTCAAGAGAGGTCTTTGATTGGAAACAACTCAGCCCAATCTTCTTCATCAGCACACCCTTCTGAGGGGAAGGTTCTGAAGCATTTGTGCAGTGAGGATTTGCTAAGTTCTCTGCTCTCCTTCCTTTTACTGAGGCTGCAGCAAAGTATGCATGCACTGCCCCAAATTTGCTGGCTGCATCTCCAGTCCACATCAGCATCACCTCAGACCCCTGAGGGTTATTTTACCTCATTTGACACCAAGCCTTTCTACCACATGATTCAGGTAACAAAAGAACACTGAAACATATCACAGTTTACAAAGAGGGAAAAAAAAAAAGATAGAAAATGAAGCAAATTTCTCTCCCATTCACTTCAAAATGGAAAGGGGGGGCTTTAGCCCTTTTCAGCCCTTTTAGAGGGCTGACACAGTTTGGGGCACACCTTATGACTGAGACTATACCTAGAAGGCTGTGCAGCCACAGTCACGCAGAGGCAGTTAAGAAAAGCTGTAACAACACAAGGTTGGTGCTTCCCACTGGCACGTTTAGAGTGAGGAAAAGCATTCTGTGTTTCAAAGAATGAGAAAGTTGGCACGTGTGTAGTGTGATCTCCTCAACTCTGGAACTAAAAGTTAGCCTTTTCAGAAGTTTATTGAAAGCATACTGCTTTCTTTAGGGTCAGAATTTCTGAGCTGCAAGTAATCTCAGGGCAAAAAGGAAGTCTCTGACTCATTCAGCTGATGGACAAGAACTTTGTCATGAGCATTAGCAAAACCAGCAAGAAACAAGCCCTAGCAACCAACCAATGGTCTCTGCCCAAGCATTGTAATTAAATGTATGAGTATGCCTCATTTTGCTGACTTTGTAGTGAAAGAATTCGATGGGGTATCCCAAAACTGTCTGTGTGAATCCTCCAATTAAATGAATGTCAGCAGAGATCACAAAGACCTGGTACCAACCACCATAAAATATCCCAGTGAATTCAATGACATTAAAGGACTGTGTATCACAGGCACAGGCTGCACATCCTGCTGCTGCAGGTTACCAGCTAGCCCTGTTATTCCAGTTTGTAAAACTTCATTAAAATATGCACTTCCTCCTTTTTTTCCAGTGCCAGAGGAACACAGGCTTAAATGATAACTTCATGTGAGACACTCTGGGCCAAGTTTTGCTGACAGCGTCAAAGTTAGTGCTAAACCTCCCGTTGGCTTAGAGATGGAGCATTAGAAGTCCTAAAATAATATGAAGTAATAATAGATCTCTTTTAAAAATACAGTGTAACTTTCACTTGAAAAAATGACAACTTCCAAGAGACTGGTTGAGGTTGAAGTCAGAATATTATGTTTAAACATTTCTCTGTGCAACAGAAACCTTAGATGGAGCAGCTACCTCTCCCGAGAATGCAGGGTTATATTTCTTTCTTCATCTGAAAGGTGATTTCATGCTTCAGGAAGTAAAGAAAGTTTGTGCATTGACAATATAAATGCAGATGCCTCCCCTAATGATTGACACCAGAGGTCGTGCAAGTGGAGTTTCATTTCTACTCCCTGTAGATCAGGCAGCGAGTGAATTAACGTCTCCTCAGGAATTAGAAAGTCAAAGTCTTGACAGTTCTGGCTTCCCCCCTTGAAACGGGTTCAGTTCAGAAGGCCTCACTGAGGTCTGATCTGCTCCTCACAATTACCTTTTTTAATAGACAAAATGAAAGCCAATGACACTCGAAGTGTACTGTCATAGAGGCAAATTTCTTTCCCTGAGAAAGACATAAGTGCCAATGAAAGAAACTATTACATACAGCAAGCAATAAAACACTGTCACAAAGAAGTGTTAATTTCATAGAGCTGACAGAAAACAGTCAGTTTTATGGGCAGTCTCTGGCCCAGTCCTAAACAGATATCCCAAAAGGAGAGACCATTTCAAGCTTATATCTGGAAGAATAATGCTGTTCATACAGGGAATAAGCAAAGCATATTCCTAACAAGCTGTTTTTGCAGTTTGTGCTCTCTCACCAGCGAGGGAATTTTCCAGCACAATAGAAAAGTTATTAAACTACAACACAACTATTGTGACAAACAGTAAAAAATGCAGCTCACCATTTCCCCAGCTGTGTATTTTTAGACTGTTGCCTAAGTTCTTAGTGAACAAAGGTATACAAAATACAACACATTAATGGAACGTCAACAGGGAAACAGGAATTCTGTTCTTTTTTTGCCCGAGGGCAGGTTGATTCGGCCCTTGCAGATAAGGCTGTAAAATTGGAAGTAGAATATCTTTATGGTTGCTTCTAAGCACACCAGCTCCAGCTGTGTCTCTGCTAGAACTCAATCAAACCCTTCACTTCATCAGTTGATTTTCTACCATAGCACATTCAAGGTCCCACGTGAAGTTCCCACACACGTGCACTCACCTACTGCTGCTGATTCTGGTTCCCACACCTCTTTACATTTTCCTTCCGCTCTCGAGCACATATTTGCTCAAACAATTAAAAAATAATGCAGTCTGATAAATGGAGCTATCATTAGTATAGGACCACCACAGCAAACTTGGATAGTAACAAGCTTTTAGCACACATCAAAAATATATTATGTTTAATTAACATCTATTTCAGACACCCGAGGTCTAAATAGACCATGGGAGAAAAACCTGTTTATCAACACTCTGCAGGGCACTGTAACTTAGACCAAAAAGGTTTCAATGACAAAATACAGTCCTTCCAAACAGAAGCAGGCCACCCCCACAAGGGCTTGTACAAAACAACAAAGCCCTGTCTGCCTATGGGTTTATGAGATGGTTTCAACACTCACTCGGTGACAAGGCACTCACAGGAGCAGAAGTCTCGGAGGCTGTTGCCAGCACACTCCCAGCACAGGCTGCAAGAACGGGTGAGAATGGGCTGAGATAGCTGAGATAGGGCTGAGAATGGTCTGGGGAGCTGCCCGGAGTTCAGAGTGTTCCTAAGCACCCTCCGGGGCACAGCAGGGACACAGCCATCCACAGGAAAGGGAGGTTATAAGACATTCAGATCCTTTCAAAAAAGTATTTCCAAGTCAAGGAAGTTTAGCTTGTGGAATCTGTTCTGTACTTCAGGCACTCCAGATTGGATTCTGGCTGTTCCAAGCTAACTAGAAAGCACAGAAAATTTGTACAGTACTACACAAGCATGAAGTAGTGTGTGTCCAGATAAATCCATCCATGAACACATTTCCAGTACACCCTCATAAAGACAAAACCAACTACCCAGCACCACTGCTGGTGAGAAATATCCCATCCCCTTTTCTGGCTTTTTTCCTTTGATCATTGCGCTGATATTTCTAAAAAGGTTAGGTGAAAATATATTTCAGAAGCGCGAAGGTTTGCATTTGATTCTGCTGTCAATGATTTGCTGCAGCTTTTTGAGAGAGGGAGCTTGGACATTAAATTCAGGCTAACACCACCCCCTCTGCAGCCTTGGAAAGCACAAAGCATTTCAATCCTACAGCTGTAAACATTTTCTTGAGCAAAAAGATGTTCCCAGAGCCTTGTGGGATCAAGACCCTCCAACCAGGCCATCTAAGCATGTGGGTGTGAGCTGTTTGGTGCTTGCAGCACTGATCAAAGGAAAGGAGTGACAACAGCCCGAGCCCAGCACTTACAGCCACAGCTAAGGGAAGGATTTTCAATAACACTCACAGTGCCAGTCACAAAGAGCTGACCCGAAACCAGAGACAATCAGGTCTTTGTCCACAGACAAAGCTGACAGCTCTGGGGTTCCAGGCTTTCACAACAGAACCCAAACTGGATCTTTTTTTTTAGAGTATCAAAGAGTTCTTCAGTACTTCCATTTATGTAGACAGATGGAGAGATGCTGGGTGTATCTCTCCTGCATCTTTGCCTCCAGGAAGGGCAGTGGGGGATGAGCGGGGACAGCCAGAGGAGCAAAGCACAACCACAAGGAAAAATGTGGCTCAATGAAACACCCTACAGGGGAAAAATATTGGCTGGGATAGGCACACGTAGAGCAGAATCCCCCACCAAAGAATCAGCCCATGTTGTGGCTGAAAAACCTGTGTCTGAACAATAAAAATAGTAAATATTATTTATTTGTATAATCGTAATCTTTTCATCCTGTAAAATCCTAAAGTCCCTCACAATCACTAGACACAGAAATCCATGGAATGCCACAGCCATCGGAACAAAGCAATAATTAGGCATTAATAAAATGAGAAAATACCAAATGCTCAATTCTAGGAAACTGGCAAAAAGTACCAAGAAAAGGATTCAGTACAAGTCAGATAAAAACTCGAGAACAGTAATAACATTGTTTTGCTTTCCTTTTTTCATGTTTCTCTGGTTTGTTACTCATTAGTAATCTTTGGTAAGATTCAAAATCAGACTCTCCTCCTTTGGTTTTCCCAGGGCACAAACACGGAACATGATTGATATCCTCATCCCTCGCTTATAGCAAAATACTTCACATATAGCAAAGAACCTTCTGTATTGCTAACTAACTAAGTTAAAATGTTCAGTAATGCAAAAAAAACCAAAAGAAGAAACAAAGGTGGACACAGGGAAACGTGTCCCTACATTTTTACAGGATGGAAGAGGATGAGGGAACTGTGGAAGTTAGATATGGAATGTACCCACTGTCTGAAATCCAGGTCAACCCTTTAGCCCTGAACAGTTTTGCAGTTTGCACCCTGGAAGCTTTTGGCTGAGCTTCATCCATGTTTTGTGTATTTCTGTCCTCACACATCCTCCATCTGGAGAGGCAATTCTGAGGGCAGAGCTGGGGAACACCATCACCAGAAACTACTCCTTTTGGGTTTTTATATGACTGAACTGCTGATAATCTGGAACACACTTTTACTGCAGCACAGTGAAACCTAGTGACAGATGGTAATAATCACTTAAATCTCCTTTATGCAACTAGCTTTTACATTCATTGAATAAATCATTAAATCTACAATATATTTCTCTGTGTGTTGTGCATTTCAGAAGCACTGCAGGGCATATTTTGTGAAAGAGCTCATGTTCACTTTCCTATCATTACCAGCAGATACAATGGGTAAAGTCGTAGTCCTAACAAAGTCAATGACAAAACTCCACTTCTTCTTCAGTGAGGACCAAGATTTTACCTAAAAAACCTACCCAGGACAGATAATCTCAAAGTATACTTTCAAAAACCTCAAACTCTAAGAGATGCAGCTCGTTAATAATCATTGTGACTGCAGCTGTAAAAAGGACCAACAGATGTGTGACTGCCCACGACACAGCAGAGGCATCCTGGCACAACAAACCCTCTTGGAATTCTGGTGTTCTTCTCCACAGCACAGGGCAGGTGGCTCAATCTATTTGTCCAGTCCAGAATCAGCAATCGTAGGTAAAGGATCCAGTTATATGGATTAATTGAATAATCCTAGACACACTTCTATGGCAAGTAGGTCTGGCTAAAATACAGCACATTTTATCAGCCAGTTATAAATTGCTCTGACTAGAGGGAATAATTTTCTTTGATTTTGAGGGGACAATACTGGGGCTCACGAAGGCAGTTCCAGAGAAGCCGTAGGACAAACAGTTTTTGACTCCCTCTTTTCTGGGCCACGTGATGTTTTATAACCATTTACTCCTGGAAATGGACATTTACAGCCCTTTGTCTCTGGCAGGACTGTCAGGGACTGAGGCAACCTCCTCCTTCCTTTACATACAATATAAAAAACTAAGATAAACAGAAATAATAAACTAAAGAAGTAAAAGGCATCTAATCAAGATATTACTGTAATTAATGTTTTCCATATCCTCCTCTCAATCCCTACACAATTTCCTGGAGTTTATGGAAAGCGACATCATGTCCAAGATCCAGCTGGCAAAAGTTTACACAATTAAATGTGCACACCTTCCAAAGCAAAGCTTCCTCCCCCTTCTGGAGGAACAACGAGGCGCTTCCCTCAGGGTGGAAGACGCGGGTTTGAGCTCTGCTGGGCTGTTACAGGCAGTGAGCATGGGCAGCACCTTTCTGTGGATTACAGTGTGGGGTTTGAAAGGCAGGAATAAGTCCAGTAAGTCCAGGTCAGGTGTCTGGAAGGGTTGTTTTTCAGACCCACGCTGAGGAAGAGGTTTCGGGAGACAAACCCCAGCTGGACAGCAGTGCCACCCTGCAGGGCAAGGCTCACAGGTTCTCCCTCCCATTTAGGATCTCACAGCAGGGATGCTCCTTGGCACTGGGAAGGGACCTCCCCCGGCTCCAAAGGTCAGGCACCTTGCGTGATCTCACTCACACGTAGGAATTTACAGACTTCTTGCTCCTTCTCTAAATGCTAATTGCTGGGAGCATTTACAGCTGGCTCTAAACAAGCACAGCAGGCAAATGGCATTGCAAGCTGTGTGTTGGTGTTTGCGCTGCAAAGGAGCAACGAGCAGATTGGCAAACTTCTCCTAAGTGATCTCGAAACGGAATAACACCGATGCCACATGCATTATGCAAAAGTGGATGGATTGATTAGCGGGTCGAACAATTCCAAAGACCCATTATGCAGCTTCCTTTAAATAATTAAACACGGGGAAATGCACTACTCCTGCAAAGCTGACTGGGAGCATCTCTCTGCTTAGAAGATTCACTGCCTACTTGATTGCTAAAAAAAATCTGAGCGGGTTCTCAGTGACTTGGGGCACTGCTCTCAGTTTAGTGGGCACTGTTGTGTTCCTTCAAACACCTCCTCTTATTCCTCCAAACACCTCCTCGTACCACATGGATGAGCACTGGTTTCCCAGTGCCTTGACCCGTTCAGTGGGGTCTGTTTGTTCTCTCAAGGGTTTGGCAGCAATGCATTTGTTAGTGTGAGCAAATACATTCGTTTTTCTGAGCATTTCCCAAAGATTCTGGGTTGTTTTTTGTGTTTTGTTTCTTGGCAATGGCATTGCACATCCAAAACATTCAAGCACTTGACAACAGAGAAAATATTTTAGCCTGACACATTTTTTAAACCAGAACTTCCCATCAAGCCATGAGGAGTTAAGTTTGGATTCAGCTGTTTGGATAGTGTCCTTTTCATATCAGGTTTGCTAAGAGGTTCAAGCATTGCCAGGTTTTAAGGAGGTTGTTTGGAAGCCCAAGTAATTTAATTATTTAAAGCTTTGAAGACAGAACTATTAACCAGCACCTTTCTGACGCCAGTAGGTTTAAGGAAGCCTGTACACATGAAAGAGTGACCCTGCTTGTTACTGCACCAACACTTTCATGAAGGCACAAATGTGAATTGCACATTCTGTAGCTTTCTAAAAGATATTTAGAGCAAGACTTTAAAAGTACCTTAATTTTTAAAGAAAATGCCTTCAGAAATACACAATACACTTAAAAAGAACAATGAAGCAATTGCTTTCACTTACCAACAGGCCCTTTAGCAACCTCAAAGTGCAACAGGAAAAAAGTCAAGTGGGTACAACCTTACATCTAAAGTGACTAATCTGACCTCTGTTAGCTAACAAGATTTGGAGGGATTTAAAAGATTTTCTGTATTTTTCTCTTCATATGTCAAGGTTGACAGGAGCTGGCTTCTATACTTTCTTTTTATTGCTCAATTAGGTTTTTTTGAACTTATTGTGTATAAAAAGTATTTCACTTTCTCATCACCCCTTAATCAGATCACTATCTTATCACCTGACACAGAAATAAAATACCTGGAGAAATCAATAGTCAGAGCAAAAGGTTAGGCAGGGATCAGCCCTGCATAAATGATATGTTTGTCCTATTCATACAATGGCATGAGATCATCTTCAAGCAATGAATCTGGAGAGTCAAAAAATGGATTCATAAAGGAAAAAGGATTTGCTTTAACTTGGCCAAGAAAGTTGAATTAATCACTTAAATAACGACAACTGGCTGGTTTGCAATATCCTATTACTATTTTGAATTTCAAAGAAAAAAAAGACCAGATAAATAGTTTCGATGGGTTTGGATAACATTCTCACTATTTTTCATCTAGCTCTATGGAATAATGTATTTAAACCACAGCTACTCTTTTTTTTTTCTTCTAACAAATCACGTGCAAAGATATACGTGGCTGGAGGTGATCTAGGTCACCTTCTTCTGTGGGGATTTCAAACCTGTTTAATAACCTACAAGCAAACCCTCTCCTATGACTGGGGAGCATGCAAGGGGTACTTCTTAGGTCTGGCCCTCCCGTCAGCACCTACTCTCCTGCAGAAAGGGGGACGAACTGAAATACTTTGGACATGTCCCCTTTCCATCAAATATGGCTTAAATCAAACCCTAGGCTCAAACCCCATGAGGTGAGGTGTTACCCTCTCACACAATCCCAGGGTGGCTGTCATCTCCTTTCCTTAAGGACACACCACAGACCAAACTCAGACTAACACTGCGTGTACCACACCCGTGTGCCTCAGCCACGGGAGGCCACTGAGACTTGCTGGGGATTTTCTGTGGCACTGTTGAGACAGTTTTCCCCAAACACAGTAGTACTGAAAACATTTTCATGCCTAACCCAGGGCAATCTCTTGTTAAAACATGCTGCTACAAGGACACAACTTCCCGAGATATTGAATCCAACTGTAATGGCAACACACCTCTGAGAGAGCAGGCTGAAGACTATCTCACAAGTTGCTCCACTTTCATCATTTTCAAGATGCTCATTTAATCTAGTATTGAGGTCTTTTCTTAGGGAGAAATCTCATTTTAACAGAAGGAAAACAAACACAAACCCATCTCTCTGCTTCAGCCCATTGCCTCAGCAATGGCAGCAAAACAGAGCAGCCACAGGCCATCACCGAGTTATATTTTTTATGGAACAATTTCACTATGAACTGTAGGTACACAGCACTCCTCCCCTTCTTTTTCAAAACTTTGCCTGACGTTTTGTCCTAGTTTCAGCTGGGATAGAATGACTTTTCTTCCTAGTATCAGGCCTAAAGCTGTGCTTTGTGTTTAGGATGACCCAAAGGTTAACAGCACGCCGTTGTTTTAGTTCGCTTACATCCAGACCTTTGCTCCTCGACCCACCCCACCAGCGAGGAGGTCCCAGAGCTCCCACTCACCCACAGGTGTCCCACGTGCCGAGGGCGAGGAGGGGCAGCAGAGGCACCGCTGCCAGCGGCAGCTGTCACTGCGAGGAGCGAGGTGTGTCCCCTCCGGTGCAGCTGCCATCGCAGCGCCCGCGGAGCCCCGGCCGGCGCTGATGTCACAGCAGGGCTGGCTCCATGTGCTGGGCACGGTGGCCTTGGGGAGGGGCAGCACAGGGTCACAGAACCACTGCATGGTTTGGGCTGGAAGGGACCTCGTGGATGCCACAGGGTATCATGGCCAGCATCCAACCAGGGGGAAAGCTGGCCGGGATCAGTCAGCAGCTGCGCGAGACATCACTCGTTTTGTATGTTGTGTTTTACCATTTCTATCGTTCTTTTCCCTCCTGGTTTGGTCCTATTAAACTGTACCTCAAGCTGTGGATTTTGAGGTTTTTTCCCCAGTTCTGTCTCCCATCCCACTGGGGGCAGGGGGTGAGGGGCTGTGAGTGTCCAGCTGTTTGTTGGGTTGCACCACGGCACGTTTGCACTCACAATTACACCATCCACTGCTCCAGACGTTTTGCTCCCATCATCTGGGTGAGTTCTCATTGTTCAGCAGGAGGACAGGGGACAGGGCACCCCCACTCTGTCACAGCAGGATCAGGCTCGGAGTGGAATTAAATTTGCCAGTTATCCTGCTACTTTCTTCTGTGCTTTATGTGCATGTGCTCATCTCCTCAATGCAAAAGGCAGCTCTCCCTGCATGGAAATCAATTTGATTGTACAACTTTACAGATCTGGGCTGGAGGACTTAAACATTTCACAGTGTTTCTCTACTACACAAGCATGAGCCAAGTCACAATTTCCTTCTCTTTCCCTCCTACTTAACCCTTTTCATATGGCTTTAGTGTTTGTTTACAGATGTGCCCATTTCCAGCTGAAGAAACTTCAGCTCAATGTTCCTCATGCTGCCAGGGGCTCAGCATGTGACAGTAGTAATTCTGACATATTTGAAAGTTTGTGTTCCCTTGTTTCTTTCCTTTGATATGAAATGTATTTAGAAAATTATTTGTTATAGCAAAAAAAAAAAAACCCAAAACAAAAACAACTCAAGATTTAACAATAAAGTCTTGAAATGGAAACAAAACATTCAGTTAACCAGAAGCAATTGCTTCATCACTATTTTCAGTTCAAGAACAACGACAACAAAACCTCCAGGTTGCGGGGGTTTTATCCTGTTTACTGAAAACGTTTTCCAGAATGCCAACATTGTTCCCAGAACCTGACAGTGGTGTTTCTCCTCCCTCTGAAACACTTCTTCTGTATGTTTGAGAAGGTGCATGAAGTGCATAGATCTCTCCACGACCTAAACACAAGTGGAACATCTTGATGAAAGGCATCTAAAATGTTTTTCTGCGAGAATCCCATGACTATGGCATACACAGGCTAAATCACAAAGAAATGACTGATGAGCAAGCTAGCCACCAGCTTTACAAAGAAAATAAAAAGCCAGTGTAAACCCCAGCAGTCTTTTACAAGCTGTAATCAATTATGTGTGATCAAGTTCTAGTTCCTTGCAGGAAATTAAAAGCTATAGTGCCCATGATCATGCATTTCATACGTCATTCACTTTCTAATAAAATTGGTCCTTCTGTAAGGTTATTGTTTTCTGCCCTGTGATCTCAGCTCCTCTACTCTCAAACTGCAGATCTCATGTGTTGCTTCAGTGAGTTTGCTCAGCAATACACAGGGAAAAGATGATGTCACTTCACAAAGAGTGTTTGGTATTTGCCACTGGATGAAAACCCAGTGTTTGGAAACTCCATCTCAGAGGGAACGGAGTCCCAGGTGGGGACAACCCCACATGAAGTCTTTCAGCTAACTCTAATACAAAATGTAGCTGGATTTCTCTTTTGCTATCAGGATGAAGTAATAATAAAAATCAGAGGTGACGGAAGCTTGTCAGACAAACAAAAGAGAAAGGTGGGGAGTTCGAGCCCATTAACCTCATTAGTTCATGGAAGAAATTTGGAATAAGGCAAGACAATTAGCAAATTGTGAGTGTTCAGCTTTAGACATTACTGTGGGTAGTCACATCCATAAGTGGTTCACAGCCTAAAAACCCAAGTTTTCAGCCAGCTATTCCCATACTACCTAATCCATCACAATTGCTATTTGTGTTTCCAGTGACTGAAGCAAGACCATGATTCAGCTCAACCACTGCAGTGTTTGTCATCAGACTACTATCTAATGACAGCAAATAACCTGACTTAGGAGTACAAGTTATGTCTTACATGTTTAAATAAAGATAAATCCCCACCAGACAGCAAGAGGACAATGAAAATATGGGAGACTTGAATGATTGCTGATACATACAAGGAAATGTTTGAAAACAGGGAGGCGTTAGGTATGGGAGGCTTGATTTTCATTTTACCCTAGTAAAGGATATTGTTTCATGTTTTAAGCAGCTGGGATTTTTTATCTGAACAGGCACTTTCCAGGCAGATGACAGATTGGATATGAATGTGCAGTAGGGTGCTCCCTAGAATTTGGGGAGAGTGTGGCAGGTCCAGTAATCAAACCAAAATGCAGCTGTTTTATTTCCTGCTGCAAACTGGCCTCGCAGGTGAACAGATCAGCTTTCTCTGCAAGACTCCTTGACAGCACTTAAAGGTCATGTAGTGCTGAAGCCTGTGCAGCTCAGGCCTAGTTATGATTTTGGGATGCTTTATTCAGCTGTTTCATACTGGAGGAAAAAATCCAGCTTGCTGGTATAGACACGTTATGGCCAAGGAGAAAAAACAGCACTGTGGGAACAGGGCCAGAGGAGGAGATTGGTGCTCACACATCTCTGCCCTGAGAATGTCAAGTAGCTTCTCTCACCTCTCCATCCATAATGCTGAAATGAGTGCTACCAGAATGAAAGGGATGTTGTGAGGCCAAATCCACACACATTCTCAAGCACTTAGAGGACTTCAGATGGAAGGCACGACAGAAGTGAAACACTTCTTATTTTTCTCACTCACTCAAAAAAATATCTAAGAGGAAAGGCAATATTTTATATAACTTATAAAAATGTCAGGAACTTGACTCATTTCCCATTCAGGTCAAAAATGTTTTCCTCTGGCTGCCGTGTGAGTGAGATTTGGACTAAAAGGCCCGTAACAATTCCCCATAAACAAGGTCCCTAAAAAGACTTACAAATAGATGGCTGCTATCTGCCTTGGCTTTCACCCATCTTTCACCATGAAGAAAAGAAGAGGAAGAAGATGATTAACCTGTCCCGACATAAATGTTTGCATACTGACTTACAGTGCTCTGTTAACACTGAGAGCAAGAATCATTGGTAATTTTATGGAGTGAGTTTTGTGGACTCCTCAAAAAGTCCGCACTCTGCAGGCCCAAAAAAGTCTGCAAAGAAGCTCCTGGGCTCCAAAGAGATGAACACTTCAAACCACTTCCCCCTACAGTATCTTCAACCACCATATTTCCACCCCACGGTGTTTAATTGTTTCGACTCCCTTTAGCTGATTTCAGAGGTCTGGTGAACTAAAGGACATGTTTACATTTCAGATGCAAGCTTATTTCCCAAACATTATGGTGCCAGCAGTGCAAACAGAAGCCCGGCTTTCTGGAGGCAGGCCAAACTCTCATCACTCGAACTCCATTCACAAAGTGCTAGAGGAGGTTCAGCCGCTGCATATATTTGCTTTGAATAACTTTGTTGCTGTTTCAGCTGGGGAAGGCTCGACATGATTTGTGTTTGTATCAGCCTGACATGCTCTGCGTTGTCCCCAGCAGACACCACTGCCCTGGCACTCGCATTGCTCTGCTGCATTAGCCAGAGAGCGTTTCTGCCTGAAGAAATCTCTGTGTCTCCTACTCAGCTCCTACTCAGCTAATGCTACAAACACCCCTGGTTGTTATAATAATACTAATTCTTTCCTCTTGACCTCCACTGCTCACCCATGACACCACAAAGCAGCATCCCAGCATGGAACACATTTTGCCTCTGCAGAACGGGACCCATGAGGGTCCTCCAGACACCTCCTGGCATGAAAACCTCAGGACAGCTGGCATGGGTCACACCAAAAGCCCACCCAGCTCAGTTCCCTGCCCAGTCCGTGGGGGAAAGGTGACAGAGAGCCCTCAGGAAGGCCTGCTGGGAGAGCACTCCCAGCAGAGCAGGCAGCTGGGTTCAGGCATCTCTTGGAGCTGAGGCTGGGGATTCTGGTGACTGAGTTGGGACATTCACCTGCTGCATTATCGGGACCCCACCCCACCACGCTGCCCCTTGCTGGGGTGGCCCTGAGTGCTCCCTGTCCCAGAAAACAGCACAGCCCCTGGGATGGTGCCACAGGCAGCACAGCAGGGCTGAATGAGCCCTGGGGGGAGCAGAGCCTCCCCCTCCTGGGTGAAGACACACAGAACCAGCCCTCCATGGAAACTGTGGAAATGATGAGGACCAGCACCACCAGCTCATGGAACCCAAGGACTCCCTTTTACCTCCTCCCCTTTCATCTCCCTCTACCTTGCTTGGGTGTGATCACTCAGTGCTGCTCACACAATATTTTTGCTTAATAACTACAATTCAAAAAAAATTTTGCTAATAGCCATCAGCTTAGAAAAACCTAATTTTTACTTCAATAAGAGACAAGAAATACTGGAATGTTTCCACTGTTAAGAAAACTATCCTCTGAAACAAAACCAAAATATCTTATAAAAAATGTTTCAAGATTTCTGACCTACATTCTGGTTTTACTATGCTTAGCTATAAACTAAGTCTGCCTGTGAATTTTGCTACTTTAATGATTCATGACTACAGAATGTGTCTTGAATGTAGAGGACAGAAAAGGATTAGTGATGAAAAGGAAAACACACATAACATTTTTCAGTGTCTTAAGTTTTAATCACTAGGAAACAAAAAATAAATGAGCTATGGGCATTGTATAATTGCAATAAATTTTGAGAAATGAGTAGTGTCCACAGAAACCCAATTAAGTTTAATAATTTTGTGCATCAGAGACTGGGAGAATGGGGGAGGGGGAGAAATCTAACAAGTTACTGAATATAAAGTTTTCAACAGCAGAAAACAATGCTTAAATTAATATGACACATGGTGGTACTTCTGGCTGCCTTTCTAATTGATTCTTCTTGTTAAATCAAGAGGAACTTGTGCACAATAAGCAGATTGCTGAGAGGCTCTCCCCTGCACACAGATAAGAGTTACCTTGCACAGAGTGGCTTATTCATAAAAGAAGAGTCTTTTATGAGTTTTTTAATTTGGTGGGGCTTTGCTCAGGGGTTTTCTGTCTTAAGGCCCAATGTAACAGCAAGCAAAGACCAAGGAATCCCAGCACAATCCAAAACCCAGCCACCAAAAATTTAACCACTGTTTGGCTCATTTGCATTGCTTTTCCTCCAAAAGAAATGAGGAGCAAATGCTCATGATGCAACAAAAGAAGGAAGCCAGGCACTTTTCAATATTTGCTGATTAATTCTTACACATATTATAGTAAGTATCAGTTTGACAAAAAGAGTGGCCTATATTCATGAATTATCCAAGCCAAGGAATGCTTGAAATACCCATTGCCAAATATGAAGCATTTGATGTCATTCAGTTGCACATCAGAGCACTGATTTTCAAATAAATTCTGAACTGCAAACCCAACTAAGAGAACATAAGAGGAGCCCAGATGCATAAAACAATATAGAGATAAAAAAGAAACCTCTGACCTCGATTCTACAAAGTCTGTCTTTGGTGCTGAAATGAATGAGTCCAACTGGACAATTCTTTGAGCTGGTCTCCAAGCTCTTCAAAGTTTATTTTTTTAAATTATTATTTTAAAAGGTGAGTTATTATCTCTTGGAATTTCAGTGCTGCTAAACAAAAGCAGAGTACAACAATTCAGAGGTGTCAGGAGCACCTCTGGAATGTCACTGCGAGGCAAACCGCCCTGTGCAGCCCAGCGAGGTGGCCAGCGATGATGAATTACACGCCAGCACCTACGATCAGCTCACTGCTTGTGCAGCAAACGGAAGGCAACTCAGCTGTCATGAGACCAGGACTGGCAGCCAGGAAATCCTGTCGAGTTTCATCGTTCTGTCTGCCCCCTTCACTGACTCCAGTAACACAGATTGACACTGGATGCTCATCTGCTGCAACGTTTTTTGGGAACATAACACTGGCATTCAGCTTCACCCCGGGTGAGTTGAGGAGCTTGGCAGAGCCCAAGGATATGGCAGGTTCACAGGAGAGAACCTTGCTTGTGGGCACAGAAAAGAGGGATTTTGAACACCTGCAGTGTCCAGCAGGTGTTACATCTCATTTCAGCAACTCTGGCAGAAATTCTTCATGTAGGGGAATAAACTTTGAGAAAGACTGTCTGTTAGGAGGCTTATATAATTTCAGTTAATTAAAAATAAGATTTTTGAAAGACTATAGGGTTTTCTTCACATGTGGGAGGGTCCAGAACTGAGAGGAAAGAAGGGTGTCCTGTCAGTTTAGGACACTAACAATGGGAAGAAGAGGAAAGAGAAGCCAATTTCTTCATGGTAAAACATGGATTGGGATTTTCTCAGCTAAAATTGGAGACATTAACTTAACTACTCCGTTCTTTACTTTTTGGTCTGTGTTACTTGTTTGGCAGTGGTAGGACCAACTTCAGTTTGAAAAGCACAAAAGGGGAATTTCCCCATTTTCAGCAAGTTCTCCACTTCCTGTTGTTGCTCAGTGCTGGATTTTACTTGTGAAAGTTAAAGTATATTAACCATTTTACACTTCACCTTTTATTTTACAGCTCTTGTTAGGTGTGAAGGAAGATGTTCCTTTCACTGAAGTGGCAGCAATACCAGCACCTCCTGAAACTTCAGGATGAGAATTCTCACCTGACTACTCATAACAAACAAGATGTGCCTTGCAGGATTCACCCATTTTACTCCAGGAAGAGAAAGCTTGTGCACTGGGAGACAGAAACGAGAAATGCCAAGTGACCTTGGGCAAGTCACTTCAATTCTTTGTTTCTCCTTGCTGCTGTTTTCCCTGCTACCTTTGGTCTGCCTTGCCCAGTTAAAGACATGTGAAACAGGAGAGCTCCTCACTTTGCAGCCCATCTCACCAAAAAGGTGCTGACCTCCCTCAGCTACAACAGCAATAACTTATAACCATGACAACAATTTACAAGTGATGCCCTGCATTTTTAATGCTCTGGCTAAGAAGTGTTTCAATTACTTATTAAAGCACATGTGTGCGTTCTCTTTTACAATGGGGAACTGCTCTTACCTCTTGTCAGCTTTAATGGCACTTAAAAGCTTAGATTTTCACCCTGACTGTTTCTCCTGAAAGGCTGATGCAGAAGCCTACTGCTCCACTGGTCTGAGAAAAACTCTTCTAGTTACAAACCCAAGTGCACTCTTGGACAACTCTCACCCTTCACTCTTGGGCCAGCAAGGTCTTCTCCTCTAGTGTTCATGTGCTTTGTTTAGAAACAAATCACAGCCCTTCCAGGCCTGTATTTCACCCAGTGGAAGTGGCCAAGCTGCCCTCTGAGTTACATGTTAAGCCTGCATGAGGACCTCTGCTTGGAGCTCTAATCCATCTCCCATGAAATCATTAGAACCTAATTCTGGACTTTAAGCTCCTATTGAACCAGGTTAAAAACCTTTCAGTGTGCTATGGACAGCGTGACCAGTCCCAGGCCTCCTCTCACTTCTCCCCAAAATAGAATAAAGGGGATTGTGTCCTTGCTCCTGGAATCCATTGCTCAGTGCTGTCCTTGCCTGTCAGAACTCAGCACCCATCCCAGGAAGGGAGAAGAGGGAATAAGCTCCCCTTTCAGGAGTTGCTCTCCTCCCTCCATCTTGGGATTGCCTTTATTTATTTATTACTCTGTTTAACTGGGCCTAGGGTACAGAATCTGGTGGTACTAATGGCATAAAAAAAGCCCAAAGAGCCAAGAAACAAAACAGAACTTAGAAGAAAATACTGTAACATATATGTTACATATTTGTCGTAGGAAGGATGACTTTCAAATGTCCATTGGCAGGAAATGCATTAATAAGATCTTTTCTTTCTCTGCCCTTTCTATTGACAGCATATCACTTTCCAGCATCATCATTTCACTGGGTGAAAATGTCTGCCCTCTTTAACAGAGATAAGTCACTTGCCATACATAAGCCTTGCTAATTTAGGATTAATGTTGCTGAAGTAATTAAAGTGACCTTAGGCAAAACACAGGGCTATTGCTGTGCACTGAAGTCCTGCTGGTTATCTGCAGGGCCAGCTTCAGTCCAGTGGCATTAACAGCTGGCTCGGCTTTGGCCTTACAGCTTCAGAGGCCTCCAAAGCTCACTTTATAATAAAGGGCTTCTGCTGAATCTTCCAAAGACAAATGAATGTCAGTCGGTTGTTTGAGCAGTTAGCTGAGAACTGTAAACTCTCCAGTGAGGCTCGAAGAGTCAAAGATCACAGACAGAAGCCAAGGATGCAAAAGCCATGGTGTGTTCCCCTCTGATTTCAACAGCCACCAAAAAAACGTGGACTGAAATGAGTCAGTGGATAGAGGTGGCCCTTAAGCTGCTGTAAGTATTGCCACGTGCATTACCTTGGAATTTGGTGTGAACTCTGTTATCTCCAAGCAGAAGCTCGAAATAACTCTCCTCTATACTGCAGAACAGCACTTTTAGTGTAACAGAGAGTTGTTTAGCAAGCAACTGCTGCCAGATTAATAATTTATCAGGTACAAACTATGGTTAAATTTGTATGGTTTCTCTAGCAAGAAAAAAATCTGCTGGGAAATTTACATAAAAAGAAACCTCGTAGGAAACCCACTGCCCTTGAATAGGCAAGGATCTAAAACAGAAATGTTGTTTTGTTGGATAACACCTTGGGTTGGTGGTCATTTAAAATGCTTTTCATGCATGCAGCCAAAGTACCAACGGTGACAATTACAGAGCACAATTTGAGAGCACCACAGCAATCAGTTGCTGAGGCTGGAAAGTTTGCTGTAAAATAATGTTTATACTGATAAAGCCCTACTGATTTTCATATTGCAAAATGGTTTGACCTCCCAAGCCACTATCCATGATTACTGCATCTTCCCCTAGGAACAGGATGACTGTTTCAAAGAAATTCCCTCTTGAAGATTCAAACACCAGCTTTGTCCACTTTTGCAGCTGACTCAAAATCCATTCAATAAAATAGTTCTTTTATTTGCATATGGTTCCCAAGGACTTTGTTGAAAAACCTCTGGCAGTATAAGTGTCATCTGCTTTTCCCCTGTTCATTAAACCTGCATTATTCACTGCATACAGCACCTTTTGTCCACCTTCTTGGTATCGACAAAGCTAAAGAGGGACAGGCTGACCCCAAAAGGAGGCCACATTATTATAAATTTCAAAGCAGGGGTATTTCAAAGACTATTGCCTAGGGTCACTTCTGACACAAATTCCAGACATTCACATTGAATTTTGTAAGACACTGCTATTCAGTCAGAGTGAAGTTCAAAAGCAGCATCCCTTTATGTGATATGTAGGCTATTTTTGATACAGAAGTCATTACTAAAAGAAATGCACCCAGCAATGTGCTACAGAACAAGAACCACCATTGTACAGGGTTTGCAATTAAAAGAGAAAGGGGTTTTAATCTTTTCCAGCAGCTGCCTGTGCAGATGCAGTGAAATAGCTATCTTGAGTTATGGGATACAGAGTACCCTGCAGCTGACTGGCTGTAGAAACGGAGGTGGAACCAGAATAAATCCTACCTGCACAGAGTTCACTGCTTTGAAGGCTGACATCAGTGAAAAGCACATGTGTGAGTGTACACGTTGCAACATCCATCAAAGCAGTGCTGCTGAAGCAGAGACACCCTCCCCACACGGGCACACAGCCACCCTCCCCACTACCCAGACACCCTGCCCATGGCACTGACCCAGGGGCCAGAGCAGGACAAAACCACCTTGCCCCAGGGAGCCCTTCCTGATCACTCTGTGAAATCCTCCGGGCAGGTTTTATGGCCAGCCATTGCTCTGCACTACAATCCACTCCATCCCTAAACTGTAACAATCATTCCTACTCCCCTTCAAACCCTTTATTAACACAGACATAGCCAAACTGCTAAAACGTGGAGACACACTCTTCTTTCTCACTTACAAATTCCCCTGAAGTATCTCGATAAAATTGCTGCCCACAGGGACAGCCACAGTCGCTTTTCTCTTTTGTTTTTTCCCCTCCACCATCTGACTTTAACACGCCAGTCATGTAACAATGCCTGGGGCATCGTCCCTGACTCCGGGAGTCTCCAGGCAATCTGCAGCCTCTGTGGCTGCGTTACAGGTGAGAGATGAGCAATAACAGAGGAACATTGCAGCGTGGAACCCGGGGGGGTTTTGTGAAGAGATCAAGTAAATAACTATCATCGGCAGCTTTAGAAGGAAAAAACCCTCCCCACTAAGCTTCATCTCATCAGATTTCAGGCTTGAATAAAGCGCTCACAGTGAACCAAAGCCTCCTCAAAGCTCACCTGGGTTTGCACTTCTGAAAGTCATAACTCAGACCAGACTCACTGGGAGCCCAGATGGATTAGGAAATGTTTGGGCCCACTTTCACAGCACCCTGAGATGACACGAGTTTATGTCTAAATTTTGGTGAAACTTAGATTAGTATGGTCTGAACTGCTCAAAGGTGGGAGTGAAATTACTTGATATGTGGAGGTGCACATCATTGTCACATCCACAGAGCTGTAAAGCCTGAAAGGTGGATATTGCTGGTAACAAGGGGGTGAATTGCTTGCCATGACTATTCTTCATATTTTCCTGCTAAGTAATTTCCTTTTAATCTTAATTGCAGCGTCACATAAGAGATCACAGATCAAGATTCTAATTTTTTAGGCACTGCAAAAGCATCAGTGTGAGCCCCTGTCTCATATAATCTTGAATTCAAACGTGGTAAGAACAGGGTATCTTTTAGAATAAGTGATGTTGAACAAGCAGGCATTTAAATAACTCCATTAGGTCAGAAACTGCTATTGCAAACCTGTTCAGCACAGATCAGGATCTCATATATGAGGGTGTTTGGGTTTTTTTAATTTGCAATGGAAAACATCCAGAGTAAACAGGTATCTTGTCATTCTTTGCTCTGTTCTCCTTACAAAGCTTTGTTAGACATCCTTATGATTTTCCCAATGCAAAAGGAGTTTTTTAAAAATATATATATACATAGAATTAATTTTGCAAATAAAGCAGTGAAGGTTGGGAGATTTTATCCCCCCTTTTGCTTCTTTGCTTTCTGATTTTTGAGCAATCTGAAGTCAAACTTCCACATATAATATTGTCTGGTGAATACTGCCTCATCTCTCACAAGATGAGCACGCTGACAACAAAATGACTTCCCCTGACAGAAATAGGTGTGCAACAAATCCCTAGAAATCATACTGCAAATATATCCCTAAGAATCCTTCAGACTTCCTAAAGTGGGGTGGGAACTAGAGATATGCTTAAAATCCCAAAATTAATCTGTATTGTCAGCAAACAGGCTAAACTGCTGCTTCATGGGCAATGCAGGTAAAATACCCTTAAAATGACTGTACCTGCAGCAGAAAAAGTAGCAATTTTCATGACTTATGTCACACCACATCAAAACAGGTCAGATGATGCATTTCGTGGGGTCGTTTCACATCTGACCCTACAAAATCACACGTCAAACGATGGATAGGGCCATTTCTCAGGAAGCAGCATGCTCCAGGTAAAGCCAGGATTAAAGGGAAGGGCCGTCTTCCACTCAGTGAGAAATAGGTGACAGGACCAGATACCTTCTTCACGCTTCAGTCAAGCATGCCACTGTTTTGATAAACGGCAAAAAAAATGATACAAAATAACAGGAGCAATCAGAAGAGTCATCAGAACAGAAAACACCTTTCTTTCTACCTCAGTTCGACTCAACAACCCCAAAGCAAAGAACATTTTGTCTAAGTATCACTCAGTCACTCTAGATGGTAGCTGTAGATCTAGAACAGCCTATGGCTGTTCCCCTCACCCTGAAGGTGAACTCTGCAGAGGGAATAGGACACAGTTTGTAGGAATGTGTCCCATTTTCATTAGACAAATATAGTTTGCAGAAAACACACAAGTTTTAGGCTACAAGCCTTTGTCAGTGATTCAGAACTCTGTCCAGCTTTTACTCCCTTTTAGGCCCTGGAGCATCGGGCCTTCCAAAGTGCACTTCTGATTCAGCCAGTAAAATCCAAAGGCACAAAAACCCCTTAAATTTAAAGGGGTGATCAAGAAATTGTGGGCTTTCCTTCAGGTGATATCCTAACAACAAACACCTGGGCTGCTTTAACTGCCAAAGCCATGCAAATCAAATCATTGCTCTAAAAATTACCATCTCTCCCCATTTCAGTACACAAGGGCAATATCCACTTCTGGTTCTGTGAACCAGCAGCTAATTATCTCCGTGCAAGTGGAAACAACAAACTCTTTTAGTTGGACAAAACTGCATTTTCATCAAAGGGAACGCAAGCATAAACCTAACATCTGAGAAAAGCAAATTCAACCTCAGACAGCGCTGAAGGAGCAAGGACTGGGGTTTAATTCAGTGCTCCTCACTCAGTCACTGCAATACACTCTGTCATCTTTCACTCTGCCACGATGATGAAGCCACGAAGAAGCTCCATTTTACCAGCAATAACCTGTTACAGGGTCAAACCACTTGGAACTTGGTCCTGTTTCCCGTCTTTAAGGTACCACATTTTAAGACCAGATTTTTAACATGAATAATAGACCTGCACGGGCAGCGAGAGCCTGAATTTCCTCCTTCACACCATTTCCACGGGTCAGCAGCTGAGGAGGAAAGGTTGACAGGGGCAGGGGAAAGGCACACCCTAGATTTTATATATATATATATCTATATATATATCTCCTTTCACTGGATGTGAAGGGGCACATCCACATTTGGGGCTGTGACAGGACATTAATCACCCTGCTTCTTCTCCTGGAGAGAAAGGAGAAAAAATAACTCCCACTAAAAGGAGTATCTGAGAGCTCAAGGTATGAGCTCTAAGATATTCTCAAGGAGAGGATGATGTTTCCTCTTGCTCAAGGCGTGATCTAACTCACAGCGTTCACCCCAGCACTATTTACCTCCCAGAAAGACACAGATGCTTCTTGCTCAGCTCTGCAGAAAACCACATCCCACACCCCCAGTGCCTTTCAACACCATCAGCAGCAGCAGAATCGGCTGTGGGGTGCTGGAAAGTGCAGTGCTGGTTATCGAATCAGAGTAAGCAAAACCAAATTAATCATATATAATAGTCACTCACAGAACCCCGTGACAGCAGTGACATGTGCGTTGGACAGATGTGTTTGTTTCCCCAAAGGACACAGGAGCCCAGGACAGTTATTGAAAACACAGAAGAGCCAATTACTTTTTTATTATTTTCTATTCTAAGGCCTTTCCCATTGTTCTACCAGGTCCGTTTCATCTGAATGCACATGGAAACAGAAAATACTCACCTGCTTCTCAATGCCAAGGTGAATTTAATCAGAAAACTAATTGCTTTCATTTTTTCTGCTATAAACTCTTCAATTTGCTGTAGAAATTACCTAGGTGAAAATTTTCTCTGAGCAATGAAGTCCAAAAGGAAATGGTCTGTGTTGTTTCTTGGGAGGAAATTGCCTTTAGAAAAGTCCTATTTCTGTACTAGAATATCAAGGAGAGGGGTGGTGGAAGAAAGAGATGTATAGCTTTAGAGACTGATCATTAGGATGAATGAGACAAAAACTGAAGGCTATGAAATACCTCCACAGCCTATCACTACTTCTTACACAATAATTGCACCAGTAACTGCCATCTTCACTAAATTTTTATGTAGATTCTTTCCCTGCCAAACTTGGCCCCAGAAGAACTGATGTATAATATCTAGCTCTCTATGCACAGGTCTTAAACTGCTGGCAGCTGCAAGAAACATGAATTACAACCAAAATGCAATATTGAATTATTTCCAAACACATTAGCAGCCCATAGAACAGTCCTCATTTAACAAATGAGCAAGAATTGCTGAAAACAAGAATATGGAGTGAAATACTTATCTTTTTCAACCCTAGAGTTAAGCACTTGATACTCCTCTGTGCTGCTTTTGACTGGGGTCTATAAAGCAGCATTCAAACATATGATTTTCACAGTTTATCATTTCCTTGAGGTATTTTTTTTTTCCTGGAACGTTTTGTTACATACCACGTGGAAGATGGTGATCATTACACCGTGTGTTAAGGAGGCCCCCAGAGCTCACGGAGCCCATGGATACACGGCTCTGACAGGGTCAGGAGCCCCAGATCCCACATCAGCACCTCCACTGGACACAGAAGAGCAGGTCCCACAGTGCATCAAAGATTCAGGAGGGATGCTCACACCACTTACACTGACATTCCACAGAACAACCAGCACTGGATTTCACCCAGAGAAGGCACTGCTAAACCCCCAGACTCACATTCACTTTCCAGGGTGAGGATTCCCATCACCTTCTACAGCAGCACGCTCCAATGGTGAACCACTGGCTGCTAAATAAAACCTGCATCTTGTCTGTAATAAATCTGGCCTCAGCACCAGAGTGAAAGGGTAATGGGAGACAGCACCAAGATATTTGTGGGGAAAGCAAACAAGCCAAAGGCAATCTGGTTGCTTTGGTAGAATCTATTTTCCTTATTTAAAAACAGAGAATTAGAGGTAATTCAGAATTATCTAATTGCAACAGCAAGATGAGGACAGTTTTCTAACTTCTGTGGTAACAGATCTAAGTGGTCGTGCTGCTCAAGGAGGAAGGAAAATGTGAATTGAGTAGGGCCCAGGAATCCAAGTGCAGGAATAAGAACCGAGTGCCAATTTAATGCAAGCCCCGACCTAATGAAAAGGGAAATAATTGGAGGTAATGAAGAGCCTGGCAATGGTAAGAGCAGGAGGTTACAAAGGTGAGTAAAAGCTCTTCCTGTGCACTCTGCTAAATGTGGGCTCCAGAGGGCTCAAAAGCACCGAGAGCAACAAGGTGCATCAGAGCCCTGGTGCCCAAAAAGCTCCTGGATGTGGGAGTCAAACTCACTGACTGTCACAGACATCTCCAGCGGCTCCAGCTCACTTGCAGAAAAAACAGCAATGAAAACAGCAGCAGCAACTGTTAATAGACTGAAGGAGGACTTTTGGCATCAGAAATCCCTACTGACCACCTGCCCACACGCTGTCAGCTGACACTGTTCCCTCGCCTCTGCAGAAGCAGGGTACCCCGCAGGGAGAAGAGAAGAAACAGTGGGAATGAATAAATAAACAAACAGAAGGGAAGGCTGATAAAACACAGGGGGAAAAGAAAGCATGCAACAGACATGGAAGAGAAAACATGAACAGGGGGAAGAACTAATGCAGAAATATTCTGCAGCACAGAGGATGCACAATCTGCCAGCAAGAAGCAATGGTGCAAAAGCAAGAAAACCAAGAGTTGCAAAGGATAATAAAGTGGAGGAACTGTTAAAGCCAAAGCAGAGCTGCCAAATGAACATCTACCTTCATCCTTGCACAGAGGATGTAGGATCCTTGCTGACCAAGCTGTGAGCAGCAGAGGGTTTCGGGACCCTTGAAATAGTTTCAAGGATAAAGCCTGCTATAGTCTTTAAAGAAGTGGAATTACCCATCCAGTTTGTTGACAGGAGAAATGGAGCTGTCTTAACAGTGAGAAGGGCTTCAAAAGAATCATGGAGCCACCTGGAAAATCAAAGAGCTGGTTTTGTTACCAAAACAGAGACCTCACTGCCATCTCATCTGAAGAAGTCACTGCGAATGGCAGACTGGAAGCTCACATACAAAGATATATTTTGTTTACAAAGGGCTTATACACACAGCAAATTTGAGCATCTCTCAGAAATGATCTCATTATGCCACTGGCAAACAGGACCACAACAGGAGAGAGACTACCCAGAGCCTAAAACCTAAGTAGGTGCAAAAGGTAGCGGGCATTCAGAGAATGGATGGGGGGAAATGACAGGACTAGGAGCACAATTTACTGCTGGAGTCCCTGTGAAGCTTGCAGAAAGACTGATCATTTATTTCAATGGACTTTGGATCAGGCCCCTCACTTCTGAAGAGCTTTGAAGTCGAAAAATGTTAGATGAGCACTCAAAATTCTTATCAACAGAAAAATGTTGCTAAAGAGATGTCTATGAGTGCCTTTTTTAACTTGCTTGAAAAGGTCAGAAAATTGAGAAGAATGTTGGCACATAGACTGTGATTTAATGGGATTTGAAGGGAACACTTCAGACACAAAACGTGCATAACACATGAAACAGGAGTTGAACACCTCTTACAAGAGTTTGTGCACTCTAGACTCATCACAGCTATCTAAGAGCTGCTCAAAAAGCAGATGAAGCCAAATCAGGGTGTTTCTTGTAACTTACGAATGCCCTGAATGTTTGCTACGTTATCATAAATCAGGGTAAAATATTTTGTGTCATTTCTTTGGCAGCAGTGCTGGTCTGGCAAACTTTTGCCCACTTTATCTGCCCCAGCAGCTCCTTTTCATCCCAGCATCAGCCTTATGCCATGCAAGCAATTTTATCCCGTGTGGGGTGGAAGTTCCTGCCTGAGGTTCACAGACAAGCACAAGGAGGGCCTTCAGACACAGAACTATTCACCAGATATATCTATCTTCCAGATTTTATTGTCCCTTTGAGGAGTGCTGAAGTTTTCAAGAAACCTGGGATGTCTGCAAGAACTGGCGAGGCGGGCGCGCCGCAGTCAGGTCCCACTCACGCTGTGAGCAAAGTTAACACAATTTAGCCTGGGAGATCTGACACTGTAACAGGCTCCAGCAGGTAAAGGCAGCCCAGCACGGAGTTCACTTTCTCTCCCCACTCCCCAAAACTCGAATTCTCAGCACAGCGAATCGTGAAGGGCAGGAAGGAAGCGTTTCAGGCTGAAGTACAACTCTACAGGCAAATCTAAGCAGTGCTGCCCGTCACACCTCGCTCCAAGGGTGAGCTGCTGCGGGAGGATGATGTTCACCTCTGCACAAGTATCTGCTGAATGCTCCTACATGGCACATACTGAGTGAGAGGTGACAAAAGAGGTGGGTAACTTGCACAGCACCTTCTTCAAGGCTGTCTCTGCAGCCTGGAGATAATTGCATATCCTGCAAATATCTTTGTGGGTTTAGGACTTTCTGTTTTCCCCTTTCTTAATAAAAAGAAATCCACTAGGGCCACAGTCACACTACGTTTTGATTTCAGCTCGTTTATCTAAGTTAAATTAGCTGGTGTGCAGTTGAGTGGGAAACAACATTAACACCATAAAACACACAAAATAACTGCAGAATGTGGGATCGTAATGGTAGGAAGTTACTGTGGGTCTGAAATTTATAGTCACTAAACCAGACTGAAACAGCAACCACCAAACTAAAATCTGTCAGCAAATCACTGCCTAGGTAATTTCCTATTGTTTTATTTACCATGTCTGAGTGAAATTTACTGTGGTGGCACTATACATTTATAATCAGCATGTCATATTTATTATACATAAAGCTTTGCAAAAGCAGAATGGTTGCTCTCTTTAAGCTAAAAAAGAAAAGATGAGGAAAACCAGCCTCTTCCTAGAGGTGAGATGTGGTTAGCTGAGAGCCTGACATTACAGGACGGACATTTTTGATACACAGGAGAAATTTTAATGCATTTATTTTAATACACACTGACATAGAATCCAGAAGGAAAAAGATTCTAAGGAAAAAAAACCACCTACCAAAAAAACCCACGAACAAACAAGCAAACCCACGAACAAATCCTCTCTCATTAGGCCACAGCAATGGGCTCCCACTGTTTGCTTCCAGACAGAACGTGGATGAGTCTCAGTGGGCTCAGTGTTTACAGGGAAAATGGCAAAGTTCAGAAGGTTCCTCATCCCCCACACACCTATAATTATCCAAACTTCTGCAGTTTGGGCAGAAGAGGGATGAACGTTCGTTCTTTCCAGCAGTTCTATTTTCATCCTCCCATCACTTTTTGACAGTAAGATATGTCAGAACTGGAAACCATCCTGTGTCAAATGACATCTAATTTGCCCTAAACCGAGAGGAGAACTCAATCACCTTTTGCACTTGCTTCTGCACATCCTGTCTTGACAAAGGGTCAAGGGAAGACAGTTGTGCTCACTTGTATCAGCTGAGACTCCAGCCCAAAATATGGACCTCATTACCTCGCTTTTCACCTGAGCACTGAGCCAGCTAGGCTGTCATCCACATCCAAAAAAAGAAACAGGTGATGGAGAGAAGACGGAGATAAGACCTTTCTTTCCATGCAATCTTACTTTGCTTTTTATTTTTCTTCTTCTTTTTTCTTTTGAATAAGGAAGCAGTGACACCCTACTTTCTTGCAAGAAGAGTATCTACCATCTTGTTCCTCAGAGAGATGTTCCCAGGGGTGGTCATGCTTATTCTGATCATCTCCTCAGTTTTTCTGGTCCAGCTTTCTTCTCTTAAAAATCTGCTCCTCATATCCAGCACTTCAATCTCTCAGTGTGCTCTACTAATCCAAGGAAGTGCTTGAATCCAACCAGACTAACCTCTTTGTGTTTTACCATCCTGTGCTTCTGGGGGCAGCCTCTATTCTTTCATCCTTCACTAAATAAAAATGTTTATAACTGCTCCCTCATTTAGCTGGAATGAAATTTCAATTGTTATGCCCGCAGTTTGAAAGAGGCTCACAGCAATATTCACATTTATTAGCTGGAACCAATAACAAACCAAACACTTGTCATTTTGCATTGTAGCTCTGATCCTATTTTCTTCCTTCTTCAAAGCTATTAAAAAATAAATAAATCAGATATGAGAACAAAAGGTTCAGTAATGGCTCATGAATAGTGATGTTTTTTATTCTAGAAGTGGTTTGAGGTTTTTTGTTTGGTTGTTTTTTTCCCCCCACACCTTCTCTGATTGTCACTGAAATGCTTGACTGCTTTTGCCACTGTATTAATTTAATTTTCATTCAGTTCTCTGATGTCTATCAGAATATATCTGGGATGCTGCCAAACCACCAAAGAAAATTGGTCAAAAAAGAACAACAGGAAAAGAAGGGGGGAAAAAAGACTTTAAAAAAGCGTTATCTTCAGAAAAGACCACCAAATGTTGGAGCTCACAGGATCCAAAGCAATTCCCTGCTCTGCCACAGATCCCTTCAGTGACTATGGGCAAATCACATCAATCTGCCAACTCTGGCATTCCAGGGATATCACTCATTCTTTTTGCCACACAGTGTGTCTTCCACCAGAAAGAAACCGAAATCATGGCGAAGGAAGAGTAGAGAGGTCACCCATACCCAGGGCTCAGTAGGAAATACCATCTGTCTTTCTTGTGAGCCTGCTCCACAGATCACTACAGCGAAATGGAAGGGTTTAGCATCTGTATCCTAATTTTGGTGACTAATTTTCCCTTTCTTTGACAGCTGTGCTGCTGGAAAGCAGGGCCAGGGTTGGATGGGGGATGTATCTTCCTGAAACTCAAAACTGGGAAGGGAACTCAAAGCAAAGTAAAAAAAACCTCAAATAACTAATGTAAAAGTGGATTTTTAAAATTATTCATTGACCTCGCGCATTTTAGTCACAATAGTTTTTCTTTAGTTGGCAGAATTTCCTTTCTTTCTTTTTCTTTCTCTTTCTTTTCACCTATGAAGTTGGCAGAACTGGGAATGCTCCTCAGTGACTGTCCAAATGCCTCCCAGAGGTATTCAGAGCGAGAAATACTATAAATTAATTTGTTTTGTTTAGTTGGGCATGAGAAGAATATTCCTAGTTTGACAAATTATGTTGGTTCTCAGTGGAAAAGAGGCTGCTCCGGGAAAAAATAAACAAAATGTTTGTTTTCTTAGGAACCAAAGGCACATACAGCCCTATTGATCTGTTGGAAGTACATATTGTGCCCCAGCTGTTCTCTGTGGCTCTTGAGGAAACCAGCAGCGCACCAGGAAATTAAACAGCAGTCAAAATAAAAAATAAGCCTTCTTCCTGACGTATGCAGTGTATTTAGGTAACATGTAATTCTACAAATGGGAAGATGAGGAGAGCCCAGGGATAAGAATAGGCCCAACAGCGTGGGATAATTCATAGCCAGTGGCCTGAGGGATGTGTGGGACACAGACAAAGAGTTCAGCTTTAAAAGGTGATTTACAGACTTCATCTTTGCAGTGCTGACGTTCCCTTTTGACCAGGACAAACTGTGTATGTGCACGCCCCCACACAGAGAGCCTGTGCTTGCATGTGTCAGCATCTGTGCACAAACAGGATAACAACAGGATTGGACCTTGAACCACCAGAATTTACAGGTGCCAGCAGGTTCCTTTGGAACAAACCAGACTCACATCACACATACACAGGCAGGCTGTGGAGTGCAGCTCCTTGGTTCCAGCCAAAAAACCCCAAAAATACACGTTCCTCTCTGTGCACGCCTCTGTGCACTCTCACACAGAGAGGTCTGGGTAAGAGTTTAGCAGCAGACACACAAAATTGTAACTCCTTTAAGCATCAGCCTAAAAAATGCCAATGGCAGTGTTAGCACCACCTTGTCTAAAGCCAAGTCTCGCTGTCTCGGGTTTTTCTGAGGGACCTATTACACTGGTATCTAAGTACAAGCAATGAAAACACCATTCTCAAATAATTGGAACAATTTTAAAGCCAATTTTGTTGTCAGTTCTGTACAAAATGAACATTCTTCTACAGAGCCCACAGAAAAAGAGGGTTTTTAAAACATATGAAACTTTTACTGAGCAAAAGGACTGTTGCCTCCTGCACACAAGAGGCCAGCTCATATATCAATGGCTGGTAAGCCAGTCAAAAACTTAAAAATTAAATAAAATTTTTTTAAAAAACTTAATTCAGATAGGCTGAATTTCCACAGAAGTTGAGGGATTTATACCAAGCAAGAGATAATTCTCTCCACTGTCCTTGCCTGACTGACAAGAATAAACTCCCAAACAGAACCCAACTCTAAGAGCACTTATCCCAGTCCCACTCCTCAGGTTCACTGCACATCAACAGAAGACTCTGAGTGTCACCAAAAAGCCAAACTAAACACATTTACTGTTGCTCCCTGAGGAAAACAAAGCTCTTCAAGCATCACTATGGTCTCACCATCAGGTCATAGTACATAAATTGCTGCACTTATGAGATTGTGGTCATTCCAAATTTCAGCCCTGGACTGCCTTGCAAAGGACTGACCACTGGCTGTCCATGAAGTGAAAGAGGTGAGAGGTTCTCACAGGAAAATATGGGCTCAGGAAAAGTTATCAGAGTCACACTGAGATGGCTCTCGTATTAAAACTGCCAGCTCTGCAACTTTCAAGCTTTATTTTGGGTCTCAAATGAAAACCGAACTGGGCAGTTCCTTCAGGTGGCAAAGTACTCACTTTGGTGCCACCAGGACTTTTCAGTGCTCACTCCAGCTGTGACTCTCTCTGCCCTGCCCTGGTTTTTAACTTAAAGGAATATATTTTGAACTGATTGTGCCTGGAACCCTCTGACACAGATTCAGCCACGACACAGCTGGCTGCAAATATCAAACAGTATATCAAATATCAAACATCAAGCAAATATCAAAGAATATCAAATATCAAACAAAAATAGGGGGAAAACTGCATGGAGATTATCATTAGTGCATGGGGGAACCAGTACTGGGAGGTGTTTTGTCGTGTGTCTGAGGTACAGAACAGCTGCTTGGCTAATAGCATTATCCAGGATCATGAGAGAAAAGAGCATTAGCCATATTATAGTGCAGGAAAGGAAAGAATTATGTGCTGCATATTTTTGTTCCCCAAGACTAATATAATGAAAAGGGTTCTGCTGAAGCCACTAAGGCACCCTTCAAATCACATACATTATAAATCAGCAAAGCCCTGAGGCATCATGTTTATATAGACACTTAAATTTAAAACAAAAATACTCAATCTTCATTTCTGAGTAGAGATTCAATTACTTTGAGCTTTAGAGTCTGAATAATATGAAGCATAAAACTAAGTTTTTTCCCCAAGGTATCTCTCACTTGTGGACCATTTAAATCACCTAGTTGCATGAAGCAGACAAAACAAATTACGCCAAAAAAGCAACAAAATTAGTCTTTTATCTGTGAAAATCCAATACAAACTGTGAAATAGAAAAACACAGAGAAAGCACTTGGGCTATGAAGCATCACGAAGCCCTTGTCAGCTGTACTTCTTCCTTTTCCCTAATTCTATAAAGCTCTTCACAGAAAGGCAGGAAATATTTTATTACTGCAACTATTTGATAAGCTGGTCTTAATACCCTCTCACTGTCTAGGTGAATCAGTGCCAGAGTAGAGCATAATGAAATTTCAAATGTAATGCAATAGAAGTTATTATGATGACAGCTAGAAAGTTCATTGACTCTGTTCTGTAACAGCAAGTTCTTTTGTTTTCCTTTCCCCCTCTTTATTTTTTTCCTTCTTTCCTGTTTATTTTAATCAAATCAGAGATTGGCCACTAAAGCCTTGGTTCTCTAGCTGAGAAGAGGAGCACACAGTGCTACCTCAGATTAGCTCAGCTGAGTTCAGCAGTCCAGCAGAGAGAAGTGCACCAACAGCAAGTTAAAGGAAAGGAGTAAAAAGATGTGAGCCTCCCTAAAAGTCCAGGTTTGCAAAGCTGGGGGCTCCTCCTCTCCCTGTCATATGCTGCTGTATCAGCTTGGTGTAAATCCAATTGCTTCCTCACAGAGCCCTTTTGCAGCCAGTGTCCAACCTCTGCAATGTCATCTAAGGTACTTCTGCTACTCCCGTGTAACTCTTGCAGGGGCTATTAGAAGGACAGGAAAATTGTAGAACTTTGTCACCAGAAACACTGAGGCTGGCAAAATCCAGTTCCCAGGCCCCTGAACTTCAACAAGGCTTCCATGAACGTCACAGTAAAGCCAGGTCCCCAAGGAAGCAGCCAAAGTTAGGGGTTTGAAAGGGTTCTCGGAATCAGGTCAGTGCCTGTCTGCAACCAAATGCAGATTCACCTACCTGAGTGCAACAGCAGCCAGTGTCACTTTGTGCACCTCTGCCAACTACATAGAGATCCCCCCTAGATTCCTGAAGGTTTCTTTTTCTTGGCCAGCCCATTCCCTTTCATTCTGCAACTACTTGTTAAAGCTTTTATAATTCTTCATTACCAAAATGACTTCCTCACTGGCACTTACAGAAATAAGAATCCTGAAAGTAACTTCCTTTTCATCAAACCACACGAGACCCTTAAAATAATTGCAAAAGCCCAAAGTTCCCAACCAGACAGAGAGCAACACACAGACCCTGAGGGGCTGAGCGATGCAGTTCTTCTCACAAGCACTCCAGTTTTACAGGCATTTGGGCAAAGCTGTGTACAGCACTCCTGCTGTGGTGTTCCAACAGACCCGTGTGCTCTTTCCTCAGACGCTGCAAAACCCCTGCCTGCTGTGGCATCTGCTGATGTGCAGAACCCTCAGCACCACCAGAGAATGCTGCACTGGGCCCAAGATGTATAAATAAATGTATTACCCTCCAGGTAAAATGAGTTCCTGGGGATTTAGAGTAGGGCAAAGTAATAAGACCCAAGGACAGTTCTGCCAGGATGGATGTGCAGCCACGGCCCAAGACTGCAGGTCTGGTCACCCCTGGGGCTGGCAAGCAGCACGTTAGACTTGGAGCTCACAGCAGCATGGCCCTGTGACGTGGCCAGACCCACCAGACTCAGATAAATCCAAACAAATTGATTGCCTGGGACCTGCAGCAGGAAACCAGCACAAGGTTTTCCCCTTGTGCATAAGGGTTTTCCAGCCATCTTCCTGCACTGCAGTGGTAGAAGGCAAAGATTGGAAAGGAACTTTCTTAGAAGTCTCTGTGAAGGGCTCTCAAGCTATGAAGGATTCTGCTAACAGTCCTCTGAGGCTGCTGAATTTCACTTTACACTGCTTCAGAGGTGCAAAGCAGCCTTATCTGGACCAAAAGCATGGCCTTCAGGTCTCCAGAGATAGAAGGACAGAGCACTAAACCATTCCGTCTTGCCAGCCACAATAAAGAGTCATTTAATTTAGCCAAACTCATTTAAAATAGAGATTGATAAAAAACAGGGCCAGATTATTTAATAACAACAATGAAACTATTCCTCTGGGTTGGATGACAGTCCAACATTCGTGCGAGAGAGAGAAGTGGTAAAATGTTTAATAGAATTTACAGCATTTCATTCAGATAAAAGAGGATGCTCAATTTATGGGTGATGTTTGGCTCAGAGCAGCAATAAAAGTCAGGTCAATAAGTGATTCTTTCTCCTGACTTGGAAAAAATATTCTGACTAAACAAAGAATCACCATAAACCACAAACAGGCAGAGAAAGGAGTCCCCTGATAGCAAGGCCCCCACTGAAAAAATGGCAAAAGGTGGCTTTCTTTCAGCTAGCTGGAAAATGTCAAAGTGAAGCAAATCACTTATGTGGTGTCTGTAAATAAAATATTGTCTAGGAAAATAAGAACACTCATCTGGAAAGAAAGTCATTCCCTGGTGGAAAAAAAAAAAGAAAAGCTGGTCCTCCTAATTAAAAATACTTAACAAGGTCATCTGTGAGCACATAAGTCTTATTTGATTCAATGAAATGCTCCAAACTTAAGACAATCCTGGAGAAGGAAATAATACAAAAAAAGTAAAGGAGTTTTAGGGCAGTGTTGAGAGCCTGTTGCAGAGTAGCCATGGAAATCTCTCTGTCTAAAGGGGAAAATGGAGGTGCAGAGGATTTCAGTACAGAACTCAGCGCTGGAGCATGCTCACCTTTTCTGCTTCTCAAACACATTCTAACAAGGCTCTGGAAAAGCCTGAGTGAACTGTAGTCAATACTTCAGTAAACATGGAAAAACACTTCTGCAGATTGCAATGGCAGCAAACAGAGCCCCAAGTCCTTGAGATTCTGTGGAATAGTTTGCTGTTTGTCCTGCTAGCAGCAGAATTATGTTTAGGTCCCACACTCTGGCACTGAACGTACCCAGAGTGAGAAATGGTCCTTTGGCTTGGAGAGGTCTAATGATGCAAACTAGAGCTAGAAGGAAAAGAGCTGCCTGGAAGATAGGATTTGCCCCATTTTACAACTGAAAACCATGGCACAGACAGATTAAATGAGCTGCCCAGGGTCACATGTGCTCGGTGCTATAGTCAGAAATTAAATCCCAGTCCCTTCAGTTTCATGTCAGTGGTTTTACCTTAAACTATCATTTCACTGCTAAAAACCACAAACCAGTCACGCCCTGCCCTATCCCAGCAGTGAGCTGGACCATCCTGTCCACCTGACAGGCACACTGAGAGAAAGGAGAATTACAGGCAATGAAATCTGTCAGAGGCTCACTTGTTTTGAAAGGCAGGTCACTAATTTAGGTGCTTAACTCAGGCACCCACTCAGAACCTCTCAATCCCAGAACTCACTCTCAGCTCACTGTTACCACTGCAGAGTTTTGCACTGCTGCCCTGCAACCCCGCCGTGTATCTTTTAATTACACCATCCCTCTCTGCAGACATTCCCCTGGCTCCTGGGGTGGAACTACTTGAAACTTACTTAGTAAATACCCAGTGCCAAGCAGTAACCCTCTTCCATTTGAGCTGGGAGCAGAACAGCCAAGTAAGAACATGACTCAAGGCTCCTCTGACTAAAGAGAAAGAGAACAAGGAGAGGGAGGAAAGCCACAAAGGGAAGCTTTCTGGCTCAACTGTACCAAACAGCAGCTTATTTATGAAACAGGTTGGTGGCAAAGATTTCATGCCAAGCGCTGGCAGGCAGCTACCATGGGCTAGAGTCGGGCTGCAAGTGCAGCTGTAATGAAGATGGGGAATGGGCCAAACAAGCATTTATCTGGCTGGGAAGTCACAGCTTCTCCCTCTGCCTGGAACACATATTTAATTCTCCTGAAATGCACGTGTGTAGAGGCACAAGTCCAAACTCCTGTGTTCTTCCTCCCTGAGGTCAGAACCACGCCAGATGCCACATCCTTGGAATTACTGCGTTTGTCAGAAACATTCTTACGGACAAAAAAATGTCTGTTAAGTTTTTGGGCTTGGATTTTTTTAAGTACCACAGAGGGAACAATGAGAATAACAAGACTGAACAGAGGGATGTGGACAGGCTGTTGGCTGGCAGTAATCTCAGTGTGAGAGAAACCTCCCTGGCTCTCTGGGAACCACCCTGAGGTCTGTTTGCACCAGCCTTGTAATTTTGTACACATGCCCCAAGCCGTGCAGTTCTCAAGAAACTGCCACTGATAATTGCTGATTTATGCTCATAGACTTGGAGGAGAAGGTCAGTAGGGAAAGATTCACTGCAGGTTTCCTGCCTAGGGTATTATTATCTTTAAGAAATAAAAATAGAAGGAGGACATGATTGGATTACAATCACCCACCATGCACATCACTCTCTATCTGTTTTGCCTGATGTTGTTTTCTAGGACTTGGCAGCATATGAACAGTCCCTCAATGTCATTAGGGTAAGCTGTGGTAGAACTCGGATGCTTAAAGTGTTGCACCTCAACTTGAATTGCAGTTTGACAGGGGAAATATGGAGATTCCTAAAGACAATATGCAGCAGGACTGGGGCTCTGAACACCAACTGCCATCCACAGCAAAGACAATGTGAAGTCTGCCAGTTACAGGTGAGACATAAGGTGTGTTATGAAAAGTCTGAATTCACACAGGTTTGTCTTAGGATGATGATTGGGGGCAGGTGTATTTTAGTAATGTCAATAAATAAAATACCTAAAGCAACACAGCAGAATAAAGTAACAATCTGTAGGCAGGTACCACCTCTCTGTGTCTTAACACATCAGAAGTCAAAGAAGGATATTAACTTTGCTTTAATCAGGATCCCAGAGATGACACAGTGAAGCTGTGGCTTGTAGGTGTGTTTCCCCAAGAGAAAAAGCAGAAAAGCTTTAAATATAATGACTCCATTTACTCTTAATCCCCTCACATTCACAAAATGAGTCTAAGTCTGCCGAAAACGGGAGGATGCCCCACGTAGCCTAAATCTGGACCTGAAGCAAGCAGGGTGCTCCTACTCATTACAGCCACCACCCCTGAAAACTTTCCAACTCACTGATTATATCTGTAGCTCTGGGAGCAAGAAAGGGACAAACAACAGTAGGCAGCTTGGCTGGAGAAAAATTACCAGTGATAAAAGACGACAGGTGATCGCTCCAATGGTCCAAGCTGTCTTGGCTACCACTTCTACCCCATTGTTCAAAAGGAAGGTTTTTTAAGGAGGAAAGGAAGCTGTAACACCAAGTCCTTGAAAGGTCAAGATTAGCCAGTGGAAGGTATGTGGCAAAATAACCAGAAAGAAAGGGAAGTGAAAATATCTAGGTGGGGAAAAGTGAGAGCCATTTCCACTTGAGCATCCACTTTTCTGCTTAACACTGCAAGAATTTGGGGGTGTCAAATCACTGAGTTCTTGGGAGTTGTCCACAGCTTGAGTGCCCCATTAAATACCACAGTGGTTCCTTGCATGGTCAGTGACATCTCTCCACAGTCACCCAGAGCTGAGGTGTCAGGGGGTTCAGGTGCTGCTTTTCCCACTTACAGGCACCGTGCACTGGATCCAAGTGGGTCAGACCCGAGTCAGGCAAGAGACACTTCCCAAAAGCTGAAAAGAAAGAACCACTTCTACACACTTGACACCTAAATAACCTCAGGGTCAAGCAATCCATCTCATCTGGATTCAAGGACGCTAGTTTAAAATGAAGCTTTCTACAGTCCTCCAATTCTATTTATACAGAAAGGAGCTTGTGAAGTTAGCTTTGTCTGAGATAAAGGTTAAGAGTTGAATACAAAATCAAAACTATTCATTTTTTTTACTTCTCTTTCTTTGTGTAAGGCTATCAGAGCATCTCCAATGCCAAAAATGGGACTCTTTTCAGCATATGTCAGTATAGATTCAGAAATTAATACTGAAGCATAAAAGTTAAACATCACAACCTAAATCACAAATTCAAAGTGAGTTTAAATCAGTATTTCAATTAAAACTATTTCATTTGAATAATCATTCTGATATTGTCCTAATAAGAAGCGGTGGAACTGATCTGACACTTTTTTTCATTTCTAAACTGTGGGAAGCATTGACATTTCTGCTTTTCATTTCAGACTGGAATTTTGTTCTGAAACAGAGGTTCCAGTCAAAGAGAAGCTCTTACTCCTGCAGAGACTGGCTTCACTTTTCCCTGGGTGAGGGAAACTGCGCAATCACTGTGTTTGTTCTGTTTCCCCAAGGACCTTTTCTGACACCCGGGGTGCAGTGTTTCACAGCCACCCTCAGGCCTTCACCCCGGCACCGTGAGGACCCTGAGCTCTCTCCATTAGTGCAGCCTTGTGAAAAGCCACTCATTAAACACCACGAGATAAACACGGGCTGCTGAATTCTGCAAAGGGTTCTCACCCACCCTCGGGCGTGGAACAGAGCAGAAACACCACAAGTGTGAGAACAGACACTGAGAACAAGGTTACACTTGTACATAAATGTGCCATCCTTGCCTTTAGGATGCCCACTGTAAATTCAGAACTCAAAGCTATGGAGCTCGCTGGTGTTTTGCTGGGAAGTTGACTCACTCTGGTGTCAACATTTCCAGAAAAGACCTTGACTCTACCTCAATAAATCGGGCTGTGTGTGAAGACATACATTCCACCAGTTACACAGAAATTAATTTCATTAAAGAACACACTGAAAGACCAATTTAAATGATGAAGCATTTCCTATTAGTTATAATCTATTGAAAACATGTATCAGGTTGGGGTTTTTTCTAGAGATAACTTATTTAGTTAATTATTTGATGGCTGGATTTTCACTACCATCCATTATGTGGTATATTCCTTTGTGATAAGCTTGCAATAGGTTATTTACAGTCAGAAAAGAACTCTCAGCCCTGAAATTTCAGCAAGCTGTCTTGATCCTTTAATCCAGCTGACTTCTCAATGTTGTAAAGTTCTCTTTAGCAGATGGACTCTAATAAAACTCTCATGGATTTTATTTATTCCTTTCTGCAGGGGAAAAGGTCACCCAAGCAAGACCCTCCACTTAGTCCTCAAGACATGCAGAGGAGAGAAGGAGGCTCTGTTACAGCAGGGAATGCAATGCCAAACCCCAGAGTAGGAGATTTCCTTATAAAACCCGTGACCAATCACTGCTCTTACCCTGCCACTGCCACACAAAACAAATAATAAGATGTTGAGGAGTGCTATCTGTTTCACAGTTCCACATGTAAAATAAATCACTGTGCAGGCAGGTGTTGGCTCTTTGGCATAGAGCAACCTGACCCTTGAGGAGCCAGCTTCTAAAGAGAAGCCAGAAAATCAACCTCCAGAAGGAAACACGTTTTTAAGATTGAAAACAGACCTTGGTCAGCAATTGTGCCTATACTACATCAACTATAAGGACTGTGCCTGTGTAGAGAACTGCCTACAAGTGCTGCAGTTTAATCCTCTCCTGAAAACCACAGGTCACAACACGCCTGGCTGAGTAACGTGGGGCCAAACAGCCAATATCCTTCACCCATTTCCTTTGGTCAGTGCTGGATACAAACCAGCAGCAAGAGCTATGACACCCACATGCCACTTCCTTCCTGCCAGGTTTCACTGCCATCTCCCCTGACCACACAAAAAGCCACCACATTATGTTCATACATCATTTTAGACCTATCTTTGGAAGCAAGAAACTAGAACTCAGTTGATCAGTTTGTTCCTCACAAACACCATAATTAGGCTAAGGCATATTTCCTGGCTCTGGCAGAGGAAGTGCATGGCATGTCTGAAAGCAATAGCTACAAAACAACCATGGCCACAGTTTGCAAAAAGTACCTCCGAGGAAAATGACATTGACAGCTACCAAATAAAAGTGACACAGGCCTGATTTGTCTCTCAGCTGGAAACATTTAAGGAGAAGTGAGTGGATTTTTAACTAGAGTCTCCATTTTTGCTGAACAGAAAGGGAGAAATGGGAATATAACACTACTTCATGAAGATACCAAAAGCTACTGGTGCTGCTGGTGTGATACAGGAACAAAAAGAAACAAACAAACAAAACTAAGAGAAAGAAACAATCCCTCCCCCTAGATAGCACACTAAGACTGTGGTAGGTCTGAAATGCCCTTATAGAATTTACAAAATAAAATCCTTCCAAGAAAATTTGCCCACTGCATGCCATGTTTTCATAATGGAATAGTCTCCGTGTTCATATGGGTTTGGAATGCAGACAGAATTTCTTCAACACCTCGAGATTATGAAAACAATAGGGTCAATGTATAAGTTTTGTGGAATAGCTAACAGAAACTTGCTTAGTGTGTTTGTTATATTGGAAATATGCACTGCCCAGATGTCCCTACCTTTCAAGGCAGGGACACGTCTCAGGGTAAATGCTGATTACTCTGCAGGAAAAGGTACATACTAATGTGTGTTGAGACAAGAGCTTAAATGGATTATGGACTTCAGGACAACAGTCTCATATTGACTTCTCTGTAACACAAATCCCTGCTTCTCTGCCTGACAGATTTATCCTCTGGTGTTCACAGGGCTGGTCCTGCTTTCTCATGACTGGAGTCAGTAAGTCAATACACTGATCTGTTTGGAAAAATTAAGTACCATAAGCAGGAATAATTTGGAAAGAAACAAATTCTTCATCTTCCAAACCAATGAGAGTGCTCCAGTAACCATGTGAGATGTGAATGACAACGGGCAAAACCTTCCAAAGAAAAGCTGTGCATGCACGAGGTGTCACTCTGCAGAACACCCACTCATCCTTTTTACGTAAGAGGCTCAGAGAAGTTATTGGTTATTGATGTATCGAGACCATTTTCATTATATTCAAGAATCAAACAAAAAATCAGGCCTAAAACACCAATCCTTCCAGACTGCAGGCTGCCATTCTCACTCTCTTGCTTCCAAAGACATTTACTCTCAGCTAAATATTAAATTATTGGTATTTCAGTACAAAGCCAAGCCGCAACACATAATGCTACAAGCAGTGAGCTGAAAGCCTTTTCTCTGCTCCTGAGAGATGGGGAAGTGTTGCTGCATGCCATCTCAAGCCATTTCCCAGAGAATGGGTTGTGATGCTGTCCATCAGATCCGTTCTCTTCCACATTTTTTTCCTTTCATACAACTGCTAAATCTCCTAGCGTGCTTTTTGGCAGTACTTTTAGTTTTGCTTTGCTTTAAAACACACATTCCTTTTGTCATCTGGAGGTTACAGCTTGCTGAGAGGGTAGACTAGTACAGCTTTCATAGGCATCAGAGCACTGGCCTTAGCTCCCTTGAAAGCCCCAACAAATGAGCTAAGCCCCAGGTACTTTCAAGGAGACATGGTCTCAAACAATTAAAATCTACATTCACAAAAGTATTTAAGTATGTGCTAGAATTATTAAAAGCACCTTGCCTCTCCCAAACCACTCACAGCTTAAGGGAAAAGCCACCAAACTTACGCTGCTTTCATCTTTCATGTGCTCACATCACAGAGACACAGTTACAAAGCCAAGTTTGTAAATCAGCCAGGAGCATCCTGCTTGTCCTCTCAAGGCTGGGCCACAGAAGGCCAGTCTGATCTCAGCACACCCCTCGTGCTTGCAGGGCGTCCGAGAGAGGCCAGGCTGACCAGGTGATGCTGCCAGGGGACTGACACTCCTGCTATGCCCATATTCACCTCAGATCACTGGGGCTGAGTTCAGGAGCGATGGTTTGCACTTTCAGAGCCTGGAAATTCACACATACATTGTGAATTCTTAGAAATTGCCCCTTGCACTCTGAAAGCACAGCAGACCATGCTTGTTCACACCAGCAAACCCTTACTTGCACAGCTTCCCCAAAGGAATAAGGAGTTCTGTAACAGAAGAAGGCAGACCCAAGATTTAGATCATGCACAGCCCCAGCTGAGACAGCTTTTAATTTCTCAATTGTCACAAGAGTGAAAAGAAACATCCCTTTCACACAGACAGGAAGCAGAAGGTTACAACTGTTCTGTTACACAGCTACAATCAACACACATCAGACGTGTGAAGCAGAGTGGCACTTCTCATCACAATTAGCCCAGTGGTGACTGCAAATACTGAGATTGCCAGAAACAGGAGCAATAGTGAGTCAGAGCTGCCTCTGCTGTGCACTGGCAGCTGCTGCTCCCAGTGCAAACTGGAGGCCTTAAGGACAAGCTCTGAGCTTTTAGCTGTGTGTGACAGTCACTCTTTCCTCCTTTATGGCTTTTACCTACCCAGGGCTTGCACTGCAGGCTTGTCACATCCCTGGACCTGCTCTGCTCTAGCACAGGAAGGATATCCAGGTACATGATGCTGCCTGGACCCACCACAGTGCAAGTCTGAATCCCACCAGAGTGCATATAATAGTGCAAGAATTGTTTACAAGAGGGATGTGACTGCTGTTCCCGCTGTTCCCAGTGCCAGCACTAAATGCATGATCCACTCAGGATAAGGAGAACCTTCAGGCCTCTTCTAATTCCTCTTCCAGGCTTCTGCCTGCTAAGGAGGAAAATTCTCTCCTCCTGGGAGATTATATTAGGGGGAAGATCCCCTCTGCCTCTTCCTTTGGCCCCTGAACACCGGTGGGACAGAAAGGAAGGCTGAGGCACAAGTCAAGAAACCTCTGATCTGTTATTTTGCTCCATTTTGTGTGTTTCTCTGGTTGTACAGTTACATTTCAGTTCTCCAAACTGATGAATAGCCCCATACTAAAGCCTGGATTTGCAGAAGCACTGAGTGACCACAGCTTGGGTCAGTTATTTGAAAACAATAGTTTTGACAACCTTGTCAAAACACTGCAGCCCACTTCCAAATTTGATTAATGAGCTGGGTCTGCAGGTTCTTTTGCCTTGCACTCTGCTTCAAACAAAATTGCTCTTTTTCTTCCTACCCTCTCCATGAGAAAAGTTCCTTACTGAAAAGAGGTTTGAAAATCAAGACCTCACACCAAGACCTGAACTTGAATCTGCAAGTGACCCTGGAGATATTTGACCCCTGACACTTTGCAGAAGGCTGTAAAAGTGGTTACCTGGAAACAGGAGGTGTTGCCAGGAGTGCTGGTCCATTTCCTGCTTTTCACTTCTTTCTATCCTTCAGACTCAACATAAAATTTTTCATTTCTTTCCTCTCCTTCCCCTTTGCCACATTACCAGAGCCCTGGGGGACTGGCTGAGGCCACCAGCGTGTACAGAGTGTCAGACCAAGGTCAGCATTTCAAAACCAGACGGGCATTTAGGGCAACCACTGGTTCAAAGCAGCCAGCATGGCTTGCTAGCTGGTACAACATGTTTTACACCCTTTCTTTAAGCATCCAGACACCAGGGAGTGCGCAGTGCTGGGAGTCTGATTCACTGAGACCCTGCTGCTGATTTGGGAGAAAGGAACAATGACAACCTTGTGAGATTTGGTTTCTTTGTCTTCTGTTTACGTGCTTTCCAGAAAGGGAAGAGCCTTGCATCCTCAGACAGTACAAGGCTAATGACTGCTACTGTCTTGCATTATTCAACAGGAAGTACACAATTAGATTCTTATGTTCAATTTGGTGTTCACATTAGCATCAGGTTATCATAAAATATAATTATGTGAAGTTATAAATATGAGCTCATCTTTTCTTTGCTGGAAACCAAGGGCAATACTTGCATTTCCAAAGAAAGGTCACAGCTCTCTAAGCAAGCACAGCAAAACTCCTGCTTGAGCACGTTCCCAGAGCACCTTCCCTTGTGGGGGAAGCTGAAAAATTACCTGTGGCACCTGAAACAAAAGGGCTGCAAAAGGCTTCCTCTGGGCACTGAGGAACAGCAGAGGAGCACTCGATGCAAAAACGCTGTAACAATTCGGGTGTTGTCCTGCAAGGGAGGGTGAGGACAAGAGGAGGAAGGAACCTTTGCCCTTTAGAGACCACGCTGGGCCAGAGCCAGGCACCCAGTGCCTTGTCACCCAGCTCCTCTCAGCGAGCCTTGTCAGCCCAGAGCAGGGTTTTGGAGTGTAGGTTGTCCACCTGTGAGACGGGTGACAGCGACGCTGCCCCTGTCTGCCAACGCGGTGAGCCTGGCTGTGGCAGAGGAGAGCGAGGTCCCAGCAGCTCCTCACAGGTCTGAGGCACCAGGGCTCTGCCCAGCAGCCTCCCTGCCCTCACCTGCCCCTGGGGCTGCATCTCCCGTGTGCATCCTGCGGGGTGATGCAGCAGCATCTACCTCCCCCTCGTGGCACGCTCAAAGAGCATCCCGGTGGCACGGCTTGCCGGACAGCCTGGTCCTCTCGAGTCTCACGCCCTGCCAAAGGCCACCTGGTCATACCAGCACGGCTAGGAACTGGGCAGGCTCCAAAAACCTGGGCTTGCAAGAGTACGGTTGCCTCTGGCTCACGGTCCGTGTGATGCGGCGCCCCGGAGGAGAGCTGTGGAGGGGCAGCTCGAGCTGTGCCAGGCAGTGACGATGCTTGAGCACAGCACAGGCCTCTCTTAATGGCTTCCTATAGGTCTAATTCATTAAAATAATTTGACATCCAGGGCCTTTATCATAAGGCTCCTATCCCAGAATAAATAAAAGAGAACTTCAGGTTAAAAGAGTAGAGCTTCAGGAAGCGAGCCTCTCCGCAGGGAACTCCCACCTGAGGTCCAACAAGAGACCTTACTGACTTTCTCAGGGCACTCGGGCAGTGACCACAGACCCAGCCATTGGGGCAGAGGGAATTGCTCATCATTCCAGGCTTCCCATCAGGACGCCCTGCAAAGCCTGCAGGAAGCTGCTGGTGGCTGTGGAACCACTGGGACTTGTGTCAGCTTGCAGCAAAGCCTTGTGCTTATCGAGAGCAGGAACAAGGCAGGGGGAGAGAAGACTGGGGATGTGCAAGGTCCTCCAATGCCATTGCTGGGAAACAGCTCTGCACAGGAATTGTTAGAGGGGCTACTGCTGGGTGGAGATGGCTGATTAATCAAAGTTCTGTGGGTTTGAGTCTCCTTTTTCCTCAGATCTCCTTTCCAAGTTATTCTATTTGCCCATTGCTGAAACTCAGCTCAGCTCTCTCTTTGTCCCCTGCTAATGGTGGTGTCTCTGTTCCCCTGAGGGACTGCAGTCACTCACAAAGAGAAAGAACAGGAAAGAGCTTCAGGAACACATCTGTGTTCTAGCTCTGGCCCTATTGAATTTTAAATGAAGGGGGCTTTTTAACCTGTAACCACCCTGTGCTGCTGGCACTCTGCTTCTCCAGATCCAAAAGCTTGGTTTAAAGCTTGGCAGCTTAGACAACATCTTCACTACTGCAGCAGCGTTATCATAAGACAAAACATTTTTAAATTGCCTCCATTCTTTCCCGTACCTAGGCAGTTATTTATAAGGAGATCCAGAAATTAAATCAGTCTAAGCATCTCCCAGTTAAAGGCTTCAGGAAAGAAAATTTCAGAAATACGTTTTCTCTGTCAGTGAGGAAATGACCGCTGTTACAGAGAAAGCCTCATCCCACACCCAGGAGAATCACGTTACACCTGACATTGCTTTCTTTCATTTACAGAAATTCTTGTAACATGAAGGCACACGTGTCCCCAGAGGTTTGTGATTTTCGTGTACGTGATGTCTGCCAAACAAAGACACCTTCTCCAAAAGACACCCAAAATAAAATCAGAAGGGAACATACATTATACTGTAAATATGTTTTCTCTTAGGCACACAACAGCTAAAGACCACCCAGAACAGATCTGCATTTCATCTACTCTGCCAGCCAACTTTTTAAATGCAAGAACATGATTCCATATCTGGGAACAAACCACTTCCATTTTTTATTTGATAACTTCCTTCTGCCTTTAGCCAGGATGAAAATTAAGCACAAGAGTAATTACAGTCACACACAATTACTCTCATAATTACTAACGTGTAGGCAGAGGAACCAATCCATTGTTTATTAAAATCAAAGCAAAGAAGTCTGTGTTGATTTCAGCGGAATCAGAACCAGTTCAGGTGTCACATTTGGACAGCAAGTCTCAGAATTACAAAAGAAGAAAACCTGCTACTTATTTTTTGTCAGTTCTCAAATGATCTCCAAAATTAGGCTATGGACAAGAAGACAGAATGGATACTATGCTAAGTTTCCACTTTAAGTGCTTTTACAGAAGAGGCTGAAATCTTCTCTCTAATACATTCATCCCAGACAGAAGAGTCACTGGTGTTTGGGGTTGCATGGAGCTCTGAGAGCAAGAAAATCTTCGCTCAGGGATCCTGCAAATCCTAGGGAGGGTCTTGAGGTTTGTAAGCAATTTATCTAACTTGCTATCACATGCCAGGAATAGAAAGGGAAAAAAAGTCTGAAATAGAAACCCTGCTCCTGGGGGTTCAGAAAACCTCTGCCCACCTCCACGGTCTGGAAGCGTGGGTGAACGAGCTGGGCCAGCAAGGGGGTGCCAGCAAGGTACCCCCCTCTCTATATCCATCACTTCCACAGCCTGTTCCCACCCATGTGCCACTCTGCAGGTTCCACACATCAGAGCTTGCGAGCACCTGCTCAGGGCAGGCCCCCTCTGCCAAGAGTGACTGGCAAAGCTCCTGAAGGCCGTCTCCCATGCCAGCCAGGCTGCTAAAGCCACAGCCACCCGTGGCATTTAAGTGCTCTTCACCTGCATGGCAGCAGCAGGGTCCCAACGAGATGCATCTCCTGCTTTCCTTCGTTTTGAGGATAAAAGCTTTGTGGGAACGAAGTCTTAGCAAAACCCAGTACAAAATCCTGCCCCTAATGAGGCAATGGGAGCTTTGCCTTCAGCCTGCACTGGAGAGCTGCCAGGATCTCATTTTCACTGCCTGACTCCAAGCACTCTGAAATCCGTGGGAGCCCTCCTGCTTATTCCAGGGTGTACAGCCTGACGTCCCTAACAATTTGCTTTATATTGAATGCCTGGTAGTGGCATGTTTGAGTTCACCTCTGAACAGCACACAGCAAATTGCAGAACTCCTTCTAGCAAATTTCTCCAAGGCAATTTAAAGAATGTTCTCTGATTTTCTTTATTGTTGCAGATTTTAGAAGAGAGCCTAATAAACACTATATTTAAAGTTCATATTTGCCCTTCACTATAGGAAACACTGACAAACAATAACAATTCTTCAACATCTTTGCTTAAGAAAAATGAGACCAATTTTTTTTCTGTTTTCATCCTGGTCATTAAAATATATTAAATTGATTTTATTGGTTGACTCAAATTCTAGAAGGGGCTTATTATTTAGAGTGTTTTCAAAATTTCTCAGGATTTGAATATTTAGTATAGTCCAAATATTCTTTTTTTTTGTGACCTGTACTACTCTCTTGCTGCCTTCAGTGTAAGTTTATTAATCATTTTATAACTCAGACTGGGCATTAATAGATTCTGCAAGCTTAATGCACCAAAGTCCTCATTCAGAAAACCTCCAAGTAAACAGCTTCAAGCAAACCCTTATGTTAAACTAGAGATCTGAAGAGTTCTCATAGATAAGAACATTATTTTCTTACTTAGCTCTTCATGAGATGAAATCTTACTTAGATATCAAAGAGTCTTCTGAGAAAACAACAGTAAGTGCCCATTTTTCACCTCGCAGTGTTGGTTTTGGAGTGAAACTGAACAAAGTTGAGGTAACAGTGAGGCAAAAGCCTGCTGACACCTGTAGTGTTGCCTGGAGGAGCACAAACAGGAAGAAACCCCAGTCGTCTTTTAAGCAGCTCTATGATTAAATATGCAAAGCAGACATTCTCATCAATTCAGTAATGAACGGCAAAACGGGTGATAAGAGAGCACAGACACCAGCCTATTTTTCTATTACTCCAGCTTTTCTTTTTAAAACAGATAGGACAGACCAACTGATTAAAATCCCTTTAATTTCCTCTTCTTTTAATGTCAATTAAACTTCTCTAACATGAAGGGAACAGAGGGAAGGGCACAAAGCAACAATGCAATACTAATTACCTAGCAAGGGAACAAGATGATAATGATTAACCATGAAATTTTTTATCTAGAATAAAAGAATTTTGAACGAAGGAGAGTTTTTGATTGGCCTCTGTGTGTGTAGCTTATTGATGCAGACTGAAGGAGCCCTGCCCCGGCCGCCCTGGGTGCAGACATCCTGTTGTGGTACTGTTGCACAATTCTAGCTTTTCACAAAACAGAATTCCTATTTTCTGGTTGGTTGTGCATTTGATCTGCATAATCACCCCGCAGCTCTGCGAAGCTCCATGCTCTGAGCAGCTGACAGCAACATTTAATCCAAGGTCAGTGGTTTCCTTTAATTATTTTAATTTTTATTTTTTTCCCCAATCTGCCATACACTCTGCATTGTTCTCTGCTGTCCCTGCTGGAACTGATACATTTCCCCAGCTCACTTAAAACAAAATCTAAACACCCCCGTGCAGCCCTGGGCAAATACTCCTCAGTAAACGACCCAAGCTGCCCAAAAGGTGCACAGAAGGAGATGTGCATAGAAAGGAAGATGATTTTACCCAAACTGTTTTCCCGTGATTATCCTTCCTGCCTTGTCTACCAGCACTGCCCATTTACAGCCCTTACAGCTGGTGCAGGGAAATGAGGGCCAGGCTGCTCGAGGCTGTGGGGCTTAGGAAGAGCAAGGAGGAATGCTCCTGAATGTAGAAAAGCACTGGAGCGGTTGCTGTTCTCGAAGTTCTGCTTCTCAAACTCACAGAGTTCTCCCTGGAGAGCCCTTCTCCTCCCGGAGCAGCCAGGAGCCTTCCCAGAGCAGATGGCAAACACCTGGTGGTACCTTCCCCATGGCTGTGCTCTCGTACCCACCCGCCACTGGCAGGGCTCCTTCAGGGAGGGGACAGCACACGGGACCTGCAGGGAGGTAAATGTATTTCCCAGCTCTGTTACCTCCCGTTTGGGTTCCCATTTGGAGTCCCAAACACAGCCAGAGATGGGTGCTGTGAGAAGCAGCTTCTCCCTTGTTCTCCACGGAGAAACCAGCAGGGCCCCTGTGGAGGGGCACCGTGCTGGGACAGGCAGAAGGACAAAGTTTTCTCTCTTGGAGTTCGTTCAAATCAGGATACAATTATTATTTCCTCAACAGGAAGCCCTTTCCAGTTATCATTACAATAATGAATGTCTCCAGGGATACACAGCTTCCTTTATAATAATTCACCCATGAAAAGGCAAGAAAAACACAGCAGAGAAAGCACTGAGCTCTTTTCTATTTTTGTTTTGGTCTCAGTGACTAGGAATTCATTTCATGTTTTAGGAGTCATTAGGAGCCTAAAGACTGTGGCAGCTTTTAAAAAATTGGCCAATTAAAGCTGAGTTGCAGCGACGTTACTGGTGAGGCTGAGTAAAGCTGGCCCTGCATGAGAATGGACGAGTGCCCCCACAGAGTGAACCATGCAGGAAGCACAACGAGACAAACCCAGGTGCCCCTTGCAGTCCCAGCTCGTGGGGCAGTGCCCTCAGGCTGCCCCAGTACCCCCACACTTCTCCAGCTGGCACAATCCCAGCCCTGGATGGTGTTTCAGCATCCACAGGGCAGCAAATGCAGGTTCAGCTAAGACAGGGAGATGAGGTGGCCTGACACCATCTCCCTTCTTTCTCCCAAATCCAAAGCCAGGGAAAAAACAGCCACAGATATCATAAAACTTAACATCTGCTTAAATTTTTAGTGCTGCTACAGAGTGATAGCGTTGTTCTCCTGGGAGAAGCAAGCCAAGAGTCTGGGGAAACCCATGCCTCCAGATTATGGATTTTTAAAATGCCTTCAGAGCTATTCCCCCATTCTGTCCCTGCAATAAAGTCTAGATTTCTCAGCTTGCAAGAGAAGATCCAATCCTTTTTCAAAATCTAATTAACTGAGCCCATCTTCAACGTGTAACAAACTCACTGCAACTCTACTAACCACACATTGCAGCACAGGCACTTTGAAGCAGGAACCCTGTGAAGAGCTAAAGGAGCAGGATGTAAAATAGAATTATTTTGTGTGAGGCAGTAGTTTCCCCACACACTTTAAGTTGGCTTATGCTGGGACAGGCACCAGACGAGGCAGTCCTGCCCTCCCCTAAGATCCCAGCTGTTTGTTCCCAGCTCCACTCCTTCATCCGTGCTGACAAGTATCCGTGTGGCCTTGTGGGGACGTGGATCAGGGAACTTATCTGAATGAAAACAATACAGTTCACCAAAGAGGGCAGTTCTGGGATGGGAAAAAGTAGCCAGGGGCATAGGGAGGGTTGAACTGCTGGTCTTGGCAGAAACATCTGCTTATACTGGCTCAAAGTGCGTGTGAAACTTCACTCCTATCACTGAGACAATTAATGGCATCGTTACAGAAATGCTCTTGGGCAGAGGCCCTGCCCCTGACTGCTCCCCCTGAGAATCAGTGCAACACAGTTTTTCCCTGACAGCAGCTCTCAAATAGGCAGGTTCCTGAATGGTGCAAATCCTACAGCGAATTCAGGGCCAGAAAACGATGACGAGAAGGAAGGGGCTGTATCATAAGGATAATTCTTTAATCGGGCTCAGTAGAAAAATGTGCTGAAGCAGACAGGTGAGCTGAAGGCTCAAGGAGGCAGATGAGCTTTGTCTCTCTGTGGATATGTAGGTCTGGGTGCCATGCCTGCAGCTGGGTGGGCAGCAAAGTTCCTCCTGTGTCACCAGGGCAGGAATGATCGTGGTGGTTTCAGCCCCTGTGCCCAGCCCGCTTGGGAGCCCAAAGTGCTCCAGTGAGGCTCTTCCACAGCAGCGAGCCAGGGCTCTGTGCAAATGAAAGATCTGCTTCCAGCCAGGGCCTGGGCAGAGCTAACAAGGCTTTGGTACCACAGCTGGATCCATGCAAACACGATCCATCCACGCCCAGAGGTCTGCTGTGCACAAAACCTGCTGGACCTTCACCGCAGGCGGCCGCGGCGAGAGCTTGGGCTGCGGCCAAAGGGCCATCAGGGATCCCTGGGGGTGTGTGCTGCAGAAGGAGAGCTTCTTGTCTTAACTGATGCACTAAGGTGCATTTCTCAAACAGGGCAGACCAGGCAGGAACCCAGCTGGCAAGGTTTGCCATGCCGGTGGAGAAGGGAATGCACACAGCTAAAAACAACCTGTGCAGAACTGGACCGAGGGGGAAGGGGAAGGGGAAACTTGGTTTTTGCTGATTTGTCACCATTTTCTCTTGTTTAGCAAAGCCACTATTAAGCATTGTACAGCTACCATCCCTTCCCTTCAAATTTCAAATTCACGTATTTCCAGAAGTCAGGGTTCAGATTTCAGAACACGAATGCGTCAAATTGAAACAATTTAGAAAATAACTTTATCTGAACCCGTGCGCCTTGGATGTGAAGACTAATTTTCAAAATTAAACCACAGGTCAGAGCTTTCCGGGACTTTACAGAGCTCAAACAAACACAAGGCAGTGGTGGAAAAAATAGAGAGGGGGGAAGAAAATTTCTTGAGCGTAATGTTCAAGTTTTAGGAGCATCAGTGGTGTGATGACACCTTTAAATAATATAACTGGGTTTCTTTAATGCTATTTCTGACCTGTCTGTAATCAAAGCCAAACGTTTCAATTTGTTCCCACATTAGTTACTTTAGAAAACCCAGAACACATAATTACAAATATATTTACCAGCAAAATGGGCAGAGCGAACAGCTTAGTTAACTCAGCTTCATTTATCTTTTAATTCATTCTAAGGAAAAAGTAGTGGATTACTGGTTTTAATTTCAGTTATTAAGACTTTCATTGTAAAGCATATAAAAAAATTCTTTGATATGTATGTAAATATACCCAGACATTTAGCTAGTATATTGTTATATTATTCAAATTAATAGTAAAGATTATAAGAAAAGAAAGATAACTTAGGGTCTGGTAACCTTATGTTTTGTTTTTGACAGAGTTAAACCATTGATAACAGTTCATGTTTCTTCTAATTTGCCTGTCTATTTTGTATATTGTCAAAGACCTAACAATAACCTTAAGGAAAGGGAAGCAGAAACATGACCTGAATACATCCTGCATTCAAAAATGCAGATAAACAACTGGAAACTTACTGGTATTTTTCTGAAGGAACCAACAAAATAAAACCCAGCTGTGCAAAGCACAACACTGTTTATACTGAAAAAAATTAAGTTAAATTTAAAAAAAACACCTAGAAAAATCAGCCCTCTCACGAGGAGACTGGCTACAGCTTACAGCTTGATACCCAACATTTTATGTTGCCATTATTTCTTAGACTAAGGGATTAAATTACCTATTTTAATGATCAAGACAATAAGAATTCTAGTAAAGACAGAGATTTTCTCTGACCCAAATCCCAGACAGTAACAATGAAAAATGGACACTTTTGGATGTCTCTGAGCAAGCACTTTTATTCACGTTCCTCATTTAGAAGTCTCCACATCATCAAAGCCATTCACTGCTCTGGCATTAACTGACACCTGTCTCAGCAGAGAAGATGAAGATTGAGGAGGCCCAGCACTGAGCAGTCCTCACTGTCCTTCTGAGCTGCCTTTACTGCCTCAGAGCCGAGGCACTGACAGTGCCATCAGCACCATCACCTGCTGTGCCACAGCCTGTGATTAAATAAAGGAGAATATAATTACCCAGCTTGGCCCTCATCACACAGAGAAGAGAAGGGGGAGGAAATGCAAGAGAGAATGAGCTTTTTTAAATCGTGTGACTCTTGGTAATTAAACTTATTTCCCCAAGTCTAGTCTGTGTTGCCCATGACAGCAATTGTGGAGTGAACCCTCCCTGTCCTTGTCTAGATCCATGAGCCTTTTTTTTTATATTTCCTCTCCCCTGCTCACCTGAGGAAGGGAGTGATTGAGCAGCTTTGCTGGGCAGCTGGTGTCCAGCCAGGCTCAACCCACCACTCCAGGTGAGAAGTTAACTTTGGAATCCAGCAGGATATCTAATGAGCTACGGGCTCCCTGGGTGACCAGAACAACAATGGGGGAAAAAAAGAACAAAAAATCAGGAGCCGCAGAGAAACCAGGACAAACCAGGAGTGAAAAGCCAAAAAAAAAAGAATCATATGGAACTCTGAAATCATCTCTCCCGCACAAAAAGAACTATTTCCCATGGACACCTTGTACCAGCTTTAATACAGCTGGAGATTATTGGCACCACAGTAATAACACTCTACCCACAGCTGCTATCCTTCATTCCCAATGACCTAAAGCAGCTTCATTTATTACAGAATTTCCACAGAAATAAGGATAGATCCCAGCCTGCTGCAATCAATGGAAATGCTTCCAGGAGCACAAGAGGGCTGTGAATCAGGCTCATATTTCACAGCGAGCACAGGCCTTTGCTTTATCAGATTCACGAATACACTTTCTGGCTGGCTTATAAAACAGACCTCCAGAGCAAACTGGGACTCTCCTAAATTAAAAGACAGTGAAAACTCAGCAAACGAAAAGAAACCGTTCTGTTCCAGTGTGCTGCTGAAGAAGGGAGACCACCAGCACAGGATACATCCCTGGCTCTGTCCTGTGCCCCAGGGAGCCCTGCAGGACTCAGCACTCACACCCTGGCTGTGCCCTGGGCTGGCTGGGAGCCACAGGGAGCTTGGCACAGGTGGGACACGGCCACGTGCACCTGCAGCCTCATGGAATGGTTTAGGGTGGAAAACACCTCCAAGATCTTTGGGTCCAACCATTAACCCAGCACCACCGTGTCCCCAGGTGCCACATCCGTGTGGCTTTTGGACACTTCCAGGGATGGTGATTCCACTACTGCCCTGGGCAGCCTGTTCCAAAGCCTGACCACCCTTTCAGTGAAGATGCCAGTCCTGCTCTGGAGTAAAAGGCCTGGTGCCAGGGCTTGCCTGAGCTGTGCAAACACAGCCTCTGAGGGAAGAATTCGTGTTGAACAGTTAAACTGTGTATAACGGCGGGAAGAGTCACTTACCAAACTCTGGAAGGAGGATTGAATGCTTACAGATGTAAATGGATTTCCCTGAGAATTCATTCTCACAGGATAACCACAAATTGGTTTCTTCCATAACCCATTGCCACACCAAATATTGTTCACTACAGAGTAGCTTCCTGCTTTGTGTACAATTCAGGGGGAAAAAAAAACCCCAAAACACGGAAAACCCAACAAAATCAGCAGACTCCTTTTGGTACATTTTGGTCACAAACCTGTGCTTGGGAAACAGCAATTCTCATCCTTCTGAAGTTTGCACAGCTATAGTAATGTTCACAGGTTTTCTCTAGCCTATAGATTTAGTTATGGTTTTTTACAACATTAAAACATGCTGGCCTTCCAATCCAAGAAATACAAGAATGAACATAGCTCTTGTTTCCAAAGAAAGGAGGTTTCCAAAATCAGAACCCCAGCTGTCATTTTGGATGCTTTTTTATTTCATAATTGCACTGTAAAAATACTTCTCCTGGGCTTAAACAACCTGTTTTCAAGCTCTCCAGTAGGTAGAACCAAAGAACATCATCTCTTATTAGAATGTCTCAAAGTTCTCATTGCTGATTAGATGGAAACAGGTTTATTAATCATCCCTGGCATTCTTCTTGCTGCATACAGGGACTAATCTCTATCCATTGACTTTACAGTACTGAAATCAAATGGCTAAAACTAGATTTCTACCTGAATCACTCCTTCTCTCACCTAGCAAATAAATCACATCTGTGTGAACACGCTCTATCTTTCTCTAGTAACTGAACTTACTTAAAAGAATAAATTATTTTCAAAGAGATCCAAATTGCTGAAGTAGCTGTCCAGTGATATAAAATGACATTACCATCCCAAACATGTGTCCAGCCTGACATTTGGTTAGTGCTGCTCAGTGTTTGAAATTTGAAATGTTAACACTGTTTCTGAACTTGAAAAAGTTTACAAAATACCAAAACTCTCTTACCATCCCCCTATTAAAAGCATGCACTTCTGTACAGATACACATATGAAAAAATGGACTCTTTAATATATTTCAACATTGGGAATTCTACACATTGGAAGGAGAAATGGGAACATTGCTCCCACCCCTTCAAGCACAGTGAAATGTTAAACCTTGAGGTGAATTTGCCAAACAGCCTGGAAGGGTTTAGAACTTGACTAGAACCTTCTTGACTATTATATAGATATTTAGAACACTTAAGGACATCCTATCTCAGGTGACAGAGACAAATTATCAGTCCACCCCCCTCTGCTGTCTAGCATGGAAGCAGAGTGACTTCAGCCAGCATTTGCCAGCTGAACCATGTTATTTTGCATTACTGAGGGGTTTTGTGCTCAAGTGATAAACTGTGCTCAGTGACATTTTCTGTCACGGTCTTTTGCACTGAACTGAGCTCTGAAGAAATCAGCTCAGCAGCTCAGCACCATTTGGAGGAGGAGAGTTGTACAGAGAACGAAGACACAAATTGCAGCTGAGAAGCTTTTAGCTGTAAGTACCTGTCTGTACCTGCAAAGCTGCAGGAAAGTTGACCAAGGGCTGCCAGAACTCTCTCACCTGCTGCCTCAAAAGAGGAGGAAGCAGTGTTGTAAACCAGAGTGTTGTGGGGTGTGCAAATGAGGGGGAACTGAGAGAGAAGGAAAAATACTTCGTTCTCCCTCTTGTACCAGCGTCCTTCACTACCTTGTAGTGTCATCACCTGTGCTCTTCTAACCACCTTTCAGTGACATTCCTTAATTACACGGTAATGAAATACACTCCAAGTCAGTCAGAAATCCACAGAGCAAATAGAGTGTGTACAGCACACTGGGGGAAGGGAATCAGCCCAGCTCACACTACTCAAACACAGCAACAGGCATTTCCAAGAGCTCTACCACGGCCAGGCTGCAGCACAGCAAGGTTTTCGAGTTAAATCATTGCATAATATGATGGTAATGAGTTTCTCAGCAATCATTATGTCTCTGTCAGATGGTAATAAAATGGAGTATTTGTCTCTGCTCTTGGTGTGCTTGGAGAATATGCAGATATGCCAGTCCTCATTATATCTTGATAGAAACAAAATCCATTAGCCCAGGTGCTATACATTTTAATGAGGGAGACATGTAGAAACAAACCCAGGTCAATTATAGTAAAATGGTTACACGTAGCTGAAACTGATAGAAATCTAAATAGGTCCATATCAGTGCACTGCCTCAGAGATGCCTGCTGTTGATCTACTCGTGGTAGGAGTGTACAGTGGGCTTTCAGCTCAGTGACTCCACATAATTGGTAGGTAAGGAATGATGTTTTGATGATAGGTGCTGCTTTGCAAGTGTGCATCAATGTATCATGAAAAATTAATCCTTTGGGGAAAAATACTTGTAAACCCTTTTTTTTTTTCCCTCACAGGCAAAAAGGAGGCACTCACGAGAAAAAGACAGATCTCATTCTGTTGGTAAGTTAAAACAGAAACAGCTTGCAGCTTCATGCACACCATTGACCCTTAAAGGTGAAGGTTGTTGCTGAAATCACCATTTTCAGGACCAGAGCAGTGATACCCACACATTGATACCTTCACTCTTTTCAACTGTACTACAAATAATTTAACAAGTCCATTTTGGCCCCATTGTCTCAAACTGCCTCACCACACCAAGCTTACCCAGGGCTTGTCCTTCCCAAGCCAGGTTTGGAAAAGAGTGGAGGGTGGTTGGCTTAGTTAAACACAGCAGTGCTCACCCCAGGCAGGGAGGGCACAGGACAAGTCTCTAAACGGGCATCAGCCCCTCCGTGGCACTCACCATATGGTCAGGAAGCCCAAATTTAAACCTCCAAGAAGAGATTCAGCCCTCAGCAGACAGCACTGTCATAGCAGGAGGCTTGCCTGGCCAAACTCTCCCAGCTCTGGCTTAGCCCTGCAGTCTGCAGAGCTGGGAGGGTGAATCCCCCCGGGGTGAGCGATGGTGAGCCTGAGGCTCGCCTCCTGAGCAGCAACCAGAATGTGTTTTGTCCTGAAAGGACCACGTGAAGGGGTGAAGCGATGCCTGGTTTTTCTTTTTTTGTGAGCTACATCCTGAAAGGAAACACGAGCTCTGCTGTGAGACTGCTCCAAACGAACTCCAGATGAAATCTCCAACTGGCCCAAATTCCCACTGACTTCACTGGATGCTTTGAACAGGCACAAAGAAGGAGAGCCTGATAGCTCTAAGCTGGAAAACATATTCACATATGGCTGCCCCATTTGTTCCTAACTCACTGAAAGCAGTGGAATTGCTTCCATGTTATACACGTGTGCGAGCAATTTTCCAGATCACAGCCATAAAGTACCAGATAAAAATAGTTGTAGAGCCCCATATCTTTGAAAGCTGTCTGTAGTACATGATTCACATAATTCTTTCCTCCAGTTATCCATTTATGTACTTCCCTTACCTGCTTTAATCCTTCTTTTCTTCTTTTTACCTAAAGAAAAGTTGCTTTAAATTTGTGTTTTCAGCTCTTTTACCTATTATGCTTAAGAGTCACAATGTTTAAAAAAAAATTTGCTCTTTCCATTTAGACTACAAATCTGTTCCTGATACCAAATGACACCAGATTTATTTCTGCCATTTGCAGAACATCTGAATATACCCCCTTTTCCTTGTGAAACATGATGCAGTTTACTAAGAAGGCCTCCAGGTTTCTCCAGGCACATTATGTACTACTCCCCTAAAGGATAATGATGGGAGAAAGAATTGCAATCAAGTTTACATATTTCTTTGGAAATAGGTTATTTAAAATTCAAATTCACGTTAAATAATAATAATTGTTTCAGTAATAAAAATTCTCTTTTGCGTAAGGGAATTTCCTGAACAGGGATTAAAAAGTCATTTTTCAGAGTGCCCACAAATAGTAGTTTCCAGGAAGCATGTTTGTTTTCTGGGACACGAGGATTCTGGTTTTCTCACGCTGTAATTTTACAGCTGCTTTTTGGAAAGCCTGCCTTTATCTCAGAAGATCTGTGTGCTCACCACTCAGTGTGGGACCAAGGTGCAGAAGCCCAAAGCTGCTCCAGGCCAGCCGTGCAGCCAGGCAGAGCAGTGGGCCTGGGAACCCTGTCCAGAACAGGGCCCAGCACTCAGCCCTTGCCATCCTTCCAAGGGCTCTGTCTTGGACTCAAAGCTCAAAGACAAATTTCAGGTGTCCCCCAGACGGTGGGGAGGTCTAATCCCACTCAGAGAAACCAACTGTTCGACCAAGAACTTGCTCTGTAACATCTCTGACCCAAATTCTTCTTGCTTTCAGGTGCTACAGAGGGACAACACAGCTCATGAGGTCTCAGTTGTGTTGAACGTGAACACGCTGCCACTTGGGTGCCCATCAAACAACCACCATATGTCAGCAGAAAATTCTGAGAATCACCACACACATTAAACAAATTCCTCTCTGGCCTCTGAAATACTAACCTTCATTCACTCAGTTGCAACCACAGCAGTAACAATGCTCTTTCTGTGCCTCTGTCTTTAAACCTCCTAAAACTGCCAGGGAAAGGCAAAAGGAGGATTTTTGCATCTGTTGAACAGGTAGCCAGATCCTTGGCAGAACATGAACATGAAAAGTATTATTGTGAAAAGTCTTCATGTCCTCTGCAGCAGGGAGAGCTGTAGGTGACCAGAAAGTGAAACCACGTTTGCTGCTTATGTATTCTGTCAAATCAACAACAGATAAACCGTGCACGGGCTGCTGCCTATTAATATTGGTTTTGCAATTTAAAATGAGGTCTGGGGCTTTGAATGTTGCTGACTGAGACTAGATCATGTCCTTACATAATTCCTGACAGCCTTTGTGCAGCTGGGTCTCTAGGGGCAAGCCTAGTGCAGAACTGATAAATTTCTGGACTTCAGCAATCAGTAAACAGCCTTACAGTTTACTCAGGGCTTTCTTTTCTCCAGTCAAGCCATATACAAATTACAAGGGCCTCTTGTCTTTTTTGCTATTATTATTTATTTTTAAAGAGCTTATTTTGAAGTTATCAAGAATCCATGCACACTTATTCACCAGTGTAATTGCCTGGAAACTTTTCAGCCTTTCTGGTGTGACATTTCTCACCTTGAAAGGGACATTTGCATTGAGAGTTGAAAACAATTTTAAAACTCAAGGCTGAGAACACCTCGGATTGCTATTACTCATCTTTACCAAGCACTGACAGTTTTAAACCTCCTGAGCACTGAGATAGCTCTGCAATTTCCTGGGGGAGTCAACTGTTGTGCGACACCGTTGTTTTCCTGTGATAGCACTTTCAAATAATTAGCCCACGGAATTCCATACATCTCTGTAAACAGGTATGATTTATAGCTTTTAGGATGGAAAATCAGCCTTAAAATATTACATTAAAAAATAAAAAAACTGTACTAAAAAGCCCCTCTGGATTTCTGAGGAAAATGCCTCATCATTTTACTATTTACATTGGGACAGCTCAGATGAATAAAAACCCCATTGTAGTGGGCAGCAGGTAAATAAAGAATATGACAGTTCTTTCACAAAAAAAAGTTCAAGCTCTACACTTAAAAATATCTATGTGAGACATCACAAGGGATTGATATTTCAAAAAAATCAAAATATAATTAATTATTGTCTTAAAAATAAAACTGGATTCACAACATTTTCTTTTTTCGCTTTAAAGAAAAATAAATGGGAATAATATGCCCTATGACATTTCAGGAAAAAGGATATTACAAACAAATTCTGATTTAAATAAGTCCCCAGTAGCCACCAAGGCTGGACCCACTGTGATTTGGGATGACATTTTCCAAATTTTGGAAAAGGGCAACAGGTTTAGGATGCAAAGCTGAGAAAGAAAGAAATCAGACATAGACACTGGACAATGAAATTCGTTTTAAGGGGCCCAGTGGCCCTTCTAATAAAATGGACTAGAACCAATCAAGAATAAATTTGAGATTTCTGAGCTGTACCCCTGTAATTAATAAGAAGTAACCAAAACCCAGAAGTTCCCAAGGAGCCACACTGCAAACACAGAACAGAGATGTCAGGAGGCCTTTCTGAAGGACGAACTAAATTCAACACTCCCTAAATCCTGCCAGTATTTGCTTAGGAGATGTTCAGAGGCCTGCCCCATTTAGATCTCAATTAATTTAACTAGATTATCATAATCCATCCTACTGAAATTCTCCTTCACTTTCAGACCACCAGCTCTACCCCTGGAGTTTTCAGCGCTCCATCCCCGCACGCCTGCAGGGGAGGCAGCTCTGGCACAGAACCCTGGGCAGTGTTTGTAATTAACAGCCAGGACTCAGAAGCTCGGAATGAAACATCCCAACTTTCCTCATTCCTTTAATTTCTGTGCAAACCCCACAGGTACCTCTGTGTCCTGTGGGAACACGCTGCTTTGTCCACTTAGTGCTGCGCTCGGGGTGTGCAAGGATTCATCATTTTCTGCATAAACCTCTCCAAATTCTGTCTTTGTTAAATGCATCTCTGTCCAAAAATCTTTGGTTTATGTCATGCAAATTCATACTCTCAAAGTAACTCACTACCTTTAACCACAGTGATCTGCTTCCCCATCACTGTAGAAGGGTCACAGTTATTTTAACTGGGTAGCCCCAAAGCTTAAGGTTTCTTTAAATACCAGCTGCAGATCAGCTGAAAATACAAGTCAACACCAGCACAGCAAGAAATACCAACCATTCTATTTGTTTGCCATTTAAAAAACAAGTACAAGGCTCGGTATTAATTTGACATGAAATGGAATGCTTGTAAAATTGAGAACATCCCAACAGCAAAAAAGTTGCAATTGACTATGTGTCTGGTTGAACCTAAGAAAAAAAATTAAAATTTGATTTTTATTATTTTTTAACTTTGAAAATAAAATCTTCCAGATAAAAAGGACTGAATTTTTTAAAAATCAAAATTCATTTCATTTGAAAATAGTTTTAAAAGAACAACTATTGTATTGTTTTCTGAATGCAAAATTTCTGAAAACGAAACTCTTCTGGGAAAATACTTAATCATACTCGAGAGAAGGGTGACAAGAAACTGAGCCTTGGTGTGTTCTGCTAATAACAGTGCCCTCACCCACAGATTAGTTTGTCTAAACAGCAGGAAGACGACACATTTATAGGGCTTTATCTGTCAAACTTCCATCTAGCTTTTTCCTATTTAGCCCACAAAACGCAGCACAATAAAAAATATGCCCCTCTGCTGCTGTAATCAAAGTGATTGTGTTTCAGATCAAAAACATTTATTTACTGCATGGATTAAAGGATTAAATTGCTTAGGAATGCTCTGCCCAACATTCTGTGCTGTGCTGGAGTCCAGCTGCCCTTAATCTCCGTATCATTGACACGGGATATCGATAAAACGGTTTTCCCATTATGGCTTGTTTGTCTGTGACGTGCACAGAATCAAAGTAACAAAAATGAGATCCCCGGGTCATTTTCCTCAGTGAGGCCAGCTCCTGAGCCACTGCACCCCTGAGCTCACCAGCATCCCCCGCCCGTTCTGCGCCCACCCCTGGAGCAGCTCCGGGGTGCAGGGCATCCCCACGGCCACGGCTGTCGCCCTGAGTTTTGCAGTCTTTCTATGTTTTCATTCCTGTAGTAGAATTTCCCAGGCACTTTACTGTAAGCATCAGGCATGTTTACCTACCAATATCTATAATTATCATTCTTTTTGTTAGGCGGAGAATTATGATAGACTTTTGATCTGACCAGTGTCATGGAGAGGTGGTAACCCCATCCTCCAATCCATGGTTGTCTCTAAAAAGATATATAACTGACTAAATAAAGGGCCGGGCCGGTCTTCTTCCTCCTTCTTCCTTCTTCTTGCCCTACCTTGGCCCTTCTTGCTCTCTTTCTTTTGGCCCAGGCCTTATCCTGACAGAACGGTGTCTGCGTGGTCCTTTCGTGTCTGAGTACGACACCACGGCCGCCTGCGTTCCGCAGCGCTGCGGGCAAACCTCCCGCTGGCTCCCCCCCGTGCCGGGTCCGACCCTTCCCCGGGAGCAGCTGGGCTGGCACATCACGCAGGGACAGCATCCCTTCGCTTCCGAGGCCGGGGCTGGCTCAGGGAGCTCGCCCTCAGCAGCTGGTGGTGATGCACCACGCACGGGCTCTGGGTCACAGACACCGACATGGTCCAGCCCGGGGGAAAATGAGTACACAGCCAAAATCCCTGCTGGAAGGGCAAACAGCCAATGGCAAACACGCCGTGCCATAACAAAACCCAGAATGTCTCCTTACCTAGGCCAGAGTGCCCAGGCCAAGGTGCACTGCTTGTAATCTGCTACAAAACCTAAACCTCTGCTGGGCTTTCTGTACCTCCACTCCTAAGCAGGCTAAGTATTTGAAATGTACCCCAAAAAAAAGGAAAATATTAGAGATATCAATTCATTGGCAAGAAGAATTAATTTTATTTTGATTGTTGACCCACTACAAGAGACATTGTGTTGCTTGATGACAAGAACCCACTGCACGACTCTTGCTCTTCTTTCATAAACAGGAACACAGTTCACAACTAAAAAATCCATAACTGACCTTGGTGCCAGCAGCCAGTTCCAAAACATGAAGCACTTTTCCCCTCAGGCCTGTTGTTGCAGGCTCTCTGCAAATCCAGGCAGACATCACTGCACTGGGTTGTATCTATCACACAGGGAGAATTGCCCTAAGAAAATATAGATAAAATCCCCTCCTTTTTTAACCCTCTAATAAGAGGAGGTACCATCCACGTATCCCAATAAGTTTCCAGTTCTCTGCAGCTTTGCTCTAAGAACTGTTGACCTGGTAAGCAAATAAGGTAAGCTAATTTAGTGTTATTGCCTAATGATCACAAAAGAGGAAAATAAATTAGGAAGTGTCACTCTTTTACTGGTCTTTTGCTATTTTACAGGGCACATGCTGGTGTGTTGCTGCTGTTGTTTAAGATTATGATGCCTTTAAGGTTTATTTTGTATCTTCAGGCTTCTGCTGTTCTGTGATTAAATGCATAGAAGCAAGTGGAATAATAATTATGTAATTTATGTTCATACACTTCCTCCCACTGGCAGGTTGCTTCTTGACTGAAATTGTATGATTTGATTCATGAGCAGCTACCTGTTAAAGATGGCGGGGACAGATACTGCAAATCCCTAAGAGCAATCATGAAAAAATATTTCAGCTACACCACTGATGTCAGGTCCATTTGCACATTTTTATCACTGATTCATGTTCTGTAATGTACTGCTTCAGCTGAGAGCATTTATCCCTGCTACTTCTGAATAACATTAAAAGCACACAGAGAGGTGAATCACACAGCTCTAAGTGTGCCGTTCTTACCATTGATTCAGGCAAAATAGGAATATAATTGTTAACCAAATTTGCAAATACAGAGAGGGAAGATTTGCAGCAAAGGAAATTAACTTGTGTGTTACTGTTTTCTTCCGCTCCAGGAAAAGTGCTATACCTCAAAAGTGCCAAACACAGATAAATTAAATGGGAAGAATTCCTTTTCTGTCTGTATCCAGCTCCTGGGTGATGAAACTAATCATAGCTGGAGAGCAACACATTATTTACACAGCAGGGACACTTCAGGACATGGTCCTGCACCGGGCCTCTCGTTGTGCCAAGCTCTGTTCAAGCTTTTCCTTCATGGACAGCACAGAAGAGCAGGGAAATCAGAAGGAGACAGGAGTGAAGTAACTCGGCCAAGGTGACAGAGTCAGTGAGGACCAGAAAACAGATCTTGGCATTTCCCAGCCTGTGCCACGGCTGGCAGAGGGCAGAGTCTCATCCTCTGTGAGAGAATCCATCCAGCTGCAGTGCTCCAAGAGTGAACTGCAGTCAGTGGACAGTTCCAATTCTGCATCTACATTTAGGTCTGTGTAAATAACAGTGAGGTTTTTAAGACTGTGGTCTGACAAAGATACCCTGTTCTTTACAAAGTTCAAGGCTATTCTTTGACTGAACAACGTTTGAAAGTAAGAGAAGCACTGGGAAGCTAAAGGAAGTGTTTTTCATTGCAAAGGAGATACATCAGTATTTTGTCTTGCTGGAATCTGGAATGAGGGATTATGCCATTGGTTCTGTGTATGTTGCTCTTAACAAGACCCCTGAAATCTATGGTTCTCTTATTTTACAAAGACAGGACTAAAAATTGGTGCAAATCCTCCTCTCAAGCATTGCTTATCAGGCTGCAATAAATACCAAGAGCTACACAAGCACAGCCTAACCAAGTACCCAGTCTTATTCAGAAACAGCCTAAAAAGTTACAAAATGTTTTCTAAAACAAAACCTGTTAAGAACTGGGGGTTTGGACACTAAACTGAGTTACACTGACATTAAATCAGCACCCCTAAAGAACAACTTTTGTGGCAGTCTATGAACTTATCTCCCAAAAAAAAACCAAAAACATGTGCAGGATTAAAAACACAGTTACCAAACCTGAGTTCTCCTTCTGGGTGGATTTGAGAAGAGTCCTGCAAAGGCAGCTGAGCACCCTTGGATGTGGCCATTACTACAGCAAAGTACCTTCAGAACTTCATTCAGGTCACAGAAAAGCACGGATTAATCCCACAGTACGCACAGCTCCTAACAAATACACGTGAATGAAACCTAACCCGAGCTGGGTATCCTTCCCTGCCTGACTGACAGCCTGTTTGAGAGCTGAACACGGAATTCCCACCTGTACTGAACCATCCCACAGCTCTACAGCATCACACCTGTCACACAAGGAATAAAACAAGCATTTTGGCACCTTCAGTAGTTACCTCATTCACAACATACCAGCTCGGTGAAACAGCCAGAGCGGAGACAAGCAAGTCATAATCTCATCTCAGACTAATGCTTATTTTCTTGCAAGACTGTGAAAGGCTCAGGAAGTTTGAGTCTTTCTCTTCCCCAAATCACCAGATCACATCCCAGGTAGTAGATGGTCAGAGGAAGGGTCCCCACTATTCCAGTTCCTCAGTCTCTGTTTAATAAATCTTCAGTTTTAGATCCATTTCCAGAATACAGAAGAACCCCAACACTTTCACCAAGGGTTTATAGGCCACAGTAAAAACCCTCTATTTTCTCTCCAGAAATTCCCGAAGCCTAAAGAAAGGACAACACATCTCACACAGGGTGCATCCAGCCCCACATCTGGAAACCAGACACAGCCTGCAGGGCAGATCCACCCCTCTCAGTCTGGCTGTCCTTGTGCCATCTCCTGCGTGCCCGTGCAGGTCCCTGCGTTTTGTCTCTGCCAGTTCTTGCCAGGCACAGAGGGTGAAAGGAGAAGAGGGCAAAGGGGCCGGGGGAGATCACAGAATTTTGGACACTGTCCCAGGAAAGTTTCTCTAAATTCGTTTAATCCCAACAAAATCTGAGTTTGGACCACCCAGACTGCAGAACCTACACAAGAAAGGCAAGAAAAGTGTTTTAACTGGGAGACACTTCTTTTCACTCACAGGTGACAAAGCCACTATGTTTTACAACACACACACACACCCCAAGTACCCAAAATACCAAATCCTTTTCCCCCACACATTTACTTCACACCAGAGAGTCTGCACCACACACAGAGTTGGACAAGGAACCCTGAAGTCCCAGTCCTCACTCCTCCACAGAACCTCACAAAGATGGGGAGGTGTTCCTTCACATGCTCAAGCTAGAAAATAAATGATAGCATAGAGTACTGCCTGAGATGTTAAAAAACAGACTTTACAATAATGCATGCAGTTAATTTAGAGAATTGTAATATGACATCCTTCTCTATTTGATAACTGCTATTTTTTATATATTACAGAAGCAAATAGGGGCAGCTATTACAGAAAGAAACAACATTTCAGTGATGCCACTGGACCTCAATTAAAAGTTCTGTGCCACCTAGTATTGCTTCAAGGGATGGGAAAGCAATACTGACCCACTCTGAAGTGGTTTATGAATTGCTACTGATGAGAACTCTTGCTGAATAAGCAGAATAGGTTCCTTAATGCCAATTTCTTACAAACAGCAGCAAGGAGTGGAGAGAGACAGTAATTAATGTGCTAGTATCAGGAGAAACAAAGAGCCTGCAAAGCTCTGTCCTTTCCCTGCTATCAGACTGAGAAAGCTTCTTTAATATAGCTGGTACTGCAGCAGTTCACAGGGGCTGGACGGGGGGTAAGCAATGCCTGATCAATGAAGGTACAACCCTGACAGCACCTTAGAGCCTGGATAAACACCCTTTCCCCAAAAAAACAAAATCAGGCTGCACGCAGCAAGTGAAGCCTGGTGTTAGGGTGTGGGGCACATGAATTTAACAAGCCAAAGCTAATTGCACCTCCAAATATACCAAACATCCCCAGCATGTTCAGCACAAGAACCAGGTGGGTTGGAAACTGGCTTTTCCAGTGCTTTGCTACAATGCTGATTTCTGGGACAGTTTTCTTCCGAGAAATCCAACCAGTGGGGTTTAAATGGCAAGATAAGTGTTCATACGAAGCTCTAACGAGGTTTGCATTGCTGAACACAATGAGAAATGAACTTCTTCTGCCCAGACCTCACTGCCAAAGCAGGGGCCAGAGGAGAAGTGCCCACACCAGCTAGTGCTTCTCCCTTGGAAGCACAGGCACAGCCAGCTTTGCCACCTCATTTCTTACAAGCAGCATGATATGATCCTCCAGGGCCAGACAAGGTCAGGGTGGGTTTTACAGCTCACTAAAGAAGGATTTTCCAAGAGTATATTAACCACATGTAGTGCTCCAGTGGAGTCAGAGGAAAAAGCACCACCAAAGGACAAAAACACCCTGAACAAAGCAAACAAACAAAAATGCATTTTGTAACACCAAAACATCCCCTAACAAGCTTTTGTGGCCGTGTCCTGAGTCCTGGCTGTGCCAGACCTCGCCATCAGAGCAAGCTGAAAACATTTGCCAGGCTGCTCATGGTCCTCAGCAGAACAGTCTGGGCTGGGGCATTCCACTCGATTTGTTGGCAATTAACAGAAAATTCAGTTCTTGAGGTCAAACAAACAAACAAAGAAACCAACCTTAGGACAGCCTCTTTCTTCCCATTTCACCAGGCTCAGCTTCGTCTCTGCCACTTCTCCTGCTTCCTTGCCTCAAATTCCCTGTTTTTGCAGTGGATTCCACTCAGTCGCTCCCCTTGGAGAAGGGGCAGCACGTAACAGAGCCCATGAGCCATCCCTTCCCCCTTTCCCTTCCCCTCCACGGGTCTGCTCTCCCCCAGGCTCGCAGGGATCACCCGTGGGCTCCCTCAGGGCTGCTGCTCCCCTCCAGGCACAGGTGGGACGCGGTGCCAGGTGCTCCCCAAGCAGCTGAGGGTCCCCAGCTGGAACCAGCCTTGCCCACAGGCCCTGCAGCCCACACCTGCCTTTACCCCCGGTGCAATCCTGTGTGGTGTTTTCTGGGGGGGGAAAGGGGGAAAGAAATGAGAAAGTTTCTCAGAGTGGATTGTAACAGAGGAGGGAGAAGTTTGAAGGCAGAGAGGGAGCACAGCGTGGCTGACACAGGCCTGGCACTTCCTCGGCTCTGTGCTTGGAGCTCTCGGGGAAAGGCAATGCTCATCCAGAGAAAAGGCCACGATCAAGAGATGAAGTTTTAAGTCAACAATTTCGCAGACTTCCCTTTTTTCTTTCTGCATTTCAGCACCTTGAGCCCCGGTTTAGGAGGTCCCAGGTGAGGTGACTCTGCCCTTGGGCTCACAGCTCACACACATGGGGACAGCGAGACGGGACACAGTCAAGGGACGATGATGGTACACCACACACAAGCCATCAGTTGTCTCACATGTGCTCTCTTGAACCTCTTAAATGTGAAATGCACCCACACGGAGCTGATTAAAAGCTCCCGTGAGTGTGAAATCTTCTCTCTGAACAGGTTTCTACGGCACAAAGGAACGCTTCATGCATCATGTTTGAAACAGATCAGAGCCTTAAAAGCAACTTTATTCGACTGCCATTATGAAACAGAGCTTTCATTGTCTGCCACTGAAATGCTTTGAGTCATCATCTTCCAGTAATAACTAACGCCTTGCTCACTCGCTCTGCATCTGACAATTCATGGACAGCCCAATTACAGGAGAGGAGAGAGGCACACCACTTTCAGAGGGTGGACTCAAACACTCAACTGCTGCTAAACGCTTTTGTTTCGGAGTACAATTCACTTAGCAAACCAATTCTGATAATCTACTTTGAGGGCAGACTGTAATAATAAAAAGTTAAATTGCAGCAGCATCGCCTAAAAAAAAGGCAAGAGTCAAACATGATTACAAAAGTCAGGGGACAAAAAATACAGTGTAATTTGAGAAAGCTGACAACCACTTATTCTCCATATAATATCCACAACTTACATTTTTACCTACAGTTTTTCATGCCAAATTTACTTCTTAGTTATTAGCTTTTTTGTGCCTTGAGTGACCTCCCAGAGCCCATTTCACACCAACACAGGTATGTGTGCCAAAGTCTACCACCATGTACATCTCTATACAGAATCATGGATGGCAAGGACTTGTGACTAGTTACCCCCATGAAGATCCAGTGAAATCTGTCCAGAACTCTACAGGGGTTAAAAAACAAACACAAGGGGAGGAGTTTTCAGAAAGGCATAATGCTCATGGCACACAATTTCAGAGAGAATTTTAAACTTGACCTCTCTTAATTCTCAAGTGTTTGATTTTACAGAGTAATGACATGGGCTTCTTTTGTGTATATCTAATCTGAGGGAAGAGACCTTGAAGGGAATACTTAGAGTGAATTGACAATTAATGTAGCTCACTTTCAAGTATTTGCTGAGCGAGATGCATTCGGAGCGTGGATCTCAACTAACAAGACAGAGGGAGCCTTTATCTACAATCATAAAAAATTAAATGCAGCTAAGATAGATGTCACATGTTCGTGAAGATAATCAGGAACTTCAGACCTTGTACTTTGTCAAACCACGTTCCTGCTAATGGACAGCTGCTGCTGATACAAGAGATGTCAGATTTCCCCCAGGCTCTGAAGAATGCTCATGTATAACTAAGAGCTTTCAGATTTGTCTCCTGGAGCTGGTGGTAAAACTCTGGGTTAAGACTGTGTAAGCCTTCTCACAAACTGAGGTACATCCACAGCACACGTTCATGGAAGAACAGAACCAGGTATTAACATTTGCACATTAACACCATCAGGGAGCTCATTAAAATAACTCTCTGCTCCCTCACACCCCAAGGCTTCTTTTAGGACTGTATTTGAGATGATGCCACGAGCAAGAGAGATGTCACAAATCTAAAGACAACAAAGTTTGTCTCTTAACTTACTTAGCCACATTTTCCCATTAAGATTTCTATCATGGACAGAGAAGTGGCTGAATTATCCGATGGCTTCCTGTCAGGGAATGCTGTCATCTCTCAGACATATCCAAGGCGTGCAAATGATTAAGAAATGATCCTGCTACTCCTCTGTGCAGTGTGTGCTGTATTTCACAGCTGCAAACGTTACAGTCTTCAATAAAGGGAAGGCAACAATTCCCTTCAAGCCATGAAAGCACTGAGCTGAGCCGTGAGCGACTGCAGACACAGCGTGCTGTGACACACGCAGGAAGCGCTGTGTTTTGTAAGAAGATTATTCTTGCCAACATGGTTTTGATAAGGAACTGGTCTTTGCCAAAAAAAAAAAAAAAAAAAAAGTTTGTTTTCCAAATCCTTTATAGTGCTTAGCACCCATTTATTTGAGCTTCTCCTTGTATAGAGTGCCACGGAGCACAGCTCTGATGCAAAGGGAGCACCAGGCACGGGGATGAAGGGCCATGCTTTGTGCATCACACAACAAAGCAGAAGCATGCTCAGAGGATAGTATTAAAAATACTATAAATAAAATGAATACCACAGAGAGTTTTACAAAATATTTATTTTGAAAAAAATCACTCTGTACAAATTTAACATTCTCAACACTGAAGTTTTATAAAAATGCTAACACAACAGAAAGACGAGTGAAACATTGAACTGCTGTTTTTCTTAAATTACAAAGGAACAGATTCATTCCAAAGAAGCTACTGTAATTCTAAACAGTAAAGAGGACTTGATAAGATTTTGGTTTTTCTCTATTACAGACAAATACAGGTATCAAAGGATGACATTTTGCATCCTTTCATCAATTTCCCCCCCAAACACTGTCTACAACTAAACCAAATACTCTAAATGGTTTACACTTTTACTGTACATAGTTTGTGCTCCAGGAAAAGTCAGCACAATTTGATCATCATTTTCTCAGTGCCTAACAAAATCTCACCTCTATAACATTTGGTACAAAATTGTCTGTACAAACCAACATTGCTCATGTAAATTAGAAGGAAACTTAAAAGTTAAGAGCATTAATCTGTGCCTTCAATCTGGCATTATGAAGAGAGAGTGATTAAGTAAAATTTCACAGAGTAAAACTCAGTAACTGGGATTACTGTATTTTTCTTTTTTTTTTTTTTAGCAATTACTATTGTATAAAAAATTTATATACTGCAGGTTATTAGGAACGGCAGACCCTAAATCTAACAATGCTAGTCTCATAGTCTTCATCATAAAATTAGATTTTTCTGTATATTATTTTTCTCTCTTCATTTTAATCTATTTGCAAAAGCTGCTGTTGTGTATCAGCTGCTTAAACAGGAGGAACTGTCTCCTCGTGAAACTAAAAACAGTAAAAAAGCCATACTACTGTAAACACAACTAGAACAAAAACTGACAGAACGCAGCGTGACAGGTAAGCCATCATCTGGAAAGCTTTTTTCACATTATCTCAACACAAAACATGGCTCGCACCACAAACAAAAGGAGGAAATAAAAACGACAACAACAACAAAAAAACCCAAAAAAACAACAACAAAATAAAAACCCCCTAAACTATTGAAACTTGCAAGTCACAGCCAGGGGTGCCAGGCGGGGTCCATGCGGCAGAGGTTGTCCAGGCTGTTGGCAGCTGCCACCAGGGTGTTGACTTTGCTCTCCCCTCCCTCGAACTGAGCGAGGTTGTGCAGGCGTGTCATGATGGCAGTGACAGCCTTCTGAACCAGTGACACCAGCTGCTGGCTGTCCATGTTCTCGGGCTGCCCAGCTGCTGACAGAGGAGAGGAGGTGTCCTCCTGGGTTTTCTTGTGCCACGCAATGATTTCATCCCGTAGCACGGTTTTTAGGATGCCATCAACCTGCGTGAAGGAGAAAAATCAGATTATTGCACTTCATCCGAAGAACAGTCGGGTTCTATCAGATTACAGGAGAGTAACTGGATTTTAGTCAACAGCATTTTGACAGTATTGGTGCCACACTGCAATTTCAAACTTTTCAAGACAAGCGTAGCTTCCAACTATCTTCTTATTTCCTCTCAAGGTGTTTCTTTTCATAAAAAGCTTCCATTACAAAAACACAACACAATGACTCCTACAGAAATTAACAACATATATTAAGATATTGATAGAGAAATCCAGTTGTGTATGTTCTATTTTTAAATTATTCCACTAAATTCATGTCTTTTCCTACACACACACACATACACAGAGAAGTCTTGGGCAAAGATGTGGAGTACTTTGAAAAGCTGGAGGGTTTTTTTGCAGTCATTACACTCCCAGGGAATATTATTTTCTGCCAAACAGGGAAAGAACACTGACTTCCACATCCAGACATGTATCTAATATACACACACATATGTTATATAGGCCAGTTCTATCCTCGGATGAAAAAGAAATGCCTGAAACAAATACTTTCCTATTTTTTCTCATCACTGAGCTGAGTTACTGGTATTAATCTGTCAACTCCAACAGTCTCAAGCTTCTAAAGCAAACTTCTATGTGTCCAGCCCGAGTCAAATTAAATGCTTACATATAACAAATAAAACATTTCCAAAATTTTCCAACACTTCAGCTGGCCTTCGTGAGGACCTCAGGGTAACATTTTAAAACAGATACGCGTCGTTCAGCTCCTCCCTTCAGCAAAAAAGCGCTGTTTAGTCCACAAACTGCCAAATCCAAGCCTGCAAATAATCGTGCAGAAGGTGCAGACAAACCTTGAAGTTTGGCTGTGCAAAGCAGCGAGCCACTGCAATCATGGATGCAGTGAGGGGCCCCGACACGCCGATGGTGGTGAGGAACTCGGAGATGTTTGGGGTGAGGCGGAAGGGAACCGGCCGATTGGCATCCAGGTCTCCGGTGGCATCGTTGATGTCGAAGCGGAAGTAAGCCACGTTGAGCTTGCCAGTGTCCTGGGTTTAGGAGAAAGAGGCACAAAAGCAATTAAAAGAACTGATTTTCGTTCATGGGACCAAAAGCTGTTGGATTTCTGTTTCTGTCAATGCTGAGTTCCAACAGTACTGCAATAGCTTTTCACTCACTTGACCACAAAAGTTATAAATAAAGGCATGTACAAAGTCAGGTAAGTATTCCTCTCAAAATGCTGTGTCCAAACCCATCACTAAATACACGTAACACCAAACTCAAGGAACAGATCCTTCTGGATCATGATCTATACAGAGTCACAGCCAACAGACCTCTGGGACAACATTCAGTGTCCAAGGCTCACTGTGGGTAAGCAGCTGAGCACTTAAAAGAGGGATCAAAAACTCCTAATTGCTATACAGACTATAGCTGTCTGTGTATTAAAATGACATTGAGACTTTAATAAATGCCACCTCTGCTCTTTTAAGGTGGCAAACCTCATTTCAAATGTTGGGTTAAAACAGAAAAATCATGATGAATAGGAGTTGTAGCTTGATGGCAATGCTCAAAAGAGAATGGTATTTGAAAAGGGGTACAGCCCTTTAAGAAAATTAAGCTCTAAATTTTTTTGTCCTTAGATCTGTTTGATTTAACACAGAGGTACTGTGAAAGCAATATATTTAAAAGAAGACTAAAAAGAGAGACTTATCAGTCATTTACACGAAGAGTTCCAATATCTAAGAAGGATTTCCCAAAGTTCTAAACTCTCCCCACAGAAGGCAGAGTTGATGTCCATGGGGACTGCAGTTCAAAGCACTCCCTACAGGATGTGCAATCACAGAGAAATAAAAAGCCTACTGAAATGCACTGTTAAGTACAGAGGCTGGACTTTGACTCCTTTCAGAAGCACAGCCCAAACATCCCCCTGACCCAAGACGACAGGACGGACAAACCGAAGCGCACCTGGGCGATCTGCAGCATCTCGGGGTTGAGCCTGTTCAAATGGAAGATGAATTCTGCAAAGCCAATGAGGGCTAGCTGGATGGTGAACATCTTCCGGAAGGTCCAGTAATCCGTGGCGTTGGGGAAGGTGTGCAGAGCCCACTCCTTGAGCATGCTGCGAGGCACCATGTTACTCTGCACCTCCTTCAGGATGTCTCTGAGGACCTGCGCGGGGACAGGCTTCGTTGGGGGAGGGCGTTTTTAGTGCACTTCTTAGCAACAGACAAATAGACCTAAAGCAGCGACCAATCTGCTTTTACATCTTAGGAAAAGCATTAGGAAAAAAGAAAAATCCACCAGAATAATTGCTATAGCATATATTAGCCTAATTAGTTAGAAAAAGAAATAAAGTTAGGATCTGTTGTGTTACACCAGAAAGGATGCTGGTCATGTTGACTTCCATTAAATGGTCGTTGAAAGTTTCAAAAGTAAGAATTCTGAAAATAGAAACAAATATTACATAGCACTTCCATTTTATTTTGTAACAAGGAAAGTGAGACAATTTTTAAAATTATGTCTGTAACACATATTTACTGTGTATTTTCTAATAGCTGTATTTGGAATGGGACTGGCATTTTATGTATGAATTTGCATTAACCCCAGGATAAAAAACATCAAATAATCTTATACATCACAATTGGTTGTTTGGTGGAGGTTACAGAGAGAGGGAGCTTTGTTCTTTCTGAGTACTTCATTTATTAGGTGAGATTGCCCAACTGCTTCTGTTTGGCTTAGATGAAATGGATCCACTGGCAGTTTTAAGAGAAGCATTAGAAGAACATGGGAAGCCTGCCTCACACACCACGCTGTAACTGCCTATGTAAATTAGGAATGCTGCTTCCCATGCTGTCAATTAATTATTTTTAAAGCACTATATAAG
>VZRQ01007965.1:382923-454050 GCA_013397975.1 Machaerirhynchus nigripectus | reverse complement strand
ATTATTTTTAAAGCACTAAAAAAGAGAAAAAAAAAAAAAAAAATCAATCAGCCCCCTGCCTGTTTCCAGTCGCATTTACCCAAAACAACTCTGAGCAATACAAATCCAGCTTTCTCCCAATAAAAAAAAACCTTTCCAAGATAACCTAAAACACCAAAGAGACGCAGAGTTCTCATTAGGCAGAACCAAAACAAACCGCCGAAAATCCAAACGCCACCCGCGCGCCCAGTACCTCTGTCTGCCACCTATGGAGAGGTGAAGGGCTGGGGGAAACGGGGCAGGGCACGGGAAGAGCCGTGCAGGGAGTGCCCCGTGCCGTGGTACCTGGTGACCACCCTGCGTGCCCCCCATGCCATGGTACCTGGTGACCACCCTGCGTGCCCCCCATGCCATGGTACCTGGTGACCACCCTGCGTGCCCCCCATGCCATGGTACCTGGTGACCACCCTGCGTGCCCCCCATGCCATGGTACCTGGTGACCACCCTGCGTGCCCCCCATGCCATGGTACCTGGTGACCACCCTGCGCGCCCCCCGTGCCGTGGTACCTGGTGACTGGCCTGCGTGCCCCGCGCCTGCACCGTGGCCAGCCGGTCGTAGTAGCGCGAGATGGGGTTGTCGTGCTCGATGCCCTTCTTGGCGCAGCGCTGCTTGTAGATCTCCACCAGCGACAGGGACGAGGGGTTGTCCTCCACCAGCCTCATCTGCGGGGACACCGCCACCACCCGGGGCACTGCGGGGGGGATGGGACACAGAGAGAGCAAAGGGAACCGGAGCAGCTCCTGCCCTTAAAGCACCGCCCTGATCATCAGCTGCAGCGCACCGAGAGGCAATTTTATTGCTATGCTCCTAACTCATTTACAAGCTCAGTTTTAAAAGAATCACAGCAGGTTTTTTTCTTTTATCTTAACAGAAATATTAATTGTATTTTCAAAAAACTTTGAGCACTCACCCTTCTCCCTATTTTTTTTTTACCTTTAGGAAAGGGGGTAATACTTTGTTTTGATGCAACTGGGTTTGGCTCCTATTGGAAGTCTGTCTATTCTCATCATTAAGGCCAGACTACCATTACATTTGTTAATTCTGCAATGTTTAAGCATTGCCAGGTGGCAAAGCTGGAAATAACCTTTTACAGCATCATAGAAGTATGGTCAACAGAAGTTCTGCATCTGATATCCAGATTATTTTATTTGACACAACTAACCAGTCAGTTAACAATTCTTGAAAGGGAAATTCCTATCACTATGGATATATAACATTCAAAAATTACAAAGATGTGTTCTCATACCAGAGAATTCAGAAACTATATAAGAAATTCAGAAGAAAAAAAAAAATCTTCTGTATTATGCGGAATACGTAAAAGAAATTCAATATTCACATATCACAACTCAGGGAGAAAAGGTTTTGTTCTGTCCCTCTTCAGCTGTCTTTATTCTGAAGTATATGCACCCATTTCCACACCAACAGGCCCAGTGGGCATCTCTGCCTTAAATATTCACAAGTGCACTTGATACCATAAGCAAGGCCCATAAGCACTTCTGAAAACACTGCAGATCCCGTGCAATGAGCTGCACGTCTCCAGAGGGGTGCTCCAGTTCCACACAAGACTCATCACCCAGACACCTGCGAATTCACCTTCCCAATATTCAAAACCCTCCAGCGATTTGTAACCTCTGAGCGCAACTCACACTTCAAACCCACACGGACCTCTCTGTTTTCGGTACCTGTGAAAAACAGATGCCTTTTGGTGGTCTCCTTCCTCTTCTCCAGGCAGGGGTTGAGGAGGCGCAGCAGCTGCAGGACCCTCTCCTCGCGGCGCGACTCGGTCAGGCAGGCGTCGTTCATCACCAGGTACGGGTAGATCTTGCCGTTGTGCCCGCGGATGTAGAGCCGGCGAGCCGCCGTGTTGTGCTTCTGCACGATCTCCACCCGCGGCATGAACCTGCCCGGGAGCGTTGGGTGAGAGCTCTGGGACTGGTCTGAGCAACAGGAGCTCTGCTGGTCGCAGTGAAAGCACTGAGCTCAGTTTACACCAGCGTACAAGAAAAGCAGATACACTCCGCACAGCACAGCTGGTTAGTGAGCAAATGTAAAATTATTCAAGGAGGATAAATTTTTTTTTAAAAAAGTCTTATACCAAAGTTTGACTCTCTATATGTAATATACATACATAAAATATCCATCTGCTCTAAAATACCCATCTGCTTTTGCAGAGTGCGTGGGTGGAGAGGGCTTTAATTTTCTTCTCTGTTTTCAGAATTACAGCTACCAAAAGGTGTTTTTAGGTTACCTTGCTATCTTGATGTAGTAATGAGTTGGCTTTGGCATAAGGAATTCTCCAGGTATTTCCACTTCTGCAGTTTGAGCTGAAAAGTTACTTAGAAAGCGGCACTTTTCCTCTATGAGGAAGAACTTGGGGAGCTGTTTAGTTTTGGCCTCCAGAATTTTGATCCATTTCTTTAGTTTGGAGATAAGGTTGTGGAGTTTCATTGATCCTGGCACACTGAAGTCAAAATCTAAAAAAAAAAAAAGCCAAACAAAACCAAATCACCCAAGTCAATAGTGCAAACCAAACACAGACATCCTCCTAAACTGAACTGCCTTTAAGAGACAGGCTCTGTTGAATATTTCTATTTTCTTTAGAAAACTTTTTAGCAAAGTCCTAGCATTATATATAACAATAACTTAAGCCTGTCAGACTCTGCTACCTCTTTTCTGCATATAACTCTAAAATATTCTGTTATTTAGTACATAATGAACTTCCTGAGATTTTCCTGTTCTACGGTCACACAAATATTGAAAAGCATATTGTGAAAAACTTAGATACTATTACTGTATTGAATTGTCTATATACTGCAACCAGACATTCTGCACAGAAAAAAAAGCAGTAAAACCCCACGTTATTAGATCAGAACACTTAGTGAAAGAGGAGAAGTAGGCTTACTTTATAGCACTATAATTTTCTGCCCGTTTCATTACAAGTCCTTTATTTATTTATTTAAAATCAGTGGAGACTTTTTACTTCTAAAAGGAATGAAAGAGCCCCAGTTGAGGATACAACATGGAATCTGTGAGGAACCGCAGGACAAATAATAAAATTGTTATTATTACTACTCTCCTCTTCTGAGCTGCAAGAAAATTCTTATTCTTTCCTGTCTCAGACAACACTTGAAAGACACTGCAGGAAGAACAGCCACAACAGCCCAAGCAAAAATGACAATATTATGCAAACAGCTTGCTCTTTCCACTGCAGTGCTAACAGTATTACAGGGTGAGAAAATCTCCTTTAATCCACTTGCAGGTGAAGAGGGAATTTCCTCAAGGTCAATTCATGGACTTCAATGCATTGTGCAAGTAATTCTGTAACAGAAATCACGGTGATACTGAGCATTTTCTGGGCCACACCAACACCATCTTCCCAACACTGCTCTCACCACAGCTCCAGAACAAAGCAAATAAATAATAAATAAATAAATAATAAATAAATAAATAACTGTCTTTGAATTTTCCAAAAGAGGGAAAATGAATAAACCACATACATGAAATGATGGCTCAGCACTTCAGTGCCACAACAATGAAAGATTAAACACATTTGGGTGAGAAGAAAAAATGCACTCTGTAAACCTCATTAGATATGGCATCCCAAATTGTGCAAGTTAACCAAAAGACTTGAATTTTTAAACCCATCTCCACTCCCCAGAAGATGCCACTTTAAGTTCAACATGTCTCAAGTGAAAAAGCAACAGCAAAAAAACCCAGAGAATATCAATTCAGTATTTCTGAAACTTACAGCTAGAGCAGAACAGAATCTTCAGTATTATTCAATACAACAAAAAGTTAAGTCTTAAAAATGAGTTTAAATTGTCTTGCAGGACCTTTCAGTATCTTAGGTACACTCAACATTTTCCTAAGTCGACCAGATACCAAAAACCAAACAAACTTGAGTGCTGCTCAGAAAATCTGACCACATAAATATGCTACAAGCATCTGCCTGCAAGTGTGCCAAGAGTGAATCAAGTATGTGCCCACAGCAATCACTGCACATAAAAGTTTTTTTCAACCACAATTAAACCACTCAAAACTCTGATTGTCCAAAAGACTTATTCCCACAAACAAGCCTAGAACATTCATTTAGCCAGCAGAATTCTTGTCATTCTATATATTCACTTCTAAGTCCTTTTCTTCAGTCCAGGATGCTAATGCCAAAGAAAACAATGCAGCCTGGGATTGCTTTCATTTTGTTGTTCTGTTACTTAAATAAATATCAGAGAACATATAACCCAACATATTTCACTGTGCATCCACAACAAACTGATATGCTAAAAGCTTTCAGTGCAAGACCTAAGTTTACTAGCCTAAAACAGAGCAAAAAACCAGCACATACAAAATCCTTTCCACTTCTGCAAGAAAAAAAACTCTGTAATGAAAAATACAGTTTCATATTTATGGATGTAATATTCCCTTTTCTTTTTCTGCCTGCTGTGGGCAGTGCATCTATTGCAATATCACTGTAAAACACTCTTATTATAATCCCAAGCCTACCCTCTAGTGAGCAGTGGGAGTAAATCATTTCATCAAAGTGACAAAATTATTGCATCATTTATCTCCCGAATCTCTGAAGTGCAGGAAAGTACCCTCAAACTGCAACTAGTTTTTGTGCTAATGTGAATCAGCCAAGAGGTAAAAACACACATCAATATATTCTCCTTAGAAAAAAAAAGTCATTCAGTTCACCACAAGAGCAGCTCTACTTCGTTGAATGCCTATTTCAGGATTTTTGCTGTTCTTTTGTTTCCCAGTGGCAGATGGGAAAAACAGAGAGTTCAATTAGTCTTTCTGCTCGTGTCACAGAGAGCCCATCTGAGAAGAAAAATCACTTCAGCTGGAAGAAAAGGGAAATACAAGACCAAATATTATTTGTGTACAAAGTCTCTCTGCTTTGCAGACATCTTAATTTATATAAACAGAGGTTTTGTTTCAAAAGAAGAAAAAAAAAACCAATTTCTTCAGTACTTAGCACTGGAGAACACCTCTCTCAAGCTAACACACACTGGTCTGAAGCACCTCACTACTTGCACCATCTATTCCTAAACAGAATGGGAAGTTTTCCCCCCCATCCTTGATGGAGGTTTTCACTGCAGGCCATGGCACAGACTGCAGTGGAAGAAGTTTGCTCTCTCTTCTCCGTGCTGCTGAGGTTTCTTGCCACTCTCAGTGGAAGGAGAAATGGGGCACAATCTTCCTCCCAGTGAGACCAACCTAAAAAACTCCTGATGGCTCTTAACACGCTGTGATTGAGGGCTGTACCATCACTTCTCAGCAAGCAACTCCAAAAACACACTTGAGGTAGCAAAATCCAAGTACCAAACCCTCTGTCCCCCCCCCAGTTCCCTTGACCTAGAGAACATTAACATGGCATTAAGAAAACAAAGAAGACCTCCAAACCACAACTCCAGAACTGTATAAAAAACCCCTTCTGCCTACACTGGAAGAAAATAGATGTGATCAATGAAAAGCAATAGGCTATTTATGCTTTCAGAGCAAGCAACAGTTCATTTGAAGATTTTTAGGATTATTCTGACCATAGGAAAAGCCTGATCCCATTAAAGGTTCACACCTCAAGGATCCCCAGCTAAAAAGCCAAGACACCCACCATGTAAAGTATCCCTGAGGACTGAGTTGTAAGCTCAGCTGCACAAAGCAGCTTTATTCTTTATGCCCATGACACTGAAGAAGATCCAAGCCATCCTCCAAAACTGAAGTGCTGTCTTGCTTTTGAAGTTATGATTCAAACATTTATGTACTCTGCTTCCCAAACTTCCTTCTAATCGTGCAAGAACTTTTGGAAAAAACCAACAAAGATGAAAAATCTCAGTGAGAGGAAAGCACAAATACGGAGCAGGACTTCTGGTTTATCACTCAGCCCCAGAACACCAACACTGCACAGACCAGACCCCAAGGTCAAATATTACCCATCTCTTTCTTGGGATTTCCTGGATAACATCCTGTTACCTAAAAATTACAAGGGAAGCAAAGAAAGAGCTAGCAAAGTATGCAGTGCTCACTCTTGAGCAAAAAGGAAAAAAAAAAAATCCTTAAAAAAGCTGCAAATGAACAGAGCCCAGACCCACCCTCTCCCCACAGTTCAGAGCCACACTCGGGTTTCCAGAGCTTCCTCCTGGCCACAGAGCTGCCATGCAGTGGAGAATTCATTGTGCCGGGTGACAAAGTCTCAAGAAAATTACCGTGCCCTCCAAGGGTGTGTTTTGGAACTTTCCATTCATATGCAGCTTGAGTGGAGAGATAGTTGCAGAAAGAGGCTGATCCAAACTCTAAACTATCATCTGCCCACAAAAGGACAATTGAGGCAGCTTTTCTGCTGCTTTCACTGCTGAGAGGGCTCTCAAAGGGAGCATTTTTCAGCATTTTCTATTCTTTGATGTCAAAAGGTTTAGCAGAAAAGGAAAGAACAAAGAACAGATGGTCAAAGAACCATGCATTTGAAGTTCTAGGAAAAAAATTCAAAGTAAAATTTGTTTTTATAATATAACATTAGGATGGATAAATATGACCTATCACAGCTCCAACAGCCCAGACTGCTGCAGACATAGAATTTAGAATACAAAATGGTGTGAGAGTCCCCAGTGGCTACAAACAGGAACCAAAACACAACTCTGAGGTTGAGGGAAATGATTATGCAACCAAACCCTGTTGAAAGTGTCTACAAAACATAGCTGTCAACATTAATCTGGGAATAACTGACAAAAAGTTTACTCCAAGACAGCTCCTCAGCTTGGATACTTTTGAAATGAAAGGCAGCCACTGCAATTATCTGTCCCTCAACCAAATGCAACTGGTACTGAGAATGGGAAAAAACAAACATGAACATTGTAGTGTGAGAGAAGGACACATCAGGCACATTCTACAGCTGCTTTCTCACAATGTTAAAACAGCCTTTGCAATCTTCAGTACAGTAATTACAATCCTAGTCAGTTATTTACATACATTTTACTGTTATTGCAAAATCAATAAAAAACTTATTTACATTTTATGCATAACAAATTAAATTGCAGAAATTATTAAGTATGCTGATTGGTTTAATTTCTTCTGTTTTCCCACATTTAATTTGTAAATTTAAACACTGGATGTAATAGATTAAAATAAAATCTAATCCAGCACTAAGCAAAATAATTACTTGTATCCTGCAAACATTCCTATTTCATCATACTTGAAAAATAAAACATGAAGTCTTCCAAAAAAAAGTAATTACTGTTATTTAACTGACGTTTACTAAGAAACACTTCGCATTTGATGACTTTATATGATTTTTATGACCAGGCCTATATCATACTTTGGTTTATATGCTGTTCCATATAATTCTTTAATTAAGAGAGAAAATCTGAAAAGCTTAACAGCCATTTATGTATCACAAAGATATGCAAAAAATAAAAACAGCATAAAAAACTGGATATCCTCTCCCTTTTTTAACTCAAGACTGTAACTGAATTGTAATTAAAGTTTCTTAAATGTTTCTCTAGAAATGTTTTGAAATATTACTTCAGATACTGCAGACTTGAGTCTGCTGTTGTATTTACTTTTCTTTTACACCTTGGAAACCCCAGAGCTCTCTGACGCTCACAGGAAAGGAAGCAGTAGGAGATACAGTGACAGACCAAAAATAACTCAAATCCAACCAAAACTGAGCATATCAACCACACTCAGAGCAGTAAATAAGTGGCTATCCTGCTGCTGCAATGTAAAGACTACAAACAATTATTAAAAATTAAAATCAAGTTCAAACTTGTATTAAATGTAGAGTATTTCAGCTGGAAGGGATTTACAACAACCATCCATCACACTGAGCCTGCTGCCAGGCAGCACCCCCAGATCCCTGCTCCAGGGCTGCTCTCCAGCCTCTCCTCTCCCCAGTTACACTGTAGCTGGCATTACTCCTCTGTTCTAGGTACAGAATCCAGCACTTGCACTGGTGAAATTTCATCCCATTAATCACTAGCCAATGACTTTTTTCCCCCCTGTACGCTCCCATTAAACACACACAAAGTGCTTCTACTTCCATTTCCCTCCCTAGTACACTTCATCCAGTAAAAATTCAATCACATGGTTCAGGACTTTCATTATCTGCTGTCATGCAACTGCTGTGCCTCAGGAAGGACATCGTGCCACGCACGAGATATGTAGGTCACTTCTCCAGCTGAGCTGCTTTCACAAGATTCCCATCACTTCCCTTATTTTCACAATATTATCAGCGAAATGCTTGGAAAAACACCCCAAGTCTATTTGTCAAAAACTCTCAGTTATTCATGCAAAACTCAGAGTTCTGGCAACCCAAAACACTGATGCCAATCGGTGTCACTTTCTGTCATACATGAGCTGCGTGCCCTTAACACATTTCAGCAAACAAATCAAGCTTGCAAACAAGCTTTTCTTAGAATTTTAAATCAAGTCAGATACTTAAATATGTAACCACTGGTTAAAAGAAAATGAATGAAGCAAAAAAGCTACTTCCCTTAAGTAGCTTTTTTATTAGATCTGATTAAAGTTACTGATTCAATTTACCAGTGATGTATATTTGGGTAATAGAATTTTTATAATCTCTTTATCCAAAATACTGAAGTAATCTCACTCATCAGAACTAGGCTGTTTTGAAAGACTTCACATAAAATCATCAGTTCGGAGTTCTGGAGTGAAAATGTCATTAAATTCTGGCATCACAGAGAGACAGAGATCATTACTGTCCCTCACATACAGCAGGCAGTTCTGTGCAAACTGCAAAAATATTATGGTGAAGTAATCTAATTTATCTTTAAATACATATGTGATCAAACCACAGTTTTCAATAATAAAAATACAACAATACAGTTATTCTCCAGGTTGATGTCTGTTTTCCTCCTGAATTACATTTATTACTCCGCAAAAGACTGGAACAAAACTATTTCAGGTTTGCTGAATGACAGAAAGGTGCTGTTTTCTAAATTTTCTATCAGGAAAGATAATGGAATAAAAAAGCAGAATGCCCTCACAGCTCAACTGAGGGAAAATTTTCTCGAGATTAAAAGCAACATTTAAAACAAATTTTAAACATTTACCTGTTGTAAATTGCCCTTTCAACTTCTGGAACACGGGGTCTTGAGCTGTTGCCTGTGCTCTCCTAGCTAGTGACTCCGAGGCTGCACTAGAAAACATGGTGGACACGTTGGAGACATTCTCCAGACCTACTCCAAAGGTGCTGACTAACTTCTTGACAAAATTCAGTGTATGAGGAGTGATTTTGGCGTCTGAAACGGCTCCGCTTTTCTCAAAGGCAACGGAGTAGCACTTTGCCAAGCCCTGCTGCAGCTGCCTAAGAACCTAAGGATGAAAAATAAAAAAAAGCCAAATAGTCAGGAAGGTTAGGCCTTCTGATTTGACACCAAATATTCATTCCCACACTGCGTTTTAGAGAGTAAAATCATCCTCTCAGAAACATCTGCTTAAAACTCTACTTTTAAATTGCATCAGAGGGTTAAATCAGAATGACAGCACTGAATTTCGTTAGCATGGCAAACAAACAAACTGAGTAGGGGAAATGCTGCATCACAAAGGACAACTTGCTCCTTCAACAGCAGGTAACTTTTAGATTTCATATTTTGAGATATATGAAAAAAAATGTGATATGAGGAAACCTTCAAATAAACACTGTGCTAGGCAGACAGAACAGAAGAGTCCAACACTTTGAGAGGCAAGTAACAGCAGAGTGACAGGTCCATCTGCTCACTGTTGCAATTCAAATTTCAGGTAATAATCACCACCTGCCACAGACCACCAGATCGAGAAGGAAACTGGTAGCACTGAAACTTAGTGTAAGAATATACATTTTCAGTTAGTAGGAGCAACAGCTTAAATCCTGGAGGCATTCATCACATTAACAGTTCTGCAAAACCTCTGTACTGCTTCCAGAAATAACCAAGATCCTTAAACTCCCATCAGAACAGTCAGTCCTACAAATACATCACTTTACTAATCAAAACAAACAGTTATGCTCTGATGTTTAAAATTAATTCTGGATAAACACTTGGCAGTTAACTTTCCCTTAGATGATCCATACATACGAAGGTGTATTGAAGCCAAATACCTCCTCATGCCAGTTCTCCCTGAACCAGACCATCTGATCCACGATGCCCTCCAGAGAGGACAGAAGTGTTGGATGCAATTCCCGCTGCATGTGCATGATCCTGCTGCACCTCCACATTGGGGCAGTGGCTCTGATGGGCCCGGGGTCTGAGGCAGAGTGGGACTGATTTCCAACTGAACTCGGCTGCTGTTGTCCTGAGTCTGGAAAGTGACCATTAAAAAGGAAATAAGAATTACCTTTCATGAACTTGACACCATTTGAAATAAAATAAATCGATCCAAGAACTGGCTTGAGATTTACATTAATTATGTGTTACTTACTGAGTTTCAGAAGAAGATTTTTTTTAGAAAGAAAATCGGGGTTTTTTTAGAGAGAAAACTCTGCACCAAATGCTCTTTAGTGGTACAGACCTCCCAACATTAAAGCAAAATAAGCACTCCACAAAACCCCACAGGAGGTGTAGCTTTTACATTACCAACCTATGCTCTTGAAGTAACAGACACTGTTTCACAGAGGATCAAATTATCTGAATTATGGGTGGTTTTTTCCCTTCCCTTTTTGGGGACACCTTTCACACATAACAAAAGAATAAATATGTTGATGCCAACAACAGACAAATTGTCGTAGTCTGTATCTTTTAGCACAAAACACTCCTAGCATGACAACTGCATCAGACAGTGATTAAGCAGAGTTTTGCTTTATCAGATGATTCCCACTAATTTGCACAACCCACCCACCCAGCAGGGGGTTTTGGCAGAACCTACAGGGAAATGTTTCAGTGTTGCTGGATAAGAATAAATTATTAGGATATGTGGGCAACTCCTTCTGCAAAGGAAAATAAAGCTTTATTTAATTAGTTCCCTCTCAAATTTTATACAGAAATTTAGTGAACTAATTCCCAAGTGGGAAGGGCAGTTAAATAAACAATGCACTTTGTAATAAAGAACACAGAACTGAAATGAGTTCTTCAAGTAGCTCTCCCAGGATTTGCAGGAAATTATATGGGAGAAAAGAACAACTAAATTCTGTGGAATCATTTGACATAACTATTTCCAGATGTGATTTGTTCTTGGGAAAAGAGTGGTTGTGCAAGTTGCTGAATGCTTTCCCAAACATTTCTCAAAGCCAATATTGATTTTATCTGGTGTAAACTTAGATGCTCATTTTACTTGAAAATTCAGCATAAAAAGTTATTTTGGAGGTAATATTTTTACAAGTGTGGCTCCTTTGAAAACAAACTGAATGTTGCACAGTTCATGCTTCCAGTGAAAACCAGACTAGGGAATCTCAGAAAACTGTGATGCTCTCCTGTATTTATAAACCAAGAATTTTCTACTTCTCCACAAATTTATCAAGATAAACAACCAGTAAAGGACATGTGATTCTCAGTAATAAAGGTGACATGAGAATGAAAGAGATGAAACTCTTCTTGGTGAGTATTTAATACAAGAAAATTCAAGACAGCTCAAGCCATCCGCAGATTGAACTTGACAGAAACCAATCAATGCAAGCAAAGCTTATCACGAATTTTCTTCCTCAGCCTCGCTAAGTTGGTTTTCTGAAGAATCTGTTTTCTCTGTAAAATCCAGAGAAACCCAACACAACAACTAAATTCCGAAGAGCCCAAATAATTCTGTCAGGACCAAACTCACCGCTCTTGTAGCGCTCTCGCTGTTCTATCTTCAAGGTCAAATAGAGGGTCCTGATAGGGAAATAAACAGCTTGGGGATAGACTCTTCCCACCTATTTGGAGATACACATTTCTCAGTTAAGGAATACTGACTGCAGATCACATCAACATGTACAGATTCTCTTGTAAATGAGTCCAATTGAGGAATAATCAGCTCTTTGTGTTAAATAGCAGCTTATGGAAATTAAAGATTCTTTGAGTAACAGAAACCCAAAGAGGATGAATTGGTAGCTCCCTGCTACACACTGCTAAGACATTACCTAATTAGGGCTCCCAGATCATATTGCCTAATAAACCTGAAAGCAGCATAATGTCAGAGCCCCAGCTGGGCCAGCTCAAAGATCTTACTCATGTGCATAATGCAAGAAAAACAGACATAATGGCAGTGGTTAGTCTTTAAATTAGGCCACAATTCCCAGCAAGCCCCACGGTACTTGATAAGAAAGCCCATTAGAGAGTAACTTTACTCCACCTAACTGTGGCACTTAATGTAAGGGGATACCAACTGCACCCAAAAATAAAAACAGGATTTTATGGCTTCCATTAGGAGAAAAAAAAACAAAACCCTAAAGAGATGTTGACATTCAGCATCCCATTTAAATCTGTAAATCTCAGTATCTATTAAAGGAAAGAAACCATGTGTCTACTACCTGCAATAGAGCACATCTTAAGACATCATTTGAGGCTTCTTCAGCCACAATTTTACTAAATCACAGAGCCTTTCTCCATCCAAATGGATATGGTAAGTGGTAGAAATTTTGCAATGGAATTGAACTGTTCAGCAATATGATATTTAGGGCAGATCACTAACCTGACACACAAATGCTTCAGGCTGTAACTCAAAAGTTATTTGAAGAGCATTGTAGAGTTTTAAAATAGTAACAAAGAAAATATGGTATTCTTTAATTTCATATTTGTTCTATGTATCTGAAGTTTAAAGGCAAGACAGACAGGAGTATCTGTGATATTTTTAAGTCTAAGCTCCAACTAGATTATAACTGCTGAGCAAGCACTCACTTCTAAAGATTTTATACAGATCTCACCAAATAAAAAAGTGTCTACATGTGTTGAAATGAGTTTATTTCTGTCAGAAGGCAGTTGAGCACATTGGTGTTGCCAGACAATACCAAGCTTTAGCTACTAAAGCTAACCATTCTTTATCCCTACTCCTATGTTACAAGCATTTTTAACTATGTATTTTGTGTGTTCTATATCATTCACAAAAATACATTAAACAGAATTCCAGAGGGAGAGCTATAATGCCCCATGCGAACAGGGATACAATTTCAGTGGATTTAATCTCAGTAAGTAAAAGTCACTTTGAAATTTAAAATATCCTCCTTAATGACAGAAATTACCAGTTTTTAACGCGTCAACAGTTGCAAACAATACCATTTTTAAAGCCTGGCACTTTCATGATTTGCTTTAAGAAATATTTCCATCTTGTCTTGCCAACAAAGATTACAGACAACAAAGTGTGAGAGATTATCTTCTGCACCTGACTGATGAGGTTGAGGAGGAGTTTGCCCTCCGAGCCCACCAGGCACGTCAGCAGCTGTGGGATCCAGGCCAGCCACTGGATGGGTGGGACACCAATGCAGTACTTGTCCACTGCATCTGCCAAGGTGTTCTTATCATCATCGAAACTCAGCAGCCAAAGGACCTGGGAGAGAATTCCAAGAGGAGCTCTCAGTGCTTAAATTTAAGACACATCAATCATTACGAGGCACAAAAGCAGAGATATTTTGTTAATGTGACTGTGGAGTCCTTGTAAGTTTTAAAGCTGCCTCAGAGACAAGAACTTACATTCATCATGCCTGGCCAATGTTATTGGTTTCCCTTAGAAATAATACTGAAAGGATGTAAAAAATAAATGTAAGTGTACTCCTTGCTGTGAAACAAGACAGAAAAGAGCAAATGAACATGACTGCATTCCAGAAATTCTTTGGGATTTTGGCTGGGAGTATGGATATAAATTCAGGCATTTTTATAGAACCTAAAATATGCAACTCAGACAAATGAACATGGATGTAAGAACTTGATTATTTCTTTGGGTGTTCTTAATTATTTTAAATGTTCACCCCTAACGATACTTTTTCTAGTTTAATTTAAATGTAAATATATTAAGCATTGACTAAAATCATTAACTGCTATGCAACCAGACAGGGAGACTAATAAATTTCAGAGTGCTGCTGAGGCCACCTTTAATCTCAAAAAATATTTTCTGTGTTTGTTTCATGGTCAGAACAGATTGACTTCCCTGGTCTGCCACAATTTTTTAATTTTCTTCATGTGAGAGATAAAATATCCTCAAACTGAGAAATATATACTACAAATAGCTTTTCTTAGCCAAATATTTGCTGAATTTCAGAGTAAAACTGTACAGAAAAGGCTTATCTTGAATAAAATGCAATACTGAGGTAAAAGTCAATATTATTTACCTATAGTAATGATACACAGACCTCAAACTATGTTACTTTTTAAAGGACCAAAGGATGCCTTTTTGCAAGTATTTCACCACATTATGTAGCAGAAATGCTGGATGTGATTTGTCCTCTTCCTCCTACAAAAAGGTTCCACACCTAAAGGACACCCCAGACATCCCAATGAAGTACAACAGCCCAAGATGAGTTACGTGCAAACCAAGACCAACCACGCGCAGCCTTTCCACCTGAATTAAAGCTTTCCATCAGTAACCCTCTCTCTCCAACTGCACAGATCCTTTTCCAGCCATCTAGAGCTCACCTTTGCCAAGTATTTCCTGGATTTGCTCTCGTTCTGGTGGCGACAGGCGTGCAGGTAGCAGGTGATGGCAGACACCCCCAGGTGCAGCTGCCGCTCCTTCACAAAGATGTTCTCCAGGTAATCCCCCCACATGGCCCAGGCTTTCACCAGCACGTCGTGCATCTGCACAGCTGCAGAAAAAGCTTTTCATGCTTCTTCAGACCTGCGTGATAGCAAAGCAAGAATATGAGTTTTATATCATTTAGTGACTGTTTGTTAGCCTAAGTCAGATTTCTGATAGGGCAAGCAATTACTGTCTTAATACTCAGTGGTATTTTCAGATTAGGTTCTCTGGTAAGGTCCCTCACGACTGTTTTGTCTTTGCTTTCTTTAAAGCTCAGCACCTACAAAAGTAAATGCTTCATAATGGGAACAGTTTTGTAAGTGTTAAAAATCTCCAGATACTCCCTTAAAAAAAAGAAAAAAAAAAAAAAAACTTCCAGTGCACTGCAGTGGGAACCCAAGCAGTGGAACTGGGAGAAGGAAGAGAGAATGATAACACAAGGGGAGTGGCAGCAAAATAATTTAAAGATGCTGCTCTGCTGAGCAAAAAAAAAAGGAGTGAAGCAACATTGGGAAGATGATATTTAAGTTATATTTCAGAGGACTGCATCTTACTTAACTCCTCTTCCAGCGAAGTCATGAAAAGTTTTACACTCGACAGTTTCTGGAAACAGTCAGTTCCTCATCCCCACAGCTGTAAAAGTTCATTTTATCAACAGGAAAAGCGAAGGAATTTGAAGGTTAATCACACAGTTCTGGCTAACCAAAAGATTATTTGTTTGTTACTCCTGAGGTTTTCTCCATGTTTCCTCAAGTGTTACAAGTCCAAAATTTGGCATGATTCATCCCAATATATATCCAGCCCTTGAATCTGTGTTGCTTCTTAGGCATAAAAATAAAGGATGAGAAAACCCACATAAGCATTACCAAAATGAAGAAACTTTTAAAGTATTTCAAGACTCCTTATTAACACTTCTCCCTTGCAGATTAAGCACTGAAATAAACCACATGAAAGTAACATAGTGCTTGTTTGACTCATTTTTTAAAGTTAACTGTAATGTATTTTTAACATAACAATACTAGCTTGGACGATTATAACACTAAATTAAAATGACCAACTAGTGAGGCATAACTCTAAAAAAGCAAACAGCTTTGTCTGTCCTGCATTAGTTTCTGTGCTACATTGGTGTCCTTGCCTTCAGAAGCTCCCTGCACCCTGCGTGAAGGTTTGAAGTGAAGCAGCCCAGCAGCAGCCTGATGGATGACTTTGTATCACCACTTCCCCTTTATAAAAAAGGGACTTCTCTGTCCATTTTCCTTTCTCCCACTCTACAATCCATCACTCTCGACACCTGAGATGATTTTTTTTAAATGGTTTCTATCACCTTGCCTGGCCAATGGGCAGCACAGGAGGATGCAGGAGCAGAGGTGACCTTTAACTTCAGCTTGGTTGATGCACGGGTAATCAATCAGCAGTCCCATTTTCAGGTTCAACACTGCCACTGGTCCTAACTGAAACCTTCCTAAATTCCTGACCTCAGCTGCAGTGCTAAAAAATGCTTGGGTGGTTTTTGGGAAGATAAGTACATCAGACCCATGTTTTAAACAGAAACCTTTATCCGTTCTATCCTGAAGGAACAAATAGAGACAATTCTCTGCAAGAATTTTTAAAAGTTTAAAAATATGGGGGAGGCACATTTTCTTCTCTTTACACCTCAACTACAATTAAGCCTGTGACCATATAAAAGCCCACTGTACTTTCCATCAAGGTAATTGCATTCTGCCTATTTAAAATTCTCTCTTGTATCCACAGAAGAAGATATTCATCATTTCCTGACTTGAATTGCTATGTGAGGTTGCAGTGTACAGCTTAAAACCTGATGGATTTCATTCCATAAGTGGCCACAATGCAGTGGTAAAGGAATTATTCCACCCATATGTAACAGGTAGTAAAACTGCCATTAAATCCCATGCCCACTAAAAGCTGTTGAAATCTGAAGGGGCCTTTTTGGCATCACCAAACAAAATTTGACCAATGAGACACTTATTTATAGAATTAAAGAGAGAGCTTCCTCAAAACAGTAGAATGCCTGTCAGTGCAAAGCTAAACCACTACAGAAATAGTTGTGTGAAAGCAAGGCTTGCACCTGGGTGTTTAATTGCTGCAGTGCAAGATGTCTCCAACACACACCACATCAGTCTGCTCAGTTCAATTGTCTGCAGTGAATGTTCCATTTCCACATGGCATCAAACCCCAGAACTGCCTGAGCTACAGCACCACACATTTGCCTGTGCCTTCAGCAGCTGCAGCTATTAAAGGGACAGCCAATGACAATGAAACAGAAATGAGAGAAACAAAGGTTAATTTTGTTTGAGTAGCTGTAAGCTTATGGACTGAACCTTTTTGCCTTGGTTTTATATGTGATAATTATTAAGAACATAATTAAAGCAACCTCCTTTTGCCAGCTACACAAGCACGTCAGTTAGACATCATTTTGTCCAAGTACTCACAGAACAAGGGAAGAAAAAAAAATTATCATGAACTGCAAAGCTTTGAACACACCTATTCTTCCTGCCTCATATCATTCCTTGAAATATAAAACGTGGGAAAAAAAACAACTGGAGCAATGTTTGCTGTAACTACTTTCCTACAACACTTCAATATATGACCAATTATTACATCTTCAAACTGCAAAGGACCTCTCATAGATACTTTTACTTTGTTAGACAGTTGTGAGAAATTTTAGGCTGGTATAAAGATACGGAGCAGCTCTTCTGCTCAAATACTGTGTTGAATACTTCAGCTGCATTTTTCTCAAGTGTGTGCTAGTGCCTCTTGCAGCCAGCATACTCACTTGTTAATCTGTGCCAAGAACATTCCCTTTAATGCATAAAACTCTGCAGTCATCTCCTTGGTGAAGTACTTCAGATTGGTTGATTCAATAACTTCAAGACCCTGTTAAATAAGCCTTAGTGAGAAAAGTCTTTTAAAAGGGAAGGGTTTAGTAAATGAAAGTGCCATAAAACAACAGCCAAAATATTCTCTTGAAATTTAAATAGCATGACTTTCTAGTACTTCATTTTCATTTTAAAAAATACAGACTGACAATTTTAAGCTTTCACTGGCTTATGCAAACCAAATACTACAGACAACATTTAGCAGGTTATTTTTATTTTTCCACCTTGTTTATGTTGTAGTATCATTTATATTACGTTATTACAAGGTTAGTTTGCTGATCAACCACATGCCATTGGGTTTTGCCTAAAATCACATTTTTTCCCTTACAGCACGTAGGATTTACTTCAGTTTGACAGCATCCACCACTCCTGAGTCAGACACTCAGAAGTGACTTCGAGCTTCAGTTAAAACTTGCAGCAGTGTTGTTTCTTCCCATTACAAATAATGCCATTTTCAAAGTCCCTTCCATTTATCCATCTTGTAAGATTTCAAAAAACCTACTCCCAACTTTACTTCTGGGTCAGCTAATTTTTAATATATTCACAGTATCCAGTTCACAGAGGACATTAACTGCTTTGGACTAACTTAAAACACCACTGCCTGCAGGGTATAACATGGCCAAGGAAACTCAGCCCCTGCTCTGGATACAGGCAGTTTGCTTAGATCAATGTATTTGACGACCCCTGTTAATCCCATGAGTTCCAACAACGGCTTCAGGGACAAAGCTGCCCTACCTGCATACACTCATTTTTGCCCATGATTCCAGCCAGCTGAAGGTAACACTTGACTTGCTGCCGAATCTTCTGGAAGCAGTCCACGATGGGCACGGTGGGGATGGTGTGGATGCGGCTCAGGATGTCCAGGGCCACGTTGACCAGCCCCTGCTTCCGAGCGATCTTTCCGTACTGGATAATGGCCGAAGCAGAGGCGTGAACCCCCAGCATGGCGTTGTTGGAGCTGGGATCGTGCTGGGAGCTGTTCTCATACGCAGTCACGATGGCTGCAAAGGGAACCAGAAATGTTTGTCACTGTAAATGGCATGATCCAGAGAGCAGCATCGTACACAGCAACGCACCTGATACAGGTGACTCAAGATAATCAAACGCTTAAATGAAAACTGAATAAAATCTAAAACTTGTCAAAATCAAGCCACCAAGAGCTTATTTCAAACAACATGTTGTCTGGAAAATTCTATGATGAATGCATGCTGGACCAGGCAGACTTACCCTGGTAATGATGTTGTCGCCACATGAAAATGCTGCTCCAGTGGGATAAATCGTCTGACACGATCGGTAACCTGTTCCTCCAAGTCTTGACAACAGTCTTCATATCATGTAAGCTGTTGTTCCTCCCAAGATTAGTTGGTTGCAATCCTGCATTTATTTGGGCTGCTTCTTGAAGTTCAATTATTTGCTGTGCTGCCTAGAAAACGTGAGACAATACAAACAAGGAACAAACAGAAGATGGCAGCAGTCCCGAACCCACTAAAGGCAGCAGGCAGTTCATTAAAACTTCAACCACCTGAAGAAAAGGCCCACAAACTTTAATGGAATTTAATTACCTGTAGTACAATAAAGCCAGTGTAGTATTCTTTAAGCTACCACTTGGCAGATAACAGTTGTATTCATTGTTAATCAACCAAATGAGATAACTATTTGAGGAAAAAAAAAAAGGCAGTCCAAATTTATAAAGTGAAATCTCTTGAAACAAAATAAATTAAAGTAATATTTTCCTACAATCATCTCAGTATCAGCTCTCACAATAGCTTAACCTTCCTCCTACGCCCATTCATCACATAAATTTAATTTTCTCATGGGTATTTAATCACATACTATCTGATATTAAAAAAAAAGTAATTACTGCAGTGCAAATTCAAGGCTGCATTTGTACCTCTGTCAGTCACTGACTAATTTATCATTTCTTCATGAGGGATATATACATATTCGATTGTTTTAAAAGCTTGTTTTAATTGATATCTGAAAGCACTTAAATACTTTATTTAGAAATATTAATCTTTTCTTGCTGCAGATGCTGCCCTTCTTGGGCGGGGGGGGAAACTTGAAATATGGGTGAAAACTTAACAGGAAGGAATTAAATTCATCGAGAAGCCATCTAAGGGTATTGTGTGAGCTCACAAACTGTACCTGTTTACTTGATAACTTCTTCTGAATATGGAGAAAACTTCCATATTCATTCATCTTATCTGATGCATCCATTTATATTATAAAAACTCAAAGGTACGAGCTGCTGTGTGAGCTCTACCAACAGGAACAATCATTTGATAGAGGTCCCTTCTCATATCATGTGGATTAGTTATGAATCACACACACAGAGTGAAACTACTGATCTTCAGCAGAATCACAGAGGCCTCTGCATCAAAGACAACTCAAAGCAAAGTCCTCTGCACTTCCACAGGCAGGGCTCAGTCACAGATCTCTGTGCAATGGCCCATCAAGGAATGATCCCTGTTATGACATTTCAGTTCGTGTTGCACTGAGATATTCCACAGTTTCTCCCCTGGAGATGAAAGGTTCCCTCCACAGGAACAAGAGCCTTGTCAGGTACATATTTATAGGACACCTAAACTGGGACAAAGTCAGCCCAAATGCAAATGAATGGCATGTTTTGCCTAAATCCCCCACTGCCAAGCCCAGCACGATCCTGCTCCAGCCCCACTTCCACACTGGCTCCAGCTGTGCCACACAGATCAGAGGATACAAGGTTCATTTTCAAGAAGCTTCTGAAAGCAACTCAAGGCCAAATCCAATTTTTTAAAGATGGATTTAGGCACCTACTTCCATTTGATTATACTTGACAATAACATCTACTCTCAAAAACTCTTCTCTTACAGTTGCAAAATGAATTACTTACATAATTAAATCCAAGAGAAAACAACAGGGTGTTGATATTTTAATCATTTCAGAAGGAAACAGAAGTCCATTTTTGTTAAGGGAAAATGTGTGTGAAAGTTGCAAAGGACACAACCATTCATTTTCCACCATGTAATACATGTTATTTTGTTTCATATAATAGTTAATCTACATATTCCATATAACCAGAATTGTGCCAAGTGCTTCCCAAAAGTATTTCTGGAGGGCTGAAAAAAAGTGGTTTCAATCTCTTACCAGCTCTTCTTGATAAGCAACAAGTACTTCGAAGAAATAGAAACACAACATTCTGCAACTTTGAACAAAAAAACCACCACGACGCAAAAACTATCAGTGCCACCCACTAAAATATTTTACACTTGCAGCTACTAAAGGTTCTGAGACCTGCTGCTGGAGAACAACTGGAAATAAGAAGGCTTTGGTCGCTACCTGGAGCAGGGGGGTGTGGACGTGGGACACGACGTGGGGCAGGCGCCGCCACTCGCGGATGGCCAGGCTGCTCGCCATCTCCACCAGGCGCTCGATGAAGTTCAGCTGCTGCTCCTCGGGGTGGCAGATGGCCAGGTACCCCCTGTACATGTTCACCTTCCAGGCCATCTCTTTTGGACAACTCAATTCCACCTGGTCGTGGAATAGGAGAAACATCCAGTAAAGATTGTTCCTACGCAAACAGTTCACTTTTTTTAAAAGCGTTCTTATACAAACAGCCTTAATGTTTTAAAGATAATCTCATTTTCTAAATAGATCAGATTGAAGTATTAACATTTATGTCACTAGAGGAGCTTCAGCTCTCCTAAAGTTACTGGCAAGGGCAGCAGAAGAGTGCAAGAGTAGAAGTACCTGTGCCCAAGCTGCTGCTGACGTATTTTTACACTGACAACTGTAACGCAGCTCAGAGAGCTGAGCCAGCCCAAAGCAGCCCTGCCACAGGAGCAGGAAGCTCACAGCAAACACCTCACCCTGTACAAAGCCAAAAGATGTTTCTCAGCAGGTAACACACACAGTCTGAAATGCTTCAGGGGCTCCAGAGCATGTAATGGAACTTCTCACCTAAAGGGATCCTGTCCCTGCCTGTCCCACATTATGCAGCATTATACTCCAGTCTGCTCTAGGGCACTGCTAAGTTTATGAAAATAAACAGCTAATATTTTTGCAAGTAATCAACAACCAACCTTCTCATTTACATTAAAATAATTTCTGAGCACAGGTGCAAAGTCAACTCAGAGTGCTAAAATAACTTATTAAATAATTTTAAACCATTTCCTCAGTATTCTGGAACAGTAGAAAACACAGCAACTAAACCCAGCAAAGCACCTGAATTGTGCAGCACCTGAATTCTGTGTGCATTTTACAGCAAACTTGCACTGAGCCAGAGCTCACCAGCTGACACTGCAGGCCTTTAATCTACAACTTTTCCACTTCTTTTTCCTCTGCTTTACGTCTCTTTATGGTTTCATGTGCAACACAGAAATCCCTCTGCATTATCCTCTCGTTGATAAACTGTATGGTGACCATTACAACTGTTATTCCTGTTCTCCTCAACTCACTTGTACCCCTCAGCCAGGAAAGAGGAAGTGCCAGGTAGCATCCTTACACTTACACAGTGAAAATAATCCCCTTCTTTATTATGTTATCTACTGGATCATTAAACACAATGGCAGTGTGAGCAAATGGAAATGAGTCTTGGGTCCTATCAAAGGCTACTTGCTGTTTTAATAGTTCAGCTTTAATGGGTAGATTATAAAAAATCTTTCACAAAGATTTACAAAAACTGATAGATATTTGCCATCCTTTCTGGCCTCTCTCGTGAATCAAGCATGGAACTTGACAAAAAACAGCCACATTCAAGAATATCAATAAAGTTGGAGCAGTGAGTACAGCAGCATAAAATCAATTATTCTTTCAGATCCTAATATTTATGCAAATGTGTCCTGACACTTTTACAAGAACCTGAGTAGAGTCACAAAGGCTCCATTTATGGCTTCAGCAGCATCTTCTCCTTAGTCATTTAGTAAATGTCTCATTACTGAAAATACCTCATTTAATACAACTGCAGCTAATGCATATCAGCACTTACTCAGGGCTGTCACTTCCACTCAGCTTGCAATTGGCCAAAACCAGAACCTGTCAGACATGATCTATTTCATTCTGTTCAAGCCCAAGGCTTATAATATACTGTACAATATAGTTCTTATTTTAGGCTTTAAAAGTCTCTCAAATAATTATATCTCTATACTTAGCCTCTGAAGTTGCATACTTAAATAGGACACAAAATACTAAGTGTTATAGGAACAAAAGAGATTAATTAAAATGTAAATAGCACCCATAAGACAGTTTTTGTTGCATATGCAGTTTGCTACTTAGAGATTTGGCTTTACAATGCATTTTAAGTAGGCACTTCACCCCTTTATTGCAAATTCTGGCATCTTTAGCAGAGTAATTCCAGTAATGCCACACTGTATACACCAGTGCAAGGAAGATCTGCAAGCTCCTTTCCAGCTGTGATTTACTGCAGTATTCTCACCTTTTAGATACCAGTTTCACATCTGGTTAATGTCTCTATATTAACTCATCACAGACGAACAACTCTACCTACCATGAAAACAGGACATTCTTCCTTAAAATTAAAACAAAACAGAAAAAACAAACCAAAGAGAAACCAAATCAAAACACAGAAAAAAACCCCCACGTTTTCCATCTTCTATAGGTTAGTGACACCATATACAAGGCTAAAAAAAATATTCCAGACAATCTACTGGCAGCTCCAACAGAAGTCTGCCATTGGCCCCAAGAAGTCCATAGAGCCTGGCAGTTTCCAGCAGCCTCAAGAACAACAACCACCAGCTTATTCTCACGGGATGGTTCTTAAAACAGTCAGGATGAAGGTAGACAGGACAGGATGAGGAGAAACTGAACATGAGCACAAAAAGCCCTCACTCACCTGCACCAGAGCCTCCTTCATGGCAATCCAGTTGGAGACCCTCCAGGCACACTTCAGCACTAGGTAAGGATTTATGTGCCCTTTGGACTGGCCATATTCTGTCAAAGGCTCCCACTGGTTCAACTCTTTTGAGCAACTAAGAAAATCAAATGCAGTGTCAATTTGGTTACAAAAAAAAAACCCCAAAATAAATAAAATTCAATAAAAGTGACAATAAATATTGTGTATCAGAATATTATCTGCATATCTGTTTGTCTATAAACAGCTCAGCAAGCACTGCAGAAGTTTTATCCAGATGGGAAGACTATTTTTTTAAAATTTATTTATTACCAGTTATAATACAGAAATCTGTGAACAGGGAAGAGCTGCGTTTTGTGTCTCCCAGAACAACCATTTTAAACAGGAAAAACAAATTTTAGCTCCAGTCTGTTTCCACCAATAGCAGATTACATTTTTACAGCAATTCAAGCATATCACTTCTGAGGCTCTGTTAAGGGAATACAAAATAGCTTTTTTTATTCCCTGAAGTTTTCCCTGTATCTGAGCTACATCCCGAGGTAAGTTTATCCTCATAACTAATGCTTTAAACCAACAGCAGGGTATTTTGCTTCTTTAGCAGGGTAGGATACTTGTTCCACACCAGCTTTCAAGCCTTACCGAATCCAGTGGTCTTCCCAGAGCTGATACTCAGGGAAGATGGAAGGGGAAGCGTTGTTCCGCTCGTGCTCTTTTTTAGCCTTCTCCATTGCTTTTTCATAAGTTTCTTGTGCCTAAAGAAAATTCAACCATTCCACGTTTCCATCTGCTGTATACACAAGAACTCAATACTCTTTTCTTTTTAAAAACAAGTGATAAAAAAACCTTCATAAATTTAAAAAAAAAATAAAAGTCAAGCCCTGAATATTAAAAAAACCCCTCATTCCTGAATATAGTCGTTATTTGGCAGCTTGACAAATGCCATGAAAATCTGATGGGTGTGCACAGAACTTTCACCTTACCTCAGTATTACAAGGCCTCAAACTACTGCTGCAGACAGCAAGGAAGCCATGGCACTTTCCATTTTAGAAGACGGAAGTTAATTATTAACATTCAGAGTTTTTTCTTGCTGACCAGAATATTCATCCTGACAGTAGAACTACCCAGATAATTTCTAAAATCAAGACTGTACCTGTTCAAAAAAGCCATGCTGTTCATAGGCAATGGCTGTTGCTGTCTCTGGGAATTTGCAGCGCTTCTGCCACAGCCCAGCCCACATATCCTCTTCTTGTAACAAAGAGTAGAGCTCAGCAAGGGAATCCAGGATTTCCTACAATGTTAAGAACACATTTCCCCACAGTCAAGCTGTCCTTGTAAAGCACAGTAGGTAGCAAACCCCATGTTCTACACTGAGGCAAGCTGAGAGAGACATGGAAATAGAGAATTGCTTATCATTATAACTCTATTTAAAACTCTACAAGGCAAGCAACTAGTAACAGCCAAGAACTGAGAACAACAATGCATGACAAAAAATATCCTAAGGCTTGTACACTGACCCTTGCCTGTCTTCCCTAACACAACAGATTGAATCATTGAAAACAAAATTTTTCAACAAGTCCATTATACAACAGGACAAGAGGAAACAGCTTCAAGTTGCACCAGGGGAGGTTTAGATTTGATATTATGAAAAATGCCTTCACTGAAAAGGTTGTAAAGCACTGGAACAGGCTGCCCAGGGCAATGCTAGAGTCACTGCCCCTGGAGGTATTTAAAACACATGTAAATGTGACACTTAGGACATGGTTTAGTGGAGGACTTGTCAGTGTTAGGTTTCTCTCTTCATATTTCACAAGGTATTTCAATAAATATAACACTACCTGTTGAGGAGGAGTTATGCTTTCCTGCTCATAGAATTCTGTTGTCTGTTTAGGCTTAATCTGCAGACTCAGTCCTTTTTCAAAGGCTTGATGCTCCAGCATCAGTGTAGAACGAAACCAGAGGTTGTGAGTTTTACCCAAGTATTTCAGGACACAAGGTCTGATGGGAATGGGAGGAACACACTGGGACATTGCTTCCACAAAGCAGTTCAGGGCACTTGGCTGGCAATCTCGCTGCACCTGATGGCTGCCACTGCACAAGAAAGGGCTTATTTCACCTGCTAGAGCCTAGAAGAAAAAACATAATAGTTACCTGTTTATTCAGATTTCTTCAATTAGAGAACTCAGATTTAAAATCTCTTTAGTACAGGGAACAACCACTCAATGAGCACATTTCTCTTTGTAAAATGAAAGGCCCTATTTCTTTCAAAAGATGCATTGATACAGGTACACAGCATTCACCAGTCTAAGAGTGACAAATTTCTCAAAGCAAGTGAACAGTCACCACACACATTTCCCAGGAACAGCAGTCATTGACAAAGAGGAATCTGTAAGTGGGAGAGAGAGAGGTTCTCACATGTTGCTGTCTGTCAGACAAGATTTTCCAAAGTCGTGAAAAAAGCTGTATCCAAGTCTTCTCTGCCAAAGGTGTAGAAATGTGGCACAGCTGAACAAAGGCACTCAGCAACGCCCCCGTCTGGAAACAAAGAGAAGCACAGAAATGGGAAAATACAATTAATTCCGTGGCAAAACAGTTCACTTACACAGTTGTTTAAGTAGTAATGCAAATGCCTTTTCAACAAAAATCTGTTTTCTTCAACAATATAGACTAGCAACAAGAAGTTAACCCTATTTTCATGCTGATCAAGACTCTGATTCACTACTGTAACCATCAAAAACAAAAGAAGTAAAAAACAAAGACATTGATTATCTTGGTAATAGGAACAATCAGGTTAATTGGATAGACCTGTTACTACCGTGAGAGTTATTTAAACATAGCTTTCAGCTAAAATAATTTTCTCAGAAATTATTTAATCATAAGATGCTGATACACGTTTTTGCTCCTATACCCTGTGTTTGTCATCACTGGTTTCTGAATTGTTAAAATACACTTACAGGTGAAGGGGGATGATATTTAATTTTGCAGGAAAGGGACACAGTAATAACTAGTGATGAAGTGAAGGATTAAGAATTTTTTACCATAGGCAAATAAGAAATTACAGATTATAAGAGAAGTCTACATAAGAAAACTCAGTTAAAAAATCAGAAGTGTGAGATAGAAGAAGAAAAGGAAACAACCTCAGATCAGTTTGAAGGTTTTAGGATTAAAGAGGTTTGTCACCAACAACCTGCACCCACCTTCACTTCCCGGAGGGAGTCGAGGAATTTGTCGTGCCGGTTGGTCAGCATGTGCAGCTGGTTGCCAATGTCCTTCTCCGAAAGCTCCTTGGTTTTGGGAGTGCTGGTCTGATCTCCTGGAGCCAACTCAATGTCTATTTCAACATCCTACACAGAAGTAAACAGCTTAGGAAGTAAGCACAGGTATCTTATATGTACTTTTGGTTTTTTCCCACAATACGAAACACCCTCCTGATCCACTGATTTCAGGTCTCCCCGTTTCTGCCACTTCTTCAGGTTCAGACATATAATTGCTTAGAGCCCTGAAGTAAAGGCTAAATGAATGAATGAGAGTTCTGAGAGACCCATGAATGCTTAAAATACAAGACACCAATAATATGCACACACAATCAATCTTCCTTACACATTCTCCAAAGTTTTCTGATGAGAAACAAGGAAGAGCTGGGTTCCACCAAAGAGACTGCTTTTCCCCCAGTGCTTTGTGTCAGTTACCTCCTCCTTGGACTCGCTGTTCTCCCTCTCCCGAGGCTCTTGCTTGACGTGTGTCACCATGGCAAAGGCTGCCCTGTCGTGGCTGTCAGCCAGGTTGATGACATTGGTGATGGAGGGCAGCATGGCCCCCTGGCAGCTCGTGCCAATCGTGGTGTTCCTCTCACACACTGCCAGCAGCAGCTACCACGTGGAAAAGTAACAAGAGGTTTTGAACGTACGTTTTACTGCGGTACTTCAAAGAAAACATCACTGCGGTTCAATATTTAAATAATAAATTATTTTCATAGAAGTTGCAATAGCGAGCTTAAGGTCTATTTATCACCTTTATTAATAGAATCTTCTAGGCCTAAAGGCTGTATTTTGTACTTTTTAACATTCAATCTGCTAACAAATACAGACTCTGTTACCCTAAAAATGATGTTCACAGTCACCTTAAATTCATGCTGTATATGCAAATTGTTAAAATAAAAGGTTTTGTCCCATTTTATTTTAAGTAAACCAAGCAAAGATGCAATATCATTTCAATGCAATCCCACCTAACAGCTGTCATACTGCTAGAGGAGACATTCCAGCTTAACAGTTTTCTTGAAATCTTCTCCTATAACTATTCTTGGGGTGTTTTTACATTCATTATCAATTGTAAGAGACTGTTTTCCTTAAGCAGTATTAACCTGGTCATTAAGCTTTTGGCAGAGAAAATAGATTTTAAACATTTATAGTAAAGCCACTTTCCAAGCATCAGCATTTCACTGTTCAGACACTGTACATATTTTTAAGCACCACAGGAGCTGAGGCAGCAGACTTGGTATGTTCAGGTTTGACACAGACAATGCAAACATCACATAATGCCTTTACACCCAGCTGGGAAAAACGAGGAATAAAACATATTCCTGATTGCATTTCTCATACAAGTAGTTTCCCTACCTCGATGCACTGCTTTATCCAGAAGTGATTTCCCATTGCTTCCCAGTTTTGGGAACAGGTCACATAAAGCAAGCGCTCGTAAACGCGACGTTTCATGGAGTTGTCAAAGACCTCAAAGAACTTGGCTCGGATCAGTGGCTGGGCACAGCGTAAGCCAGAGAGAAAGGCTGGCTCCAGTTTAGCTGTAAGTTCACTCCCAGAAAGATTCTCATCCCTGAAATTAATAAAGATGAAATAACAGAGCTATTAGAAAGAGGAGACTCGTAGGTTTTGTATGACATACTAAAAACCCAAAGAGGTGACATTCAGTAAAAGGCCAGGCGTGGCCAACAGCCAGGTGCAGCTCTTGAGAGACACTGCAAAGAAAATACTGCTGCTTGATGTAACACTGCCCCAGAACTATCAGAAATACTCTTTCAGGATAAAAATCTTATCATAGTTGTGAAACACTGAGCCACATGTGTATGGTGCTTGAAATGACAAATGTTATTGACTGATAAAAGCTCCTGAGCACCGTGTGCACGTGAAGGCTTTGCACAGTGAAGCAGCAGACTGCAGCAGCAAACTGACTGCAAAATAATGGGAAGCAGCAGCACACCATTAAATACCTGGCATTCTAATTATTTCATTGTAATTCAAAATATTCCAAGTCTACCTAGCAAAGTAACTCTCCTGAAAGTCTAATTTACAATAAAGGTTCAAGAAAAACAAGTAAACCTTTATATCCTATGGATGTGAAAAGACAATTGAGCTGTGACCACAGTGTTGAGAATACAGTCAGCTACAAGGAGGCCTTGCTTATCTGGGGAAAGGAAGAAATTGGGGTGCTGGAGATATTTTATCAGTGCCAAAAGTAAAAATCCCATCTAAGGAACTTCTTGTTTTCACATTGCCTTCCATAAATACGTACTGTGGTCTCAGTGAAGTGAATCGATCTTGCATTTTAGAAAAGAAAAATATATAAAAATGTCCCTTAATTCAGACCTAAAAAGATTGATGACATGTTATAAAGTTCATATATGGTACAAATTATGAACCAATAAGCTGCAATAAATGATTAATTGCTATAATTACCTATAGACATAGTTAACAAGGTCTAAGAACTGAGCATTTAATTCAAGGTCTTCTGGAAAACGCTTTTCAATGTAAGTCATCATTTTCACCAGTAAAATGGACTTCTCCCTGAGAGTAGGTGTCTGTGGTAAAAGAAGACATGATTAATTTTGTCAATTCATCTTAAAACATGCAGAGAACTAGCACATTCAAACTACAACTCAGCCATCCTTCACACGACTCTCACTTCTTAAGTACTGAAAAACAGCTTGGGAGGACATAGCTCTTAAAAAAGAAAAATAACTAAAGCATTTCTCCTTCTAATATATGCTGAAGCTTTTTAAAATTGTGGCTAAAAATAGGTTTAAACAGTTCAGTGATTACAAAATTCTAGTGTATACTATAAAAAGTGTAGGTCCTTTTGTACAGCACTAGACTGTGAGTGCTTAACTCTTAACAGAAATATGGCAGATTGAGGAGGCCACAAAATGCCACAGTGTAACACGATTTATATCAGCATTAGTCATCTTCCTCCTGAAGAATCTCCCTACCCAGGTTAATGTGAGGCATATTTTAAAACTCTGACTTTAAAGGAAGTTCTTCACAAAACAGCATTTGAGATCAAACACCAAACATAAGCCTATAAAATGCCAAGCATCTATAGCTGCAGCTATTTTCACAGGGGATGAAAGTAGTCCAAACATCATCAAGGGCATCTAAACATATATAACAGATCTTTACAAACCTCATTGTCAAAACTGACGAGTAATAGTGGCTCATAGTTATTTAGGATTTGAGAGCAATGATGACTTTATCTACTCAATTCACCTGATTAGCTGCCATCGGGGAATTGTTTTTCACCCACTCCTCCACGATTTTTACCACTGCACGAAGAATTTTGGCATCGGTGGATTTTTCAATGAGTGACGTTAGAATAGCTTGGATAAAATTTTTCCTCATTTCCATGCTCATCACAGCCAGGCGAGTTTTTACAAGATCCAGACTTAACATTACCAGTTCACTTGTACCTGCTATGGATGCAAAAAAAAAAAAAAGGATTACAGTTGTGTATACACCTATGAAACGCCTGGGAAAAAAGATTTTCCAGATAAGATGCTGTAATTTTAAAAATATCAACAACATCACCTATTGCCTGGAAATACATCCCCAGAAATAATGAGTTCAGAACTACTGCTTTACGTTCCTAAAGAACTAAGACAGAATCCAAGGCCAGGTTGGATGGGGCTTTAGCAACTCTCTAGTGGAAGGTGTCCCTGCCCATGGCAGGGGGTTGGAATTAGATGATCTTTAAGGTTCCTTCTAACCCAAACCATTCTATGATTCTATGACTCCAACACCAGATCTATTCAAAATCCTAAAGGCAAGTCTGTTTTTCCCTTCAGTAGATCTTTAGTAAAAGGTATTACAGACCCCCTAATACTGAAAAACTACAATTAACTTTGTGAAAGAAATTGTCTGTGATGCAGCTAATTCTCTAATTCTGTTCACCTAATTTCCTGACTTGCTTATCTGTCAAGTTTAATAATTTTCCAATTGTTTCTCGGTGTTAATAAAATTTACAAGGTTCTCATTTACCTAATTAAAGTATGGGCTGGGAATCTAACAGCAGCAATTCTTCGAAGTGCTTTCCTCAGTAGCTTATTCATTAGTAAATTACAGGGCCCTTTACCAGCACTGAATTTTCTTCTACAAGAACATCTGATTTTTTCAATGACTCATGACCTAATTCACTTGACAACAAACAAAATCATATAGACTGAAAAAGATGCTATTTTAAGATAAAAACTAAAGCACCAGCTCTAACAAGTTAATTCAAACACAGTTGTTCCAATATTATAAAATAGGAAGGAGCAAAAAAAAGTGAAAGCACAGAGCAATGACAAAAATTCAGCCTTTCTCCCCTCAACACTATAAAGACTTGAAGAATTTCACTGTTTCTATGTATGCTGCAGCTCAACAAATGCTTCACTAACCATTCACTGAAAAGGTTGGGCTAATATTAAAATTCATGTATTAATTTGGAACATATATATGGAACTCCTAAGTGCATTTTTAGCTCTCAGTATTTCAGTAACACTACTCACTGAGGCTCAAGTATTTTTCAACAAGTAACAATGCACATAAACTCTGCAAAGCCATCTGAATCCCTTTAGGATGATGAAGATATTTTAATACTTGATAACACTTGCAATCACTAACAGACTCTATAATGTAATACCTGTATTTGCTTCTGCCGTTCCTGCTGTGGCCTGGGGGTTCAGGTGTTCCCTGACCATCTTCTGCAGGGATCTCATGAAAACTGAGATCAGCCTGTCAATGTAGCTGGGGTTGTTGCTACACGCAGACTTCAGAATCATCAGAGTCCCTAGAGATAAAAAGCAAGACTTCAGGAAGTTAAACTTCTCTGGGGCCTGACCTGAGTAAGGTACAGATGCCATGAAAGGATGGGATTACCCAAGTTACAAACATCACACATCTGGAGAGATTTCAAGGAAAATTTCAGTCTCAACTTTAGTCCTTACACTAAGTCTAAAAGGTTACTTTTGCACTAATCAAAATATTTCAGAGTTTTGTATACAAATGTGTGATGAACAGCAAGGGGAAAAAGGGAGGACAGGAAAGGAGGGATAGAGAGCAAATATTTCCTCAAGACTGGGAAAAAAATGTAGCTACTCCTGATGTAACAAAAAGTACTCCTGATGTTTTTAGTAACAAAAAGTAGAAAAACTCCTGGATGACTAGGCCTGGGTTTAGTAATTAAATATAAAATAAAGTAAAAAATTATAGTTCTGGTTTTCTAATCTAGACACTTTATAATTAATCAGTTTCTGTAGATTGAAGAAGTTAACTAAGTTGACTACTTCACTCTTCAAAAAAAAGCACACACATCCTGTGAAATTATACCCACTAAAAAAAACCTACTGCAACTTTCTAACTCAACATATCTACATAGCACATCTACAGAAGCATGCTCTGGTCATTGAATGGCTCCTGCCAAAGTTTTCATCTCTTTTTATGCTCAGATGGGCACAAAATTTGGCCCACCAAGCCCAGCCTCTGAGCCACAGAATTGCTACAAAATGCACCTCCTGACAGCTTGATTGTGCTGCTGCTTTTAAGGGAGCTCTGCACAAAATGTAAGAAACATCTTTCATGGTTAGTTCGATGTAAAGCACGTCCTGACATCTGACAAATAGGCAATTCCCAAGGTGAAATTACAACCATCTACACAGCTCACAGAACACAATAGTGAAGGACGTTTGCCATTTAAATCAGCAAGTTTTCCAACATTGTACAATTTCGGGTCTGTGTTACCAACACAACCAGTTCTGGGCCACACTCTGTTATTCCAATACATCTTTGTCATTCTGTTATGTAGCTGAGCTCTCCAGAAGTTCAGTAAGTACAAAAAAGAGGAAAAGAAAACCATATCAGCTCTTCAGAATGATCTATGCTCAAAATTCAGATTTTGTCACTCAAGAAAAAAACAGTATTTTTGTAATTCCTTGATTGCTGAGAATTGAAGATCTATAAATAAATAAATCTTAATACACTATCCAAATCAGCTAATAAATAAGGCTTAAAAAAATTAAAAAGAAAGGCAGGAACACATAAGACTCTTTACACAGACTCCTTGAACTATTCAGTTGTATCTCACAGGACCTGCAGGATTTGGTTTTTTCCATGTAAGAAGCTTCCAGTAACTTTTACTTTATTTTTTTGGCTGCTGTGAATACTGTAGCTTTTTCCTATGCACTTTGAACACAAAAGGCTTCCACCTAGCAGACCTGCAGCTCCCCATCTCCAATAGCTGCTCCCAAGTCACCTCATGGAGAAGACAGAACGCAGTGAACCCCCCTCCATTCCCTTTCTTCACAGATCTGACATCCCAAGCTCGTCTCACAAGTTAGCTTCCCACAGCTTCCTCTGCATCACATCAGACTGCAATTTCCTTATGGAAGAGGGAAGCTGGTGACAAGGACATTTGTCCTTCAGGGGGACGTGGGACACGTACCGAAGAGCTGGGAAGGGTTGGCATTGGTGGCTTTTTCATAATTGGTCAGTCCTTCATAGATAACCTTCCCAACTGCAGCATAAAGGCACTCCAGCTCTTCATACTTGGAAGCTACACTCGAGGTACCTGCAGAGTTTAGAGGATTGTTTACTTTTTGTAACATTATCCACAGAACAGGCAAAGAACAGTTACCCTGTGAACATACAGGCACTAAAACAGCACTGGAGCCTTACCTTGTCAACAAACTAAGGTAACACAAGCAGATCCCTCACTTATATAAACCTCTTTATTATACCAGTATGCCTTTTGTAATAGTGTACCACTTCTTCTGAGTAACTCAATTTGATGAGCAGTCTTGCATTACTGACTGACTTTTTCCCAAGAGAAGATTATCTGAATTAGCTTCTATTAAGACACAGCATATTACCTATTGCCTTTCTTTCTTACACCTTATCTCCCTTCCTTGTTTCAGCAAAACAGCAAAGCTTAACAACTAAAAAATTGCACTTCTGAAGCTGAAAAATTCTAATTGCAAAAATACATTCAATTTATAGCATGCATTTCTTGAACTAAAGTTATGACAGCCACAGGTTATTAAGTTTTTATGTCAATGGATAATGATGTATTCCACATGATTACTTATTTCAGCTTTTCCTTTCTTAATCAGAGGTTGAAAGTGCAAGCTAAAATGGACCATTAAACGCAGGAATCATAAAACAGAATATTAGCACCTTCCACAGAGTGCCTTCATCCCACCCTCAACCACTTAAGTCATGCAGCAATGAAGGATAAAAGGAGGAAGAAAACACCACTCACTTGGTTCTGTGGGGAAAATGCCCATCAAGCGAGACAGCAAACTGTGGACAGCTCTCAAAACCTTGGTGTTCCCACAGGTCATACAGGCTGCTACCCCTCGTTGTAGGGGCTTGAAGCTGCTCAGGACAGCAGGGGGCTGCAGCACAGTCAACAGGAAACTTAAGACCTCTAAACCAGTGCAAATGTTGGCAAAGTTGGCCTGGTTGGGCTGTTCCTAAAGAGCAAACGGTGCAACAAGGCAGTGAGTAGGGGAAAACAAGAATTACACAGATTACTAAATTCAGATCAAATCTGTTAAAACCTGTAAGACTGAGGTTTCTACAGCACTGATGTTCCAGGTCAATCTTTCAAATAAGCCATGCACCATAAAATTCTAAAAATCCAGGCTACTATAGAGTCTTTAACCACAGCAGTGTTAGCTAAGCAGGTACAGGTATGTTCCTTCTGGTGTTTTCTGTGATCCTAGGGTTTGAAATCTGTCTGCAACCTTGCTGGTTAGAAATGCTTTCAACAGAGGATGATGTTTTATTTCTTTGTCAACACCTTTCAGAGACAGGCCATCAGTGAAGAGCTAAACCAGTGTATTTTATGATAAGCTATAGTTTAAAGGACAGAAGAGAGGACATAGATGATATGTCAAGTGTTGTATCATCTCTTACAGGGAGCCTGCCTTTCAGTGAACTTCATATTCCCATAAGGTAGTTAAAAATCTAGGTATCAATAAGATCAGATCTGTAAAACTTCCTACTAAGAAAAAAAAACCCCAAAAATTAAAAAGCCACACCAACCAGTGAGTACTGCAGGTCTACAAACTATAACTACTGATGCAATTCACACGTTTAACAATTTCTCTATTGCGCTACAAAGAAGAAAAGATTAGTACTGTAAAAATCCATATTCAGATATCACTAGTTTTACATCATCTCACATGCCAGGGAAATCTAAAGACCTACAGGACCAAATGTTACCTACCACAGTCATAAGCAGCTTATCAAACCACTGCAGCTTCAGTTCTGACTTGGGCCACATGTCCGGCCTCAAAGCTGTTTTCAGGAGGTTGACGCAGCGGCGAGACAGCAACTCCCCAGGGGAGCCAGCAGTGTTGGAGTTGTCATTCACCTAGCAATTAGTCAGAGTTAACAAAATCACACCCTTTTGGAACCAGCTCATTAAATCATATGCATTCCATGCAAGCATAGAATTTCTTACTTCGGAAACAGATGAGCTTAAGTATTTTTACCAGTGCAGTATTTAATGCATAAAAAGCTGACAACTAATAGTAAACACCAGAACTGGTGTCTAAATTGCTTGCTAATTAACCCAAATCACCCATTGAAGGGGTATTTAAAAAAAAGTTTCATCCCATTCTTTATTACTACAACTCTGAACATACTCAAGATGGTTAATCTTTACTGTTTGCAAGGTATCCATAAACATGTGCAGCTCTTTCCCAATTCATCTTTATACTTAAGAGCACATCTACTTTGTGCAATGGACTGTGATATATAAAATCCCAGCTGAGTCTGCTGCAAGAGCAGAAGCCATAAAACTTGTCAGCCTTGAGGTACACCCAGATAATTTTCCCCATTCTAGAAAAGTTAATTCCCTCAAAATTTGGTAAAAAGCTTTAGTTCTACATGCTGCAGAAAAGTAATTCCATGTGTTGGATTTCGAAAATACATCTACAATCATTACCCCTAGATACAGTCATTCCCTATAAAACTCTCTAAGTATTTTGGGATAAAGTATTCTTGTCATTTAACCTAGGCAATAGAACAAGCATACTTTGCAGCATCACCCAAATATGTAAATTAATCATAAGAACAAAGTATAGAAACATTAGAATAATCCAAGCCTAAAAGGACCCGTGTGAAAAGAGGGGTTTAGGGGTTTGGCTGCTAATCCCCACTGGTATTTGCATATCAGAATAACCTCATTACCTGGCAAGCAATTCTAATCAGGAAGTTCACCACGGTGTCTGTGTGCTGCTTGTCAATGGGCTTGGCAAGGAGGGCATCAGCTCCTGGCAAGGACTGGCTCCGTCCAAACACCTGCATAAACACAAAAGCCATCAGCAAGATTGAATGAGGAAAACAACAACAACAACAGATTTAAAATATTTTCTAGTGCTAAAACCTTCGATTTAGGGAGTTTTTAGTTAAGTGGACAAAAACAACTACACTGCACTGCTTAGAGTCTCTGAACAAACCCTGATTTTTTCTTACAGCACTTATTGCTCCTGTAGCTGTCCTGAATCGTTTTACTTCTTGGCCAGAATCCACAGACAATCCTCTTTTAACAGCAGATGAGGCAGAACTTGCTCCTTCTCCACTTGTGCTTGAGTCCATATCTGAATCTGGCTGAAATATCAGCAATGTGCATGTTAAAAAAGCTACACTCAGCCGTGGAACAGTTCAATCTTTACCCGTTTATTTTGATTTCCTACCTGCTGGTCTTTAATTCTTTGCAATTCCCATTTAATAACAACTTCAGCAAGATCCACAGCTAATTTTCTTTGCTCTATTGTAACACTGGGAGTGAAGCCCAGTCTCTGCATGGCACTAACCATATGCTGAACCAAGTGATGTCTCACAGGATAATAAACCTGAAAAAATGGTTTCACAGAAATGTTAGTCATTAACCAATAAAATTCTACGCAAAACCTACAAAGTTGAAATAAAGCAAAATTGTAAAACAGTCATCAATCCCAAAGTTTGCTAAACCTGTACCACTTCAAATTTTGCAATATGGAAAAGTAACTGGTGCATTGAAAATAGTATTTTGGCTACAACTTTCAGTAGTGACTACTGATTTCATGAACCCAAATTAACATGTTCTTTTTAAGATCCACGGTTTTTCTCAAGGACCAACCATACCAATTTTTTTCCAAGCCTTTTAAAGAGCTTCAACTCACATTTGAACACACTCAGATATTCTTTCCAAAGTTGTTGAGGCATCAGTTCCCAAAAATGTGTATTAGCTGTCACTTTGGATTGCATTTTAATACGTGTTTTCAAAAATGTTCCTGTGCTGACATTCTGCACCATTCCCCCATTTGTTTAATGTTTCCCAACATACATCAGCTGGAGACAAAAGTTATCTAGTTAATCCCACAGAATATATAAAGTCAAACAAGCAAGGATTACTGGAGGATGGCAAAGAATATGGTTCTGCACTTCTTTTAAAGAACTCTTAGAGAATCTTCACAGACCTGCTAAAGAATACTGCTGATGCATGTGCAATGAATCCACCTTGCAGACTCTAACCTGACATTTGGAGTTCTAACTTCAATCATGATAGAGCTTAATAAATTACTTGCTATTAAATAGTTGTGTTCAGTTATAGACAAGTATCTTTACAGACAAATGATGCATTTTGAAGCTAAACCATGTAAATCAGACTGTGCTATTTTTCTAATCAAACTGCTGTTTACTTCCTTGATGCAGGAGATAACAGTGAGTACCAGAAGAACAGTACAAGTACCTTGAAATGTTGTACTATCAAGTGCAAAATATGTACTAGCTGGGGCACTGTATGACCCTCTTCCACGATGATTTTCCGTGTCCAGTGAGTGAGCATCTGGTGTCCGTCCTCCATTCGAGCAGGCACAGCTGGAGTCAGGATAGCCATGGCCTGCCTCACAATAGCCCGGGCCTCCATTGCATGAGCTTTGAGAAGGCTGTGAAAAACCTGAACAGCAAAGTTTCTCATCAACATTAATACTAGATGTATTTACAAACACAAAGCAAAGAAAGGGAATCTACAACATATGTTCTTTAGAAAAAAGTTTTTCACTAAAGGCCCATAATTTGTTAAAAATATCACAATACATCAGCAGCAGAAGCACAGAGCACGTATTTCTGCTTCCTTTGCATTCCCTTTTCTTCCTTCCTCTCCACTCTCCAATCTGAAGTTTTCCCTTGGCCCCCACATTGTGTCTCAACTGAAGTGTCTGTCTCTTAAATGAAAGAACACTCCCAATTTTGTTAATTCAACCAAAAGGTCTACTTGTACAACTTACCCTTCCTGCTTTCATTTGCCCTCACACTTCTTTCTATACTCTCGTATTCCCGAGTAAATTTGTATTAAACATTTGGCCTGCTGCTTCTGCATTTGTTTGTGGTGTTTGAACTCCACTCAGTATTCAAAACCACCGTGCAGCTTCTACTCTGAATCTTAAAATAAAAGAAAGCACTCTGTGGAACTTAACACCAGCCCATGGTCGATACCTGCAGAACAATCTTCTTGTGAATGGCAAACTTGGCAATGATGTGTGCCAAGAGCAAGTGGCCACTGTACTTGCAGGCTGGGTCCACGCAGGCCTTGGACAGGAGGCAAGGCCAGGCAAAGGTCATCAGGCGCCGCAGCTTGCTGTTCCTGTTCTTGTTGTTGTCGTGGATGTGATGGGGGGCATGCTCGACCAGCAGCGTGGCAAACTGCAGGAGATAAATCCTCAGAGAATCCAGCATGTCAGCCTGTTTTTCTGGATCAAGTACCTAGTTCCAGGCAGGATCAAAGAGGAGAGAATGAAGTTGACAAAAAAAGAAAAACAACTTTTATTATTATGAAGGCAAAGTCCCAAATTTTTGCTTTTTGAGTGGTTTTTAAAAAGACTAAAATCCTGTAATTACTTTATTGACTCAGTTTAGTACCCACAAAACCACCTCCTGAGCTGTGAACGTCTAAATAATGAGCACATCTGGGAACTCTCAAAGTGCCAACCTATAAAAAGAAATAAATCAAAATCCCCAACCCTCATCTTCAACATGTATTTTATAACTGCTGCCTGGTTCCATGAAGTAGCAGTGAATTAGAAAGACACTGATGTTGGGCCATGGAAAGCTTTCCTTATAAAACAGACTGGGATTACAGCCAAGTAAGGCCCATTTCTAAAGACACATTCCAGTACTGAAAACAGCACAAACTGCAAATTGTAGTCCAGTCCTACTGGTGACTGATGGAGCCCACATTCAACACTATGAAGCAATTTGATGTAACAGACCATAACATTCAGATGACAACAATTAATTCAAACCAGAATGAAACGTCAAATGAGAGGAAGAACTGTTTGTTTTAATTCTCAAATACCTCAGTGTAAACAAAGATTGTTACCTTTGTTATAAAAACACTAGTGATGCTTTCTGGGTTATCTCCCTCTGGGTTTGGGGGGCCTAAGAGCTGTTCACCTTCTCCTTTCTCAAAGCTGTACAAGAAAGCAGGATTCAGGATGTGTTGCAGCACCTACAGGGTATAAACAAAACAAGTTTTACTGTACTGTCCCACTCTTCTGATGGCAGCCAACATTCAAGTACTGTCACATGCAAACCTGCCTGTTGGACACACTGAGCTACAAAAGGAAACTAGAAATGAAACCCCAAGAAAAAGACACACCAATTTTTTTTCCTCTTCTTTCTTCCTCCCAAGGGCAAAGATTCTTAGAAAGTGTAAACTAAAGCAGTCAGCACTGAAAGCAAGATGAATTGCTGTCTCTGTTTATTATCACTCTTCTTCAGGTATGATATTTTCACCTAAATGACTCTGCCAATTATCAAACTCGTTGACATTTAAGTAAGGGAGTTTTGTTGCCCTAGTTCCCAAGAAGAAAATTAAACCTAAATACCAGGTTTCTTTGATTTAATTGCTTTAGTTACCTTGGCTTTGAGCTCATCTCCAAAGTTTGGGTCATTCAAGTCCACAAACCGGAAGAACAAAGCCCGTTTTTGGGGAATACTGTAGTTTTTGGGGATCTCTTCTTCCATGTATTCCTTTAAGAAAGTCATATTGCAGAGAAATCGACCCGTAAAAGCTCGAAGCAACTGGAAGAGTAACTCTATATCACCATAATTCCTTCTGTGAAAACACATAAAATAGAAAGCTTCTGTGAAAAAATACACAAATTACCAAGCTGATGAAACTAATCTTTTAAAGGAGCAGAAAAGCAAGAGCAGCCAGTGCCACAGGCATGGTTTTAGAGCTCATGACAGTATTATGAAATATATTACACTTTCTCTTCAATAACTGCAAACCATTTTTAGCAGCCCTATATACCTTTACAGTATTTTCAAAATTAAAATTAAAAAAAATGCATGCAGGGTCTAGGAAATAAAGATTTTTACGTACTTGCAGTAATTCAGTAGGCAATAGGCCAACAGCTTGGGCTCTTTCCAGTTTGTTGCAGCCATGTTCTCCTTCCTGTGTCTCTCCTGAAAAGCTTCACTCACCCATACACGTTTTAGCTGATTCACCAAGGAGTGCTGATTCGCTAACCAGCATTCATCATTCTTAACAATAATACTTATGATCTGTCCAAAGCAAAACAAGACAAATGCACAGTCAACACACAAGAGATCTGCCAGGAGAAACAATGAAACAATGATATACAAGCACTTGCTTAAGGTCAGTTAAGGGTTCTAAAATATTCAACAGCAAAAAAAAGAGTGAAATACAAAATAGTTTACATTAAAATAAATTTCTGTTTCTGTTGTCATGCTTTCCTCTTGTATCCTACTTGAAAAAAAGAGTGTAATTAATCTGAGTCTCTTTTCCCTTCTCAGAGTGACTCTGACTACAAACACTCCACATTTTTACATGTGGTTTTCTACAAGCTTTCATATGTGATAGACACACACACACACACTGAAAGCCTGTATCTAAGAGGCTTGTAGCTGAAGAGGTTTTAACTACCCAGTGCAGCGACAAACCAGGATAAATGAATACCTTGATAGCCTGGAACTGCAGGTCCAGACGCATCGTGGTGGTGCTGGGGGAGCCAGGTCTCACGGCTGCCTGGGTGCCCACAGGCAGCAGCAGGGTGATAAATCGGTTGGGATTAGCTGCCAGTACATCCCGCAGAGGTTTGGCATCTTTATGTTTCAAGAAACTCTGCAAAAGGGGAAGAAATAATTTTAATAAGCTTTAAAAGCCAAAATATCAGGGGGTTATATCATCCTGTAGCTTTTATATTCCACACTAAAGTTGCAGAGGTTATATTTCACGTATATAAAAATAACATCTACACTTTAGTAACAGCCTTACATGATCTGGAGAGGTATAAAATCAACACTTCAGGACAAACAAATACAAAACCAAGAACAGGAAGCCTGCAGTCAAGAGTAAGACCATGATTAAGGACTACAAGGTCACACAGGAAAAAAAGAAGTGCAAAAGATGAAACCTTTTTGTTCATCAGGTTTGTCAAGCTGAGAGTTTTTCCTGCTCCTCTCCCCACACAGCTTACCATAAACATTCTGCTCCACTGAGGATCATTTAAAGTGGCTTCCATCATGAACAGCTCCACAGTTTGGGATGGATGACGCGTCAAAAACTTTATCAGTGGTTCCCTGAACGGACTGCCAGCCTGAAAAATTCATAAACCTTAAATTGAAAATGCAGAGTATATTCTACTAATTTACTACCACTCAGAAAAATACATTTGACTTGGCATTTATGCAGATACAAAATGTTCAGAACTTGCACGACGAGAAATTTATTGACACTCTCAAAACTTCACTTCTAAGAGTGTAAGACAAATGTTACCTCCTAAAGGCTTGAAGAGCATATTATATCAAATGTTCTCACACCATATTTAAAATATTATCATTGTTATATACTAATGTTTAAAAAGACTATAAAGCAAAAATTTCAGCAGTGTTAACTTCCACTTTTACCTCAATTAACATTGCTCGTTCTGTTTTCATAACAACTTCCAGGAGAGGTTTAACCAGAGTCTGTGGGGCAGCTGGGATCAGATGGAATAAATTTATAATTGCTGAACAAATCTTCATTTCCTACATGTAGAAAGAAACACATTAAAGAAATATTATTGGCTATAAAGTATCAAAACAGTATGACACATCTTACTTCTTTTATCCTCTCCGTATCAGCACAGCCCGCAGCCAAATGCAAAGGGTTAACATACATACAGCATCTGCTCACCACAATGCATGAAAAAATTGCACTTGTGGAAGTCTGCCCTTCCCCCTCTGGTAATGTATCATGGCTTAAATTTTATTTTCCTTGCCAGCAGAGTGGTGTTTTACAGGTAAGAGCTAAACACTGTGATAACTGCTGATGGGGGAGTTAGGAGTGCTCACTGCTCTGCACCAGGTGGCTCATGCATCAAGCAGCCAGCCCTTCCCCCCTAAACCATTTCTCATATACACCCCACACCCCCAGATCACACATGAAGAAAGAGAGAGACTGCTTTCTCACAGCACCCTGGTTACTCAAAGTCAGCTCTGTTCTCCCACTAGATATTAATAAATTCTCCAGGAGTCCAAAATAATTTTACATTCTTATTTCGTTGTGTTGTATTTAAATAGACACTGCATTTCAGTTAGCTAGAGTGTGGATTTCCTTCAGTAAGAAAAGGGAAAGGAAAAAACAAAACAACACATCACCCTCGCCAACTCTCTAAAACCAAGTTCCAGTGTGCAGTATCCAAAATGATTTTTATCAAGTACATTGCATTTTCTCAACTGAATTTAAACACAAAGCATTAGGCTCCACTCCTTTAACCTGATCTGCCCAGGCAGACCCCACAAGACTCCTCTCAAGGACTGAAGTGCAGGGCTGAGAATGCATAAAACCTTTTGAAACCATTTATGCCTCCCCAGAAACTAAAAATCCTGCTCTTCCTGGTACAAACATGCTCAACATCCTTAACAGCAACGTGATCAAAACAGCTCTGCCACAGTCAAACAGAAGACAATTCACAGCACTGCACTCCAAGGCACAATGCACTCTGCCCAAAACACAATGATAAAACTGACAAACCACAAGTTAAAAGAAAAAATAAAACCGAACAAAACAACAACAGCCAGAAAAAAGGAACCATGACAACAAAAAAAGTTCCTGGTGCCTCCACTGAGTTTCTCACCTCTACCCCTTCCAAGGCAGGCTGAACCGAAACAGAAGTCACGGCATGAAAGGAAAAGGCCCACAGAAATATCAAATAAATGTACAAATCAGCACATGCTATTCTTCAGGCTTCAGCACAGTTACTCTCGCATGTCAAACGGAAAGAACAGAGACAACGAGCATCTCACATGCTCCAAATTGCTCTCCACAGAACTAGGATGAAAAGCACCCTTTTTTCTACTTTTACAATGATCAGACATAGCTTCTCAAATACTTATACTGAATAAAACGATAATAGAGATTATTAAGTCAAGGGAAACAATCTTTTAGCACCTTTGAAGACAAATTTGGCCAGCATCAATTACAGAACCACTTTCAGTATTTAAGCTACCAAGCTATGAAATCCTCTAGAGCTATAAAGTCCTCTTAGGCTGTAATGCAGAATTTCCACCATGGAAATTTCCACCCTCTCACAAGAGGGACAGCTGGAGGCAACCATCTACTCAAAACTTATTCTTTCAATTACCAGACAGGACCCAAAATCCCATGCCTTTCCTTGGAGAGGCAGGGAAGAAAGGAAGAAGGATTTTAATCAAAGATTTTACTCTCAGAACCAACGAATTAGATTTTAATCACTACTTAATATATTATGTTTTAATTTGTTCATTTCTCTAAACAGCCAGATCACAGCTCAGGATCCCAGCAGGACTATGATAAATTATTTAGGTGAACAAGGCTTAGTTATTCTGGCATCAAAGTGGATCTCTACAATAGTCATCAATTATGATGCAGCATTTCTAAGTTCTCAGTTTGTCTGTAGCTACCATTTACATACAAAAACTCACCCCACGTAATTTTTAACTATTCATTAAGAGGCCTTGCTGACCAGCCACCATCTGCACTATGCTGGAGAACTGCCTGACACCACCATCAAATGGCACCTTCACCCAGTGCTGCTGGAAAAGGATGAAATGATGCTAACAGCACCAGCAGAGGCAGGGGACACCAGGCTTTCCTGGCCAGTTCCCTCCTCCACTGAGTGTTTACCACCTCCTCTATTTAACCACACAGTCTGCATGATCCTCCCTGCTCCCCAGCACTGCTTTCAACGAGCGTCTCAGGTGCTGGAGTCTCCCTAGGATCCTGGAGAAATGAGAGAAAGCAAAATGCCAGCTACAATAACTGACCCCCAGTTCCACCATCCCAGCGTTTCTGCACTGAGAAGATGCAATTCCTCAACAGCACAACGTCCATACAGACACACCAACACAGCCTGCCACAGCAACTGTGCAAAGACCAAGCTGTGTGCTCCTGCAGTTTCCTGGAGGTTTGATTTTAAAGGAAACTTTGGAGCAACAACTAGGGAGCAGAAAAGTAATATTCAATCAGCTTTGCACTGACACAATTCTACTTGAAATGTTTCCAGACTTCTCTCTTCCCCCAAGATGTGACAGCAGATTCTTTCTCAAGTGTCCGGTGTGCACCCCTCATATCTCTCTCAACACATAATTACACAGAAAACATCACCAAAAAACATGAAAAGCAGTGGAATTCCCAACTAAACATGACTTGAGGACAACTAAAAACTGTTCTAGAGGTGCCACATTGTGGTTTAAAAGACTATTGCTATAAAAAGGTCTGCAAGATAGCAGTAATCACCACATTTGAGGATAAACGAATCCCAAAAGAAGAACATGAAGGCCTTAGAACTACTCTGACATGAATAAAACGTGGTCAACTGAAGAATGCACAGTGTTTTAGTTAAAACATAAGAAACAAATCTTATTCTACTTCATTAGAGAACATCTAGGTCTAATATAAAGCAATGACCAAATTCAGATTAAAAGCTCTTTTTCGCAATGACAGGAAAGAGAAATGAAAAGCCATTAAGCCATTTCCATGTTTTGAGGGAAATAGAAAGCCAATGTAATTTCATTCTAAATTGAAAAACAAAGATATTAATGGAATTCCCCCCATTTTTTCTTAGGTGCAATCATAAATCTCAACACTTAATAAAAGCAGTTAGTAAAACTTTAATAGAATTATGGGACTTCTGGTAATGTACAGGAAACTGCACTGAAGCAGGAATTCCCACTGGTATTTCTAAGAGCAACACAGTATTGACATTACACTGCACAGTTTTCCATTTATAAGACAACTGATCAGCTTCCCATTGAGGGCATTAGTTTCACTGGGAGAGTGATTTTAATGTGATCCCAACTAGTAAATATTGAACTTGGTTTTAGTAAATTAAATTTTAAATTAACTGGGATTATGTTATCATTATGTATCATTTTCGAAAGGCTACGTGGCGAACATCAAACATATTAATGAAAAAAGGGGGATTATGCTGCTGAGCTCATCAGCCATTCCAGTGAAGAACAGATTTCTCAGCAGAAAACCCTGAGGGGGAAAAGAAATCAAAATGCTTGAGCTGCTCCCACACTAACCTCGAGCACTCTTTAAAGTAGCCATTGTCAGCAGATTAAGAAGCTCCTCTGACTAAGACTTCTAACAAAAATTCAATATTCAATACTCAGTTCAACAAGTTTGTTAGCTTGTAACAAAGCATCAGTGTGTAATCAGTTATGGCAGCATTTACAACTGAATGAGTTCTGCAATTCCAAAACATTAATACTACTTATTTCTTCTCTTCTCACATAAAAGCATTCACTAACTTACATTTCCATCACTCCGTTGTCCACCTTTGTGTGTAATAACTACAACTTCCATCCACTTACGCAGGTGTTGCTATAAAGAGAGGATAATTAGTATTATTCTTCTAATTAGACTGTTCCATTTTAGCATATGCTACAAGAGAAAATGTAGAGGTTGAAATAATTCTTTGAAGGGAACAAAGGGAAGAATTATCAGTTATTTTCATTGCCTCAGGTTGAAAAGCTTACTGTTGCTACAAGTCCTCTCCATATTCAAGAAAGCAGGGATTATAAGTACACATATATACACAAAAAACTTAGTGTCTGATAGCCTTACACTTCTTTGATGACTTGCTTGATGTGTATGCATTTAAATATTTAAATATCCATGCCAAGAGGATAAAGAAATCACATATTCAGTTTAAACACTGCAAATAAACAGGGCGATACCTCCCAAAATTTTATAAACCAAGAAAGCACCAAAACAGATTTAGTGCACTGGAAAGTAAAATTGTTAAAGGTGCTGGTGGCACCTCGCTAAAGAAAAATTTGTCCAAGCAAACCTTAGCATAACTAGCTGTGTCTTCACTAAAAAATAAAATCTCTTAACTTTTTGTTTTAGGAGCCCTTTAGAAATTTACTCAAAATGTTTAAAGAAAATGGGGTATTTTATTAATTGTGAAACAAAGATCTTTTACTTCCAACGTATACATCGAGTCACTTCTGAACTTATTTGATTTTTCACCAATAAAAACAGTAGCTAGAAGAAAACTTCTTCTGGAAGAGCTAAAATAAAAGCCTGGATGGGCTTACCATCATCTGATCACAGAATTTATCATTGAAAGAGTTTGGGAAAAGTCTAGTGACTGATGTCAGACGATTCACAACGTTGAGGGTCAGACTCCGATAGTCTCCCAGCATCATCAGCAGTGGCCTCATGTGGGTATGAATTTGATCAACTTCTATGGTAGCTCCTTCCAAGAACTGCAAGAGAGTGCACAATTAGGATACAGGTGGAGAGGGAAGTGACTTCTGTGCAAGCATTTTTCTTAAAATAGATTCAGCTGACTTGATTTTTCTTCTTTTGTTTTGTTCTTTCGGAATGCAATAGTTCAAACAACACCTACTGCTGGAAATACATCCAGTGACAAGATGGATTTGAGAAGCACTGAGGTATTTCTGATACAGAGTAGCATATTCCATAAAATAATCAAGTAGGAGGTCTTAATTACAGACAGACTGAAAAACTGCTACAGCTATAAATTAAATACACAGCTATGGACAAGCTACTTACACCCTGCTGTATTAAGAAATGCCTGTGAGTCTGGCTGAAGGCAATAGAGCAAATTGCTGTGTTACAATCTGCATGCATCCTGAGCAACAGAAAAGGTCAAAAGAGTCTGGCTGCAAGCAGCCAGAGAGAATATTTCCTGTCATAGCCAAACATCCTGAGGGCATGAGTTTATCACAGGAAAAAAAAAACAATCAGACAAATCTGATGTATAGGTCAGAACAACCCTTATTTTCTCTCTGCTCCCTCTCAACCCAGCTGTTTTGTTAACAAGCCATAAATGATAAGTACATTCCCTCTCATGACCAGAGTGACATGAAAAGACACATGACCTCTGGCCAGTCAATGGCACAAACAAATGCAAGCCACCAGTGTTAGTGCAGTGACATTCCCTGTTCCATGTCAGCCCATCTCACTGCATTACAAAGAGGCTGGAAGTAATTTCATTACCTTTTTTTTTTTTCATTTAGAAGAATGGAATTAAAATCTCACTGAATCAGAATTAGGCACAGCTACTGAACAACAAATCACAAGGGAAGAATATTTTTTCCCTGTCCTTCCAGCTTCTTTACATGACAATGGAGCATCCACAGGACAGACAAGGCAGTGTCAGCAAGGACACCAGTTCTGCCCTCACACAGAACAGCCATGGTCCTGTTCCTTAAGGTAACCATCACACTGTGATGCAGAGTCTGACTCTGCTGTATTGCTTTACTTTTCCAAAACCAACTACGGGGTCTCCACCACTTTTAGGAGCAAAGATGAAACATGGGAAGAGCTTTTATAATAAAGCCAGGCCTGCACATCTGCAAAACTGCTGGGAAGGATTGATGCTATTTAGAAAAGAAGACACATTTACAAAGACCAGACCAACAGAAAGAGGGAAAGACCGGACAGAAAGACTGAAAGATTTACCATGGTTCTTATCCAAGAGCTTATAAGACTTAATTGCAACGTGGATAATTCCTCATGGCCAAGTTCAAATCCCAAACAAACACATCTGACACAAACTTTTATCAGCATCACTAACAAAAACTGAACAGAGCAACAGTACTTCCTGAAGAGAACTTTCCCAAGAAGTTTTGTACCAAGGAAGTAAAGCAGAGAGAACAATGGCCTCAAAAGGAATGTTGTTTTAATACAGTCACCTTTCTCATGCACGCTTCTCCTGCCTCCTGCAGCTCATTATTTGTTGAATTCAGTGCCTTGAAAAGTGCAGCAATGATTTTCTCTCTTGACTGAGGCAAGTAATTGCAGGCAGCTAGAGCATCTGCAAATATCAAAGTAAATTTGTTCTCTTTGTTAACTCAATTTCAAAGGAGAGGAGAAAATAAACCCTAATTCTACACCACTTCTCTTATAGTTTCTTTTTATGTCATCTCAAATTGCAGACAGCTAAAGCACTATATGCATTGCCAAAAGCAACAGGCATCATAAAATAGTAAAAGAATGAGAGTTCCATTAACATTCTATAGTTTTCCTAATGCTTTATAACATAATTAATCTTAAAATATTTTGGGTTACTTTCAGAAAACCAAATTCTAGTCATTCAGAAAGCAGTGATACTTTCCCATTATTCTCTCCATTAAACTGTAACCTCTGGAGAGAAGTCATCAGTCTTCCAGTGCTCAGGTTTTCTGCTGAGCTCAGGGAGCAGAATGCCCCTTGCTCACAAGGACACTTAACTGCATCAAATCTTGTTTAGGAGGTTTTACTTACTTAAGGCTGCAATTCGAAGAGGTACAAGTGATGGAAGACTTTTGTAGCAAGGTAGTTTCATTAGGGCAGCATCTTCAGCCTCGCACAAATTCAGTAACTGGGGAAAAAAAAAATAAACAATTATTTTAATATTGCTGCTCATATCTGAAACACCACTATCTCACTCCTGCCTTTACAGACATTTTTTCATCTACAGCACTTTGTTTTTGTCCTAACTCAAAACCAGAGGATTTTCTGCATTCACAACTACATCCCATATATACAGTTGGATGTTTGCTGTTGGTACTAAAAACCTTCTGAACTTTTTTTGGAGTCAGCTGGGAAACCAAGGGACAAGACAGTTTCTCTAAGTTAAATCTACACACAGGCTTTATATTCAATTTTACTCATACTATTAGGGACTCAAAAACCTTAACCAACACTGCCTATGTTTGGTGATACAACAATTTATTTAATTGATATACTGTGTAAAAAATAAGACCTAAATATGAAAGTCAGGGCTATTAGACCAGCACTGTAACACCAAAGCTCATTCAACATATTTCACACAGATTAGGATATTCTGCTTAGCTCAGAGCTATTATGCTGCAGGCAAAGCAGACTTCACTTGATATTTCAGAAGGTAAATTCTTACATTTCAGTGCAAGTTTAAAATGCACAAAGAAAAACATATCTTTCTAATAATGAAAGCACTAACACCATCATACAGAAGCATTTACATTCAGAGACGAGAACATAAAAAGAAAGTACCTCTGTGTAGAAAACCTTGTGTTCCACAACATTCAGATCCATTGTAAACAACCGGGGCTGCAGGGTTGTGCAAAATGTGTTTCCCTCCATCAGGCCAATCTGGGCGTTTGCAGGCTGGTGCCGAAGCAAGTGTTTCTTAGGAGGAACCATGTCCTGGAGAACCTACACGATGTCATTTAGATGACTGAATTAGCAGCCTGTTGAAATGACCCCCCAGACCCAGCCACTGAGAAGACACCATTAGTCATGGCTGTAGGTCTGTATCCATTTGCTACTATGGCTCCAGATGTGTCTTGAGAAATAATTAAGCGAGAGGAAAAGTAATTCTCTGAATTACTTTGATTCACAATCAGTTTGCAAAACAGTGTAGTAGCTGTAATTAATACATATTCTCTGTGAACAGATCTGTATTTAGTAACTTCACACAACATTATGAACAACAAAGAAACCCAGAGACGGAAGTATTTCAAACAGTTAAGAAACAAGAATGTTTTAAGCTCCTAAAGCATCAGAAATGAAAAAAGGTTGGGTAACTTTTTTCCATTACATTCTCACTTTCCTCATTAAACAGCTTTAGCAAAGTAAGATATCAATTAGGGAGCTTATCAGTTTAATCTGGTATGTTGTCATGGCCCTTAAGGCTTATGTACATTCAATTATCTTTCCGAAGACTAAACAATATCAGCTTTAAGGAGTGTCTAGCCAAAAGTTATTTCAACCAGCTTTGAACTTTATAGTCTCTTTCTGGATAGGGAAAGGCATAGCAATAATGCCACAGATCTATAGAACAATAAAACTGAGTATCAAAAGGCAGTACCTATATGGCCTAGCCTTTGTCTGATTGGTGGAGGAATGAGCAGCCCATAATTTAAGGAACGAAACCAACCAGAAGACACTATAAATACTGGCTAAGAGTCAGGCAGAGCCTGTATGAATCTCTAGAGTGCTCCAGCCATTGTGCATTTTAGAACAACAAAACTTAGCTAATGACAAATACATGTTATCAAAGCACTAAGAACTTAATTCACTAGCGTGGAAAAACATACTCAGAAAAGCATTTCTGCAAATCCAAACTGGAAAACAACAAGACGCTCTCGCACAAATTCAGTAACTGTTAACCTTTCAGGTTCAGTAAGTATTTCTGCTTACCTCTTTATGTGGCTCCATGATGACTGTGACACTTTTGCCAGTGACCTGTGCAAGCACCTGCAAGGAATGCATGGCTTGTTTCCTCACAGTGGAGTTTGGAGAGGTTACTTCTCGAACGAGGTCATGTGTGACATGATGGAAAGACTTTTCCTGGGCTGCAAGGATTTCTTCTGTTTTTTCTTCATCTTTTAAAGGAGTTGCACATCTGATCAAGAGCTGTTCTAACGTGGTCTTTGCCATAGCCACTGCTCCGTTGGAAACCTGGGGCATCAGAGATTATTTTTATCAGCTAAGTACAGAACAAAGATCACAAATCTACACATTACTCATTGACAAACTTAGAATTTGATTTTGATGAATCCTGTGATTTTGATTTCCAGGTAAGCTTAGTGATTCTGTGGTGCCAGTGAATCTGTGGTTTTTTGTGACCTACATGTGGCCTGTACATTTCTACTCTGAAAGCAGCAAGCGTAACCCACAAAGCTTCAACAAAGTTATGTGGAAAAATCTGACCTCATTCCTAACTTCAGATCTTGGTTTGACTTAAAACAACTAGAATTCATGACTAATTCTTACAGCTACATTGCATTCTGAAGTTCAGCAAAATCAAGATTATTAAGAGTTCAATCTGTGTGAATTTAAGGCCAGAAATTTTCCCGATACTATTTGATAAAATTCATTTATTGCATACCTCTCCAGTTAGGTCCATCATAACAAAGAGAAGTGCTTTCAGGAAAGTCTGCTGGTTCTGGAGGACCCAAATCAGTGGCAGCCGTTCCATAAGAAATTTAATGGACACAACACCTCCTAGTTTGGCATACCAAGCTTGCTCATAACAGCAAGCACATAAGCGTTCCACGATGTACGAAAACAAGGGAAGCTGACAGGCCTGGAAACAAAGAAACGGATCAGTTTCCTTTTCTCAGCTTAGTTGTAGCCTCCAAAACTTTAGAAGCAAAATTGCATTGGCTGAAACTTGATCATTTAAATACATTTTTTAAAAACTTACCCTTTCCTTTGAACCCAAGATAATGCTTGCAACATCGAATATCACTGCTAGGGCCACCTCTCCTATCTTGCAGAGCTCCTTCTCCTCATATGCCATGCAGATTGCTATGGCATCAATCAGCACCAAGGGATCCATGCCTTTTGACCCGTTTTCCTCACTGTGAAACATGGCTGTGCTAGGCTGGCTCCCAACCTGATAGCACTGCAGCAAGAAAGGACCTGCAATTTGTAACAGGGAAGAAAAAAGGGGAGGAGGGGAAATAAGGATAAAACAATGGATATTTCAATATGAATAGTCTTTTAATTAGCTTTTACTACTCCTTGGACTAGCTGATGGCAAAACCAGTAAGCCCTGTGCCTATTTGCATATAAATGGATTGTAAGGCATCCTTCACGCCTAGAAGAAAAAAAGATTACATCTACTTGAATATTTTCTTCTATGCACTAGACCATGCCTGCAAGAAGATTTAATTAAAATGAAGAGTCATAAAAATTCAAGTTACCTTAATGTGACAATGAAGAGTGATATGCTCATAGTATGTCTTTTCCCAAATTACTTGTCATACAGCCCAAACAAAAAGTTTTCTGCAGTGCTCCAACATTCACTTATTTCCTCTAAAGGTCCTTCAAAACCACAAGTGGAAACAACCCAAGACCATCTGCTAATAGTACTGGGAGTATTAAGTTACACAAATCCTCTGGAATTATGTAAGCTGTTCCATGCTGCAATTATTTCATTGGCTGTAGCATTTAAAGAGCATTATTAGGTGATTGATTGTTTTTTAAGATTTGTTTAATAATTTCCACAGTTCGAAAGAACTAAAACATAATTCAGCCATCGAACAAAAAAACCAGTACAGCCACCCGGAAGCAACTGCGATATTATTACTTTTTAAAACAAATTGCTGCAAGTAAAAGCACCGAGCTCTCCACACCCGCCCTGGAGGCCCCGGGAGCTCTGCCCCCCGTTCTCACCGCACTGCTGAGCCACGGCCACCATGGTGTAGTGGCGGATCAGGCTGGCCACGAAGGGCAGGGCGCTGGGCCGCAGGTCCTTGATGACGGCCGACATGAAGGCCCCGGTCAGGGCCTGCTCGAACGTCTTCCGAGCCGGGGTGTCCTGGGCCTTGTAGCGGTGGGAGATGATCACGCTGGGGATGGACTTCTCAGTGAAGCTGGAAGACAACGTGGTGCTCAGCAGGACCTGAGCTGCAGCGCCCGCAGCTCAAGCACAGCCGGCGTCAGGTACTCCATTGAAAGTTTGCTCTCGATATCCCACTCCTTCTACACCTCCTGTTTTCCCCTCACTTTGATAGAGCCAGACCAGTTCACTCAGCCCATGGTAATTTTGTCAGCCACTGGTCTCCAGCATGATGGATAGCTCAATTTCATCAGGAACATTTAAAGCCAGTGGTTCAGAAGAAGCCATGTATTTACAATAATAGGTATACAGGCATCACACTGCAACTCAATTACAGAATGTCATTTTCAATATTTTGACATTTTTCCCTTTTTTAAAATGACATTTGATTTTAATCTCGAACGATTGAAACATTATTTATCAAATCACTGCCCAACAAAACTTACTCATTGCAAAGCTATATTTATGTCAAGTCTAACAAGTCCAAACTGTGAAAGCTACTATGCTCTTTAGCTACACTTAATACATTGCCAGAGTCAAAGTCAGCCCACACCTTTTGGGCAAAGACGTTAAAGTTGTCTAAAAACAATAAATTTATTAAGTATCAATGACTAAAATTGCAAAAGAAGTACAAAAAGCTTCAACAGAAAGTTCCCACACCAACACAAACAGGTTATGTACTTGACTATGCTATACCTTAGTCACTAAATGAAACTGAATTTTCTCTTTCACTTTAGTAAAAGCTTAGATGTACATACAAAACATCACAATCTAAATTAATCTTTAAAATACAATTAAGCACCAGAATATTCCAACTACTTAAAAATATGAAACTAAAATCGATCATATTGATCATGTGTAATAGATTATACACTGGACTGTAATTAGGGGAAGAAAATTAAACTATGAAATATTAACATGTCATTGGCATTAAAAAACTTGCTAACAAAATTCCTTTTCTCCAGCAGGCAAAAACCCCATGAACTGCACAGACTAATCACTGTCTCTAAACCGGGTTGCTCCAAAGACATCACAAATTTCACATGTACATTTACGTTTAAAGAACTGTCATACTTGGGATGTGCAAGAAGCTGGTACAATGCATGTTTGTTATCGTCCAGGCTCATCATGGCTACCAGGAAGCACTTGATGACTTCCCACGCCTGCCTCCGGTAGTAGGGCTCCGTGTTGGCGCTCTTCAGACAGTCCAGGGCGGTCTCGATTGCCTAGAATGGAACCAGAGAGAATCCAGACACTTCTTGTTCTTGGCATTGACCATGAGGTCATTAATCAAGGGAATGGTATCATTAATATATGTTAAAAGTAACTTTTAAAGTGTGCACAGTTTGGAGTGCCCAAGTTAAGAAATGCAGAGAGGGCAGAGTTTGAAACCACCACGGTATTTTCTGTGCTTCTGTACGTGCCAAGTTCCATGGCAGATACATTTACCTCCATGGTCAGAAAGCATTTCAAGCTACGAGTGAGCTCTTCTCTCTCCTTCCCCCAAAAAAAATTTTCCTTGCCTTCCCTTCAGCAATAATTGCTGTGCCTAATCCCTTTATACCCCTATTTGAATGGTACCTTGCCATGCGTGATGAAATGCCCCTGTAAGCAACTTCTAAACACCGTTCACTTAATGGAAATAGTACTCTTCCTTTGCAAGAAGATTTAATACATTCAAAAATAATTCAAATCAATCTTTTAAGATATGAAGACAATTAAAAAAGAGAGCAGGGCTCTTTGGGAAATTTCCATTTTGTGTACATACATTTTTACAGAGAGGGATAAAAATACATGAAAGCACAACTATCTAATTTCTATCCTTCTCCTACAATAGAAAGGAAGGAATTAAAGATAAATAAGATCGGCATTAAGTGAAAAAAAAAACCATGTAAAAATTGTTCTGGACTGCCTTGAAATAAGGAATGTCAATACCTTATCAATTGCAAATAAAAATCTAACCATTCATGCTTAATAAGTTTATGCAGAAAAAGACCCTGCTACAAAGTGGGCATTTTCCTTCCTTGGTATTTCCACTTACTTAACTAGTTGTCATCCCAAGTTTTTATCAGCATCTTAATGAAAAGAAAAATTAGTTTGACACAAACAGCAGAAGTCTACCAGGACACTAAAAGAAAACAAGGATTTCTTGTTTTCAATTTATTCTGTTCCTTTTTTCTTTGTAATTTGACATTTCCTTTTCATAGATACAAAGTTTTCAGCAGATAACACACTCTTTCTTGGTAAACACCAAGCACCTGAAGATTGCTCCATATCAATGTTAGATGCTTCAATCCTTTGGAAAACTTAGTTTGAATTAAACTTAGCAGGACAGGTAAATGTCAGCAACTACAGTATTTATATATATTCAATTCATCAGCTTCAGTACAGTGGAGAAATCAGTAAATCTGCATTTTAAGAATCACTTTTCCAAGCTATTTTTAAGCCTGTTGGCTGTATGGAGCCAGAGAGCCAGCTGCCTGTGAAGAAAATTGCTTACTACATTCAGATCATATCTACTTATGAAAGTCTAATTGAAAAGGTAAGTATTAAAACTCTACAGACCAAATTATCTCAGAATCCAGCTTCACTCTCAGAGAAGATTAGATTGCTGTAATTAGTGAGAACGAAGCATTTGTGATACACCGTGACTGCTAGATGAAAGCCAGTGCAGTACAAAGTGGTTTTGCAGCACTAGGAAGTGCTGCTAGAGACAACAAACAAAACCACACCACTGGAGTCACGAGAATTATCAGCACTGAAGAATTTCTACAGTAAATTTTTGGTACATTTCAAAAAGAAAATAGGGACTTTTAAATGAGATTCCTACTCCTAACCTAAGCAATACACCAAAAGTTCCAACCTTACCCATTCTGTGAAAGCATTTATTTGGGCCAGTTTAGCTCCCTATCCTATCACTTTTAAGAGCAGAACAGCCTAAATCTATCATTTTGGGGATGAAATCTTAGAAAGTTTATAGAGGAAATAAAGGAAGAACTTCCAGACAGATATTTTTAAAGTTGGTTTCTCAGCACTGGAAATAACTGAAGCCCTTACCTTTTCCATTGGGAGCTGAATGGACGCTTTACAGTCCGAAAATTCAATTGTAATACTGGGTCCTTGGATTTCTGTGACTACATACTGGAGTTTCTGTGACTCCTTCAACATCTTCCTGTTGCTCCCACCGAATTTCCCAAGCACACGGTAAGCCACGTGGGAGATGCTGTCGGCGGGATTGCGCAGGGTTCGCCACAAAGCCTGGGGGTTCAGAGGTACACGGGCAGACCACTCTTACCTCAACATTTTTCAAGTTGTAGCATAAAAAAAAGTCAAAGCAAACACTTATTGTTGTATTTGGGTAACTGACCCTGCATAAGTTCCTTATCAAGGCTGAATTTCTCAGTTCACAACAGCCCAAGTGCTTTGTAACAAGGTTGTCCTAAATGCAGTTTTATATTACATTACTGTCATCAGCTACAATACTTTGTTTGAATGTAATTTCATGTTTATGATGAATATTAAGCAACATTGTTAATTAAAAAAGCAGGCCAGTCAAGGCTGAACTGAATTAAGCTCAGAGCTAGTTTTAAAATATGAAAAGCAAATAAAGAGGATGTAACTATTTAACAAAGTATATAGAAGGAACAATTCATTCACTTCTAAATCTTCAGAGTTTTCAGCTCAACAGCACAACACCAATTATCCTTCTACACTCATATCAGACTGGTATGGGTCTCATGACAGATTTTTCAAGTTTTTCTAACCAAAGCTCCACACAAATATCTAATAATACCCAGCAAATCAATGACCTCTTGTGGTCTAACAGGAAACAACACCTTTACCTGCATGAGCTCAGCTCGAACCGGCTGAATGTGATCATACAGAAAGTCTGGCTGCAAGTTATCCACACACAATTCCAGAGTTCTTAAGCCCTGGCTGACCAGGGTCTGGGATCCATTGAGAGCTGACACCAAGGGGTCCATCAGCATCGGCAGGTAAGGCAGCAGCGAGCTCAGACGAACGGGCACGGTGAGGCAGAGCTCTACAAACAAGTCTTTCATGTGCTGTTTGTGAAGGCCACTTTGTAACATATTAAGTCCTGAAAATTATGGATAAGTTATACGCTCACAGGAAAAACACAGTCCACAGTTTACTGTTAAAAATTGCTCTTTGCTGAATTCAGAAGAACCTGATGGTTTTAAATCCTGTAGAGCTTACAGCTCTATAAATAATGGATTTACAAAATATAATACTATTCATTATTACAACTTACATCTAAGGATTTCATGCAGTGAATGCTTTTTTAGGTACACACGTATAGAAGAAAAAGCCTCTACGCATATTTTAAAGCTTAATATTAGACTCAATAGGGCAGCATTTGGATACAGCAGATGAAAAAGAAAAAGAGAATTTGACTCAAACCTCAGCCTTTTAACAATAAAAAATAATCCCACACAGAACAATTGTTTTTAAAATATTTTGACTCCTGAAAAGAAACATTCACTGAGCCCAAGTACATTAATTGCCCCATACAGACTAAGCACATTCCCCAAGTGATTTTTCTCCCCATAAAGATTTCACATATTCCATAAAGCTACTGACATGAGTTTTACACAATGATTTATTGGTAACAGATAAATTTGCTAACAATAAAACCTGTCCCTACAGCTGCAGATGGGGACCAGTCCACAGTCCTGGAATAGTTCTGATTAGCTTGTTCTTTAGGTTTAAGTAGCTCTCCACATTTCCTTGCTCACCCTCATTATTTCTGGAACACAGTTCTTGCAAGCATAAATGCTCAATTAATCAAACTGATTGTTATTTCCATTTCTTTCTGCAGTCTGGCACTACTTGAATTTCTATTTATCATGCCCTTGCAGGTGCACACACGTGCCCTCAACTGCAGAGCAGCCAGAGCTTCACGGCTGTGCTCTCCCCACAAAACCAGTGAGGCAACATTGCTTCTCCTAATCACTTATCCCTCAAATGCTTTGTGGCAACAAAGTTACCCAAAACAAAAAAACCCCAAACAAGTAAAAGAAACAAACAAGAAAACCCCACAACGAAAAGAAGAAAAACGAGCAGCAGAAATTGTGAAGCAGCCAAAGCTATGGAGCCTGAAGCAGCTGATAGCAAACGAAAATAAGCACATTCAAGATATTTAAATCAATTGCTAAACTCAAAATCAGAAGCTACGTATCAGGAGCAGGGCTTTTGTTTTGAGGGGTTTTTACTTACACAAGTTTATTACTACTATTCACATTAAAAAAAATCAGAAGCTAGGGTGGGGAAAGAAGGTATTGATCTACCTTGCAGTAAGTTTGGTAACAGCGGCAGGAATTCTTGGTATAACAGATCATGACTGCCTCCTCCAATAGATCTGAACAGTGCTCTGAGCAGCAGGAAATAGTTATAGGGCTCTTTGGCAGTCTGTGCAAGTTCCATAGAGCTGTTCACAATCTTGTGCAAATGTGGCTATAAAGAAAATAAAGCTTGAAGATTAATAAAATAACAACTTTATCATCATCGTTGTACTGTGCAAGAATTTAGCGTGAGATTCTGCAAATCTGACCCACGGAGAAGTATTTCCTCTCAAGTACCTGGGGACATGGAGCAGAAATCAGAGGTGTCAGAATGACAAGAGAGGACACTTAACAATATTAATTCACCCCTGAGCTAATTGCATTACTAGTTCTTAATTTTTGTGAATGCTAACATTTCATTTTGAAAGCAAACTCTTTCAAGTGAAAAAGGTTATGGAACTGGTGGCCTTTCTAGAGCAGAGGACACGAACACCTTGCAAGAATCATTAAAAACAGCTGATAAATACAAATATTCTCATGGAGCAGAGACAAACAATAACATGTCTGGATATTATTAACATCTAAAAAGCTTTCTAAATTGCTATGCAAATGCTGCAAACAGCCTTCATCATTCAATTAAATTGTCTGCCCAAGGCCCCTATCATCCATCCTACAGAAACAAAAAAGTAACAGAAGCATGAAACCGTGAAGGTAGTAAATTACACTCTTTAAACTTCATCTCCAGCTTATAAAATCCAAATGACCTTGATTCTGATGACAAACTGCAAGAATTAAAGCAAGATTATATGAATATTCCTTCATATTACTGTTAGTTTTCAAAGACTCTGGAAAATTGGTAATCCCTACTCTGTTCTGCAGTTACCTCTATCAGAAATTTTGTTTGTTATAAGGTACAAGGGAGGAAAATTAAGAGAAATGATGAGAGAAGAATTAGTGTTCCATTAAAATCTTAATGTATTTTCTAGATACAGGCAGCTGCTGCTTTTATGAGGAAAGTGAACTCTTGCTACAAGCTCAGCATTTCTAAATTCACTGAATAAGGAGATGATCTCATCAACATAAATAGATCTTTGGAATACACAGTATGTTGTCAGTAGAAAAAATAGCATTCCTTAAGCCCAGACTTTTCAAGAGCACAGAAAAATCTAACTCGAGAGGTACACGTCACTGAATACGACATGAGTGAACAAGATTCACCAACACACAAAAAAGTGATTTCAATCCAAGCAAAACTCTTAAGTTAATATGGTAACAAAGGGAGAAAATATGCAAGAGTTTATGCCTGTCCTGACCATGAAGTTACACGGGCTAATGGCAATCACAGACCACAGTCATGGATCAGCCATTTATACTCAGAATTAGTGCATCATTTCATACTTTCAAATATGAAGCAAATATTCACAAAAACCATCTCTTATAAGCAAGACAATGTACTTGGCATTTGGAAAAAAAAATGGAGGTGTGTCACAAATAGTGCTTCAAACATTTAATAACTCTCAAATGTTAAACAGTGCAAAACTCTCAAGAGTCTTGTTTTTAAAACAGACTTATTTTTAACACAAATGACTTTTACCTTCAGCATTTGTTCATTTTCAGCTGCAAACAGTGAAACTGAGCCAAAGACTAACTTGAACAGCTTGAGATACAGATTGGAGAGTTCCACATTAGAGCCCATTTCTGGCAGCCGATCCAGAAGATACTCCACCAAAATGGTTGCAAAGAGAGCAGAGGTAGTAGGGTTTGCCAAGAAAGAATTGGCAACAATCTAAAAAAGGAAACCACAAAGAAGTTATTACTGCTGTAATAAAAAGAACAAAAGGATAAATGCATTGGCCATTAAAAAAAAAAAAACACTAAGATTTTTTTTCCCATCTCCACTGCTACCCAAGTGATTCTGTTTGTCCTCCCTGGAAAAAAACGATGTATTTAACTTAATGTTCAAGTTTTAAGTTTAAAATTAAACAGATATTATAGGACTTGCATTCTGTAAAAATACTAGAACATCAGCACAACCACCTGAACAAAACAAGTCCATTAATGTTCAACACTTACCAGGAATGAAGTCCATTCATATCTTCTAAACTGAGGTGTTTATGTTTGTGTTGCATCACTTAGTCTGGTAAGGCTTTTTGAAAATCCATTTTTAAATTATTTTCATGGACTATTCTTTATATAGACTGCTTCAAACCTCACATGTTATTTTCAATATTATGATTTATAATTCCACGTCAGCCATATGTTTCTCAAGGCAAAAGCTCTTTCCTACGTGCTGTTTATGATCAATTAAAGTAAACAACATACCTGAAGAGCATAGTTTTTAGAGATCCTCTCCACCATGTAAGGAACAGTAGTTTGAAAGATTTCTTTAAAAGTTAAAGGGTTCATCATTGTGAACACGCCAGCAAAATGCTCCAGAACTTCCTTTTCCTCTTTCATCCTGACTGTCTGACAGTTTGCTACTCGAACATATGTCTGTCCATTTCCTGCTATTTGCACCTACAGCAAGTGAGAAAACAGACACACTGGTTACAGAATTTGAGTAGCTTCTTCCCCATTATTCTTAAAATACCTTTTGAAAGTAACTGAGATCTTACGGGTTTTACATGCAAGCCCCACACAAATGGAAGTTAGGCACAACAGCCAACCCTGACAAAAATACTAAAATTGAGTGTTTTCCAGAACAGATTTCAGAACTATGAAGTTAGAGGTGGAAAAAGACAACAGTAGGAGATATCAGTGTATTTGTAAATTACTTAATACCCAATCAAACACTCACATCATACACACATCATCAGTACTTGGTGTAACTACAGAAGATATGTGAATGCTTCAAGTGTTAGCTAATCTCTTTCAAGTAAAGATTCAATTCACTACATGAAAGACAACTATTTCCAGTCTGACCTGCCTGTATGAACAGACAAAAACGGCTGTTAAGAAAACAACCTGTTGCTTGCAAGTACTAAGTACTTTGAAATTCACTTTTGAAATGCATTCTTCCTATTGAGAATTTCTCAATAGTGGTGGTCCCAGTTAAAGACTTCAGGAAAATAGACTGCATGTGTAATCTGTGGTTTAGCTGACAAATAAACCCTTATAAAAAAGATCTAACATACAGTAACTGTATAAATAGAAGTGCTACGTGGGCAGGTTACATACCTGATAAATATCTAACGCTTGCATTGCGTATTTTACCAGTTTTATATAGATTTGAGTCTCCTTAGGTTGCAACTGCTTATTAGGAATGAATTGTGCTTCTGAAAGAAGAACAAGATAGTCAAGCATTAAAAATATTATTTGCTTTCGTTCTAGAGCATTCTTTTTCTGTAGAATTACGAGGGATAAATGCAATTTAATATGCAGCTTTACCACCAGGAGCTTTGCATGAGGTGATGCCCCACGTGATCGTCTTGACCCCACAGACCAAAGTTTTCACTAAGCTCCGGCAATCCGTGACCTGAAACGTCTGTTTGTCTTCCTTTTCTTTCTCCCCTTGTTTTTCAAACACAGGTACTGGTGCAGGGGCCACGGGGGTGGCTGGGGCAGGAGATGGGACAGGAACAGGGGCTGCATTTGCCGCCGTGGGCACTCCGGGTAACGCGGCTTCAGCTGCCCCGAGCTCGGACTGGGGCTTGCACTTCTTAAAAATCACAGACAGCTGGTAGCGGGCTATGGTGTGGAATTTCAGAACAAACACCTGAGGCAAAGGGGGACAGGCAAATCGAAGAGCAGGGAGGGGGAAAGAAAAAGAAAGTAAGTATCTTCTTCAAAACTCGTCCTAAATTTAATAGTACTAATACTTCAAGTCAGCACACTGAGATCAATAGAATTTACAGCTACTTCTGAAGACATTCAAATGACAAGCATTCTTAGTGTATCAATAAATTAGTTTGCCTTCTTCAAACAACTGATGCATCCTCGATTTTCAAAAATGCAAAAAAAACCTCCATAGAAAGATGCTTACAAAGGATCATTAGGTCTTCAAAGAGCACATATTTCTAATTGTACAGATGATATTGAGTTATGCCAAGGACCTGTGTGAAGATCCTCTTTTGGGCCTTCAAAAAAAACCCACACCAAAAAGCACCCCCATAACCAGAAGGCATTAAAAAATACAATTCTTGCATACATATTTGCAAGGGAAAAAGACTATAACTAAAATTTAGAATAAAATTATTTAAAAAAAGACAAGCTACCCAAAACAGGCATTCAGTTTCCTGCTCTGAAACTAGCCACTGAATGAAGCTGAGTTGACAAAGCATCTCCACTACACTTGAGATATTATCCCAGCTGCAGAGCATTTTAAAGAGCCCTTCTCTGAAGCTTTAAAGTGAAATACAGTACACAGACTACACATTCTCATTTTTGAAGAAAGGAGAACATAAAATGTGATTGACAACATACTACAAAACAGGATATCCAAGCTACTATCAAATGCTTTGGCCAAATCAATACCTCCAGCATTCTCATAAGGATGTCTCTACCATTTCCATTTTCCTGTTCACTTTTAGACCGGATACAGTCTACCAAATTTAGCAGAAGCTTGCAAGACATGGTCTGGATGCTGCTTGGCAAGGATTCATCATCAATGTTCTTGGCAAACAGCTGGACAGCCAGGGAGAGGTCATTGAGTGGCAGATGCTGCCGGACATGATGTACCAGGTCTGCCAGGGTGCTGTATGCAAGGGGCCTACAGCCAAAACAAGCAACGAGGAAAACACACTGAGCACAACTAAAAACATTGTTAATTGGTCTTAACATATAATTATTGCCTGGAAATACTTCCAAATTTCTTAAAGTAAATTTTCTATTTTCATATGCAAACCCGGAGTTCACAAGGCTTTTTTGGTTATACAAGAGGATTTTAACATGTTCAGTCTAACCAACAATGCATCAATCTATCCCACAACTCTGGTGTTGCCTCTTGCACTTTCTTCCCCCACTGCAGAACACCCCACCATGCATTTTCATTCACATGCAGTTACCATGCATGTTACCCATATTTTGAGCAGTGCTGGTAATCTGTTTCATAACTAATCATAAATGACTCATTATTTCAAAAGCAGTTATGAAAACTGATAAATTTTAAAAATAATTTCTTTTCAAATACCAAGTAAAGAATCTACCAGAGCAAATACTTCTAAATCTAATGCATGTTGTCAATAAGGCACACTTGATACTTCAACAAAACGGAGCAATTCTCCTAGTTCAGACACTAATTTGGTTTCTCTGTGATCATTGTTTTGGTTGTCCTCCACAATTCAAAAAACTGAAATCATCTTCATTCACCCATTTTTCTTATTTTGCCCTACACTCACATTACCATGCTGTGCCATCAAAGTGTTAAACGAAAGTCACCATTACAGCAGCAGAAGCTCTGCCAATAAAACAATCTAGTAAAATTAGTAATTGGAAGCAAAGATTTAGGACCCTATACAGACACTGCTGTAAATATTAATAATTTTCAAACTAAGCAGCCCTGGCAGGCACTCAGACAGTTACTCTGAACTTTCTCATACCTCAGCGTCTCCCGGGCAGTGTAACCAGAGCCAATCAGTATAGATTCATCAAACAGCTTGTCCATGCATGGAATAAACTCTGTAATTTCAAAAACAGAAAAATGAAAAAGCCATACCCAACGATTGGCAAAGGAAATAATCAAAATAAGACAGTTAAGCATTACACCACCTAACTTAGGTATTTAAACCTAAAGCTAGAAAGTGATTCTATCCCAAAATTAATTCCTGAAGCTTATAAAAGGCTGGTGACTGTCTACTCCACTGACACTTGCCCCTTGAGTAACACTGCAGTACCCAGTCAAAGCCAGTTATATTGGCAAAGAGAAAAAAATGCTCATGTTATCTTCAACTTCTAAAAACGTTTTGTCTATAATTAATGAGTTACTGGAAATGTCAAGTTGGACAACCCTGCACACAACAGTTCTGTCTGGCCTGGAATCTTGTGATAGTCCAATACAAACAAATAATATGCCTCCTAAACTGACAGACATAGCTGAGATCTTTCCAGTTCACAGGTACATTTATAAAAAGTGCCACATACGGCTCCTCAGGTCTGTTGTCAGGATGTGCTTAGCAGCAATCAGGAGCTCCTTCCTGAGGTGTGCTGTTTCAGCTGGACAATTGGAGAGCAGCTGCAACATTCCTTTTACCATTTGCTGAGAATATTTAGCCACTAATTCCTGCAACAAAAAAAGAATAACATGAGTACAACTATTACGACATTCTAAAGGTTTGTGTTACACTTGCAAAATAGCACTCCATTAAAATTCACTTGTTTCTCTTCCAAAATCTGCTCCTAAAACTAAAATACATTAGTCATTCCATAAATGCCAAGGAGGGCAAATGGCACATTTTTACTTTGTATTCACACAAGATTACTTTTGAAAGGAAAACCAAGTACAGCCCCACCTTCAGATATTCTACACAAATGCTCCTGTCTCCAAGCCCTGATGCACTGCAGTCATGCAGATCGCTTGCCTGCCATAAAGCAGCTAGAAACTTGATGCATTAAGTAACAAAGTAATAAAAATGCATCCTACCTGGTAAATTCTGATGATGTAAGCCAAAAAAGACAATGTTTTAATCTGAGCAGCGATAAAATCAGCATACAGTTCCTTGTTGTAAAGTTTATGTTGTCTGAAATCAAATTGAACAGTGGTTACGATTCTGTTCCTCTTCTTTAATACATTCACTCACAAAATTCAGTGAAGTTTCAAATTCCATCATCTTGTAGTGAGGTCCTTGTTTCTTAAAGGAATACAATCCCTATGGAAGAGCCCATTTTCAACAAGCCCTCTGCCATTCCAACTCCCAGCAGCACCTTTCTACAGAAAGCCAAGCCAATACAAAGCATCAAACATTTGGCTCAGCTCCCCTAACTGGGGCCACTTTTTCTCCAAGCAATACTCCCTCCCACAGACTTGTCTCTCTCGAGCTTCAACCACTTATTCAGGTCATCCAGGCAAGACAGGGAAAGGCAGAGATTTTGCTCCCACTGCCCTGATCAGAACCACCTGCTGCCCTTCAGAAACATCCCTCTCTGAGGCAGGAAAAGCAGTGCCCATCCCTGCACCATCACAAGGCTTCATGTGTACCTTGGAAAAGCACAATATATAATTGGTGGTATGGCAAAGATTAAACAACAGCATGTGTCCAAGCTCCCAGGGTCTCCTGGAATCACTGTCTGTGGCAATATGGGTTTTTGTCAGAAACTCTACTTTAAAAAAACTCATTATCAAATAATAAACTGGGACCTACTGCACAACTGTGGACTTTATCAATGGCATATAATGCCAAGTACTTCACCTACAGAACCCTGACAATTTTTAGTCAAATAATCTTTGCTACTTTTGAGATGAAAAGCAGTAAGACTAGAATCAAAAAAATCACAAGATAGAAAACAAAAATATTTTGAGTAATATTGAATGACAGGTTTAAGCAGTTTATCCCAAATATCATCAAAATACTGTTAAATGCTCTTACCTTGCTTGAGCAGAAACTTGAATTATAATAGTGTTCATAATCAAGGGCACAAATTCAGCTACTACATTATGAATGTTCAGTTTGTAGAGCTTAAAAAAAATAAAGTATTATTAGAGAAATTCACAAGTCACACTTGCAGTCAACTTACTGGAGAGCTAATCAGAAAAAATTTAAGACATCTCACCAGCTTATTTTTAGATTATGTTTTAATTTCAAAAGTATATCACATTCATTTTTACTAATATGTTAGCCAACAGAAGTTACACAAGGCATTCAGTAATGAAGTATTTACATGCAAAATACTGAAGTGTACCAACCTGATACATGAGAACAACGATAATAGGTAGCTCAGCCAAGACCTTCAGTGATAAAGATCCTCTGGGAATTATTGAATGCTGAAAGAAAGAACACATGCTTTATAAACAGTTTAATTACTAATTCAAAAGAGTAAGTAAAACACAGCTTTACAGAAAGTGCTCATTTTAGTAGCACTATACTTAACAATAATAACATTTAAAAACACAAAAGCATTGGGTGTTGTATTATATTAAATAAAAACCCTGTAATTACAGCTGCATAGAAAATATCTCGAAAGTTTCAATCAGCTTCTACAGAAAAGTTTTGATAAGAAAAACAAGCAAGAAGAGAGTCTGGTGTTATGATCTGTGATCCTGTGGGTTCAGAGCAGTCAGAACACTCACTGTTCTCGTTTCGCTGTCTTCTCGCTCGGGGTTCACTTTCACCACAATGGTTGTAATCATGCCAACCATTTCAGGAGTGGGAACAGTGTTCTCTGGAATCACCTGAGGGTTCTCAAAATACCGATTCTACAAGGAAAGAGCAGAAGAAAAATACCATAATGCCAGTAATAGTCGAAAGGCCATCCCTCTCCTTAGAGCTGCTCCATATGATTCTCCCCCGGAGCAGTTTTCTCCTCTCTGCAATGATGTTTGCACTGCAGCATCTGCCTGGCCCAGACACACACCCTGCAACCTTTCCCACCGGAGCAAGAAGCAGAAAAGCTCCCCCAGCCAAGGCGGCTCCTTTGCTAAAGGAAAACATCCCAAGAGTTACTCTGTATCAGGGATGGAGGATCAGACAGGCGCCTCCTTCATGACCTCACCCTGCCCTCAAAACCAGACACATTTGGCTACATGGAGGCAACTGCAGCCAACCTCACCCTGCTCCAGCACTTAAACCCACCTCGATTTTCTCACAGCAGAAATAGTGTGCCATGAACAGAAGATTTTTCCAAATTAAAGTGTAAACGTCTCCATTTTTAGACATAGTTTTGATAAATAGATTCACTAAAACTATACTTACTTTGTATCACTAGATGCAAAATAATTATGTCAGTATCTTTGAGATAAAATTAAGAAATAAAAACTTGACTATAGGAAGGGCAATTTAACTAATTAAAAGCTTACCACTACTTTTGGAAGCTCCTTGTAAATCTGTTTCACAAAGTCCAAAAAATGATGAATCTAGGAAGGAAGATGTCCGTTTACTATAAAGACTTTTTTTTTTTAATTTTAAAATCACAATTTTAGAATCTCTGTATTAACAGTACAAATACACAAAATCTGTACCCACCAGTACAGTATATTTTTCATAACTGAAAATAATCTCAAAGTTTTCTATCTCCTTCTGTTCTGTCAGTATTAATTCAAATTTTACTTGGAAAGAATCTGATGTACCTATCATCTCTACATAGCTCCAATACAGTATTGCTAGGTATAATTACTATGAATCAACTAAGTCCTCCCAAGTAAAAATTAAGGCAAAAAGGCAACAGAATAACAATGCAAACTTCCAAATTCCCCTTGATGAGTCACGGGAGAGAAGAGGGGAGGCAGGGGGAAGTCAATCAGCAAATTCCTTTTTCAGGGTTTTCCATTACAAACTAAAAAGGCATCAATTCTCTTCCATTGTGTGGGACTTTTATTCCTTAGACTGATCATATTGTCCATAAACATTTAAACCAGGTACAACTAAGCTTAAACAGTTTGGTTTTTTTCCCCAGGAAAAAACTAGCATTATGCAATCCTCTTTTAAAAATTACTTTAAGGTAAAAAAAAAAAAAAAAAAAAAAAAAAAAGGGAGAAAATTAAATATATGGTTGCCACAATAGGTCAGGCAACATAAAAGGACAAGAGCAAAACAAACCAATCAACCCACTTGAACAAAACAGCAATTCTGAAGAGCAAGGCAGTAAGTTTTATACCATCTAACAGAGAGTTATGACCTACTTCTTGAGTGATTGCTGGTCGGAACTGTTTGTGCAGTTCAATAATTATTCTTAAGCAAATCAGCACATTTTCTTCATTCTCTGTCTGGAAAAAGAAGAGAGAGACCTTTTAGCGAGCCCGCTGCTGAATTCTTCACCTATTCAGTGGGTACTTCAAAACCCTGTAAAATTATACTCTTTCTACCAATCTGAAGTGCCCCATCAATATGGATGTGCATGAGCAAGATGCCTTTCCTTGGGTACCTTGCAGTCCTAGAGCATGGCTGAAATTAAAGCCACCCTTACAGGAATAAAACCCAGACATTTCAACCACTCTGTGCCATCAGATCTGTTCCCACTGCCCCTCACACAGTGACCCCCATGTGAGCTCCAAAGGACAGCATTGTGAATTCCAGGACAGAAAACAAACTCCCAAAATAAGCTATCTGCCAGAAAATCTGGCTCAGCACGAGAACAGTTCCCTGCACTTGTAAAATCCAAGTTTTTAAAGGGCAGAACAGAAGATGCAGAAAAGCTGCAGGTGGTAAGAGAGGACACGGGAGAAGCTTAAATAGAATGTCCTGCTCCAGCAGCACAGCTATGGAAAATCCTCCCCCCAGCGAATTCTGGAGATGAAGAAAGTAGAGGAAAATATTTCCAAAAATTTGGCGCAGTTTTAAGAGGAAGAAAAAAATACCTCTAGAAATCTAAACATCACAGACAGGATATTTTTGGTATGAAGACGAAGATGTTCATTTGTTGGGATTCTGTGAATTATTTCAAGCACCAGCTTCCGGAGTTGCTGTAAAAAAGTAAAATAAAAAAAAAAAGGAAAAATAAAGATATGACAGAACTTTTTGAAAGATCCACAAAACCCAACAATTCATTGCAGCATCTTTTTCAGCTTAATAATTCTGCATGTTGAAATAGAAAAAAAACATTTTATTTGATGTAGACGTAGACTTGTGTACAAAGACATAATCCTTCCTACTACCCACCTACGTGAACAAGGCAAATTTATCAAATTTACAGTTGAAAAATCAGACTTATTTTAAGTATTTAATGACAAAGATTCAACTTTTGCCTTTCATTCCTAACCTTCAGTAAAGTCAGTAATTTGTAACAATGTGCAGTATTTAGCAAGAAAGCCAATTCTGTTGCACCTAGTTTTACTCCTTCTTCACTGAGGCCCAGACTTGCAAAGTTTATAAGCAACTTATTTAGAAACAGGGCTTTTTCAATTCTACTCCAAATGACAATTGGAGTGGAACAATAAATCTATTTTTAACAAGCCTTAAATCAGTTCATTAGGTTAATCAAGTACTTCACTGCAAAAAGGGAGGAGATGCAGCACAGTTTACCTGTGCTGGCTTCTCCTGCAGAAACTGAACTTCCCCATCCTGTAGAAAGGTGAGAAACCGAGGGATGATGTGTTCCAGGAACGTAGAATATTGAGGGGATGATGTCACATTCTAATTAAGAACAAAAAAATGGGGAGATATAAAATAGACATCACACACATTCAGTTACATTCAAAGCCACTATTAAACATTTTCAGTGAATTTTGAATAGATTCAGTGACTAAGTATCTGCTGACACACTACAGAACCGAGTGAGTTCCAAGAGAACATTAGCAAAACAAATCCTAAACAAGTTCTTCCCTGCTGAAGACAAGAGCAATGAGAACCAACTAAGCATTCAGATTGTAAACAGATCACCAGCCTAAGCAGTTAAAACTATTCTTTTAGTCAGAGAAATTGTTTCAGACATGGCAGGTCAGCTTAAACAGATAAAAAACTCCACAAGAATGTTTTTAAGATTTCTTTAACTTCAAAACAGGCACATAACAACCAAGTATTCAACTAAACTATAGTTTCTATTAACACAAGGTTGGGTTAACTCATGTTTCACATCTTCTCTGCAGCTCATCTAAAATGATGGTCCATCACCTTGCTAAAGATGTCACTGGGGACATCTCCACTCCTGATGTCAGATTCTGCATCTGACAACTCCTCTCTCACTTCCACACCATGGAATACTCAGAGGAATCAGAAGGGCCTCTGTTTCACAAGGGCACAATACACATCTGAACTAAATAAAAGAAAGCTTTAAATACAGACACTTCATAGCATTCACAAAATAGAAGAAAAATCTCTTATTTCACTTTTATTTAAATGCTTAATGAATAAATATTAGGCAGTGAAAGCTCTTTAAGTCCAAATGTAATTCTTCAACAACATGGCTAATTCCTAAATAGAAACCTAAAATCAATGACTTATAACTGCATAAATCATAAGTCACAGGATAGTACTATTAATCTTTTAACTGCATAACATCAGAAATTCAATTAATAAAAATTAACCACAAGAAAGGATGCCACTGCAGAAAGTTAGGGGGTTTTTATTGGGGTTTTGTTGCTTGGCATTGTTTTCTTATTATTTACCTCAAAATTCTCACTGACTTCTTGCATCATTTTCAATTTGGTTTCATCAGCTGAAAACGGAAATTCAAGCAAAAAAATGTGAGCGTAAAACTAGGTCATGAAGGAAAAACACCTGACTCATTGATCAAAGAAGCAATCAGATCTTATCAGTTTAGCTATCACTGCCCAATTATAAGACACACAGCTCTCTCAAACAAGCACCACACAACTGCACACACACACAGCTCACTCACTTCGGCTCATGCAAGTGTTTCTCATCATTTTGCTTCTTCAAAAATCAAAACCCAAACAAATTTCAAAGTGAATTCGACAGACTTCACCACCTCATTTAGCAACTGCCTGAACTTGTGAAACAAACCACTGAAGAGCTATAATTTTCAATAAGAAAAAAGTCTCTTACGTGTATTGACATCTGTAAGAGCAGCCACAAACTGAAGGTATTTTTTCATCAAAGTGGTTTGGTCCACCACCGTAGGCCCTTGTGCTGAAACAAATGCCATCTTGGAGGAGGAAAGATCAGCTTTCAGTACATAAAATCAAGATCAACACACCTACAAAAGAATACGGAAGCATTTGTTAGTTTATATGGCTTGTTAACAGCAGCTATCCCATCACCTACATCCGTTCTTCTGACACATTGAAGAGGACCACCTTTTCCAAAATCCACAGCTGTCACATTTACTTAGGCTTACAAATAGAACACCAGGCATGTACAGCACTCACTGTGACAGGACTGCACTAACAGATAAAAGGGGTTATTGAACTCTTCACAGCACAGGCATTCACGTGTTTCGCCTGGTTTCCTCTCTCCCAGCAGCAGGCTCCAGGCTCAGGGATGCTCCCGACACTGCACACCTGTCATCCTGCCTTCCGCCCCAGCCAGATCCCAAACTTACTGCTACCCTCGGACACACCCCTGCGGGACTCACTCCCAGGGGCGCCGGCAGTTGTCCTGCTACCACTAAGTGCCTTTCTCGCCCATAAAGAAACCCAAAATCACATCTAGCTTGAGAGACCGGCGACCTCCCTCCTCCTCTCGGGGGCTTCCCGTCAGTTTCGCTCCCGGTCAGGTCCGGCCGAGCGGGCCCGCAGGGCTGGGGGTGCCCGCAGCCAGCCCGAGACCCCGCGCCCC
>VZRQ01007965.1:323693-382443 GCA_013397975.1 Machaerirhynchus nigripectus | reverse complement strand
CCTCCTGCCAGCGCAGGGCCCGCCCCGCCCCGCCGGTGCCCCGGGGGAGCGGCGGCACGACCGGAAGCGAAGCGGGCAGAGGGGCTGATCCGCCACAAGAAACAAAACGGCGGCCAGGCGTGAGAAAGGGCTTCGGAGGTTGAGTTTAAGAAAATAAAAAAAGTAAAAGTAAACGAATTAAAACCAAAATATACAAAACGAAACAGGAAAAAACAAAATAAAACGACAAAAAAAGAACACCAGAAAACCACATTCCGGCGCTTTTGCTCTCCCTTCTCTCCAGCAGCGCACCCGTTACAGGCCGTTCGGAGCGCTGCGGGACCGGTAACAGCAGCCGAACCCCCCCGGCAGAGGCGTCCCCGCGCCACCTCCCAAACACTTTATATGTGCTTGCCGCCGCCAAAGCGCAGAGCAAGCATCTTCCCAAACGCTCCGGCGTGTCCCCACGCCCTCGGCAGACGCGAGGCATTTGTGGTTTTTATTGACTGTTTGTTTAAAGCGCCGGCGGCTTTGCAGCCCGGTCGCGCTGCCAGCGCGATCCCGCAGGAACTGCCCCCGGGAGAGGCGGGCTGGGCGCTGCCGCGGGGGAGCGTCCCGGGGGCGCGGACAGAGGAGCCGCAGTGCCGCGGGGCAGCGCGGCCCGGCGCGGACAGACCCGGTCCCGGTTCGAGAGCCGGCTCCAGCCCCGGCCCCTGCGGCCCCCAGCATGCGGCGGCTGCTCTGCGTGCTGCTGCTGCTGCCGCAGCTCTGCCACGGTCTCGCCCCGGCTGCAGGTAAGGGGCCACCGGTCTGCGTTGGCATCGCCGCCGGGGAACGGGCGAGGGGTGCGGGGGGGGAAGGCTCAGACCTCAGAGATGCAGTGAGCTGCATCACTGGCTGGGGTGGTTCCCTGCCCGAGCTTAACAGATGTGACAAGGGATGGAAGCAGCTCTGGGCGCGCTCCCATCACCCCAGACTTTATTCTCAGGCGCTGTGATCTTGGTGCCTGCAGTGAAGGTGGGGCATCCCGGGCAGCCGGGGTTCTGCTTTGCACTTCTAACCCAAAAGCTGCACTTCTGCTTCCTCCGCTGACCCCGCGCCGCGGGTCACAAGGCACATGGGCAGCCACTGTCCCTCTCTGTGGGACACACAGAGCTCCATTCTGCAGAGAGAGGTCGGGAAGGTGGGAGAAATCCCTGACTTGGATGGAATGTCTTGCTGTGCTGGTCACTCCCTGGGTGACCTTGGGTTAGCCACAGCACCTCCAGCTGCTGCACCTCTTGGGCCGGTACGGCCCTGATTTGTAAAGCACCATGATAACCTCCAAGGAGAAGTGCTAGATAAGCATGAGGTAGTTGGCTATTTTTTTCCCCCTGAATTCTGCTGAAACAAAGTGGAGCGTACCCTGAATCTTCTAGAGACATGAAACCTCCCTGTGCCAGATTTCATCAGATCACAAGCATTTCTCTTTTAACGCAAAAAACTGAACTCAGGGCCATTTCTTGTGCTGTGAAATGGGAACAGTGGAGTTCTTTCTCAGGCAGTAATGTTACAGTTCATTTCTCACTGTCCTTCTGCCTCCAGAATTGCTCAGCACCTGTGATCTGTAAAATAAAATGCAGGCACAAATGCAGTCTCTTTCATCCCACCCAAGCTGATGGGGGCAGAAAAGCCAGCACAGGAGTTAGCTGGCCCCAGTGCTCCCTTCACGTTAAAGGTCATGGATGAGTGAGAAATACAACTTCTGAAGGTCAAAGATTCAGGTCCCTGTTAGCAGGCTGGTGGCTGCTGAAAGAAAGGATAAGGAAAGGCACCAGCATCAGAAACCCCCAGCTCTGCTGCTCTGCCCAGCACTGCTGATGACAGGAGAGCCAGGCAGAGCTCTGACACAGGGAAGGGAACATGCTCCATGTTGAAGGAAAGCAACCAGATTCTGTTCCCAGCTCTGTCCCAATTCACAGCTATTTTGCATTTCCTTCTGGTTTGGGGCTTGGGGGTTGATTTTTTGTTTAACACATGCACATCCTTTAATGTTGCTGCGCTGCTATTTTTTTAAAAAACTTAATGTATTCTTTCCATAAATCTCAAGCTCTCTCACACTCTGCCTATTGCAGTAGTTGCAAGATCTGAAGCAGTTGAGTAAACATGGCAGAGAAGATGATGGTGAGTCATTCAGAGCAGCAGAGCTGGTTCAGTATCACAGGTCCTGCACCTCTCAGGCCTTGCTGGTTTCACAGAATCATAGCATGGTTTGGGTTGGAAGAGACCTTTAAAGGTCATCTAGTTCAACTCCCTGCTGTGAGCAGAGACATCTTCAGTCAGATCAGGTAGCTCAGAGCCCTGTCCAACCTGACCTTGAATGTTTATACTGGGCAACCTGTTGCCAGTGTTTCACCACCCTCATTGTGAGACATCACCTCCCTCAACCTGCTGGCCACGCTGATTTTTATGCAGCCCAGGATATCACTGTCTTTCTTGGGTGCACATTGTTGGCTCATGTCCAGCTTTTCATCCACCAGTACCCCCAAGCCCTTCTCTATCCCTTCATCCCCCAGGCTGTACTGAATACTGGGCATTGCCCCAATCCAGGAGTAGAACCTTGCACTCAGCCTTGTTCAACCCCATGAGGTTCCCATGGGCCCACTTTTTGAGTTTGTCCAGGTCCCTCTGGACAGCAACTGATCTGCCACTGGAGCGTGGTACAACTTTCATTTGCCTTGGGATTTTTGGTCCTTCCCTGGAAAAGGAAGTTTAAGGTGGACCACAGCACAGAAAATGCTTTTACTGAGTTTTTTATGTTTACTTATGAGGAAAGTTAGAGAGGCTTGTCAACAGAGCTGGCAAAGTAAGCTAGTGAATGAAATCTCTTCTGATTTTGAAAGTTCACATTTTTTAGGACAGAGATTAGAGCTGAGCTTCCAGTATCTGGAAGTCTAGTGACCATGTTAGATCATTAGCGACAATGAACCTACAGCCAGCACTCAGCTCGGGGTGTAAAACCTCGTCAAAGCTTTTGTGATGTTCTAGTCTGAAGCTGTCTTCTACTATGAACATTTCTAGGACTCTGTCTGACATGTTGTTTACTGCTATTTATTTGAACTCATATACAGCTGCAACAGTTTCTGTTCCAGATTTTTAAACAGTAAAAAAATATGGTGGTAAAGTCTTTAATGGGATGAGTGTCATTGTGAATCACATAACTACAGCTGACTAGTTAAAATGTGTAAATAAATAAATAAATTAAATTTAAAATGCAGTACAACAAGGTATAGTTTACTTCTTTTCTGGTTTCCACAGAGTTGTATGGTCTGGAAATAACCAACAATGGTCCCATCACAACGGGAGCTCAAGCTACTGTTCAGGCCAGTCTAAGAATGGAGAGTGAAAATGTCACATCAAACTTGTACCACTTTAACTGGATTTATGCTCCTCTGATTCTGATAGAGAAATCCGAGCAGCGGTTTAATTCCATAATTAACGTGACTGGTGAATTTCCTGGCACTTTCCCCGTGTCTGTCTGGGTGACTCACAGAAACTGTTGGTTGTGTCGGCCGGTTGCGAGAAACGTCACCGTGCTTCAGATCACAGGTAAAATGGCTTTACAACCTGCACCTCCCCAGGAACTCAGTATATATGCCCTTGCCAGCATGAGTGTGAAAGCCAGTGTAAATATGGCTTCTGACAACAGAGTTTGATTTTTAGCCCTGTGGCTGAAGGTGGGTTTGGGTGGCATGTTATAATCAGTGTCATTAGAGCCATGCTCTGGTCTTTCTACATCCAGGGAGAAAGTGTGATCCTGCCCGTGCTTTCCCGCCTCTGTCACTTAGAGAAACTAAACTAGAAACCAGATGCTTCAGCAGCTGCAGTTCACCCATCAGCCATGGGCCAGTGATGTCCAGACTGCTAAAACAATGCTGCTTCTACTGCCTCCCAGCATTTCTAGACCTGAAGTTAGGCTGACCATCAGCAGTGACAATCTGCTGCTCTTCCCTGTTGCATGACACAGCAAATCTCAGGCCACTGGCACAGCGTTACATTTTCTTTTAAAGCTCTGTCCAAGAGTCCTGAAACTGGATGTGAAGGCACGGCTGCATTTCCAAACGTTGCTAAGTGTAATTTTAGTTTACTGGGAATATTCATAACCATAAATATGCTCTTTTTCTTTACAAATTAACCAGTGGTGTGCTATGGTCAACCTAATATCTGATACAGGGATTGACAGACCCATTCCGACAGTAATTGCAATTATTATTTGTGCATCACCAAGAAAACAGTTAACCAGATTTAATGAATGGTTAACAGGGTAAGAGTCTGTTACTGGTAGTCAATAGCCCATTAATTTTACAACAAGCAGATAAATGTCTCATCATAATACAACTTTATTCGTAGGTTAGAGAGGATTTTTTTTAGATCAGTCTTTGCCACTCCTTGTAAACAAAATCCAACATAGAACCTCTCACAGACATAAAAATTGCACCCTGTGTTCCCAATATACAGCACATCTGTTATTCATAGCAGTCAAATCTTAATTTCTGCAGAAATAGCTAAAACTAAGGGGTGGAAAAGCTACATAAAAAAAACCTAAAAAACAAACAAAAACCACCATCCCAAACATGAAAAATGTGCGTACTGGCTTGATTCTGAATCTAGAGGCTTGATATTAATACCAGGGTTTTTTTAAATCAATAGTAAAAGTTTATATTGAGCTCAGTCAGCCAGGGGTTTTTTTCTCTTAATTTTGTTAGATGTTTTATCATGACCCATTGTATAACCCTAAATAAGTATTCTAATTTCACCACCCCATTAACACACATGATAGCACTGAGTAATAGATATAAAATACACTTAACCTCTTGGACTAGGGCACAGAAGGACACAGTACATCTGAAAGAATGTTTTGATACACACACAGAGCATGCTATGGAATCATGCTGCCATTCTTCTGTCATATATGTTGTCATTCTTCTTCCACTTTTTTATTCTGCAGAATTTATCACAGGGAACCTCACCATTGCCCAGATAGAAGACAGCAGACTTACCACACATGGTTCTAGATCCTCCACAGACACAGTGACCCGGATTTCTTTCTCTCTTCATGACCCAAGTCATTACTTCAAGTCAGCATCATTTGTCTACAGCTGGGATTTTGGAGACGGGTAGGTGTGGTTACTTTGTTTGCTTTAATGAGTATTCCAGATGGGTCTAGAGAAAAATCCCAATTAAATCAGTTAACTAATACTCTGCCTGCTGTATAAGTTGTTTTCATAATTAACTGACTATTCCTATTCCGTTTTGTGAATTCTTTTAGCATTATCTTTAGTTTCTTTAATTAAAAATGTACAGAATTCCTCTGGATCTCATACTAATTGTAGTTCTATAGGTAATACTGCATACATAAATCCTCACTGATATGGACATAAAGTAGAATTAGAATCACAGCCACTGGAGCATTGTCTGTAAAGAAAATATATTGGGGCTTGTCCCTTTTTAAACCAGAAATATGCAAGCACTTGGTAAAAGGCAATTTTGATTCTAAATTTTTTCCTGCTGCACGCAGAGTTTACCAGATTACCAGGGAACCCTTTGTGTACTGCAACTGCTCTTCCATGGGGAATCGCACCGTGCATCTCAAGGTCGTAGCTGAGTGGGAGCAAATTGGAAGCATCATACATGAAAGAGAAATTATGCAGAAAACTGGTGACTTTACCACAGCTCTGGAGCTCTTGGGTAATTATGAAACATTTTGCATCTTCAATCCTGTGTATGTAATGTTTGTGTATGTACAGATGCAATCTAGCTTTAACATAACACAACTTCAACATTGTTTCACCTGCAATGACTGGTCAATATCGCTCAGTGAAATGTTTCCATGGCAGAATCAACTTCGTGTTCTTCAAGTGCAGAAAAATGGGTGGAAATAGACAAAGTTTTCAGTTTCTTTTTCATCTACAGACAATTTTACTGTCTTTTGTAAAAGCATCACATACAACTAAAACAATAAAGTATTTATGGTAACTTATGGTGGATTTGTTTGTTCAGTTTACACCAGCTATCCCTAAACAATAAATTAGTTAAATCAAGCATTAGGAAAGTCTCATTGATTTGGTCAGCTTCAGGAGTAAATTAGCACAGAATGAAAAATGTAAAGAATTAACAAAGCTGATTATACATATTAAAAAGAAATCAGAAAAAAACTCAGAGGACTTACAACGTCTCTTCTGGTGGGTTTCCTTTTGGGGTGTCAGACAAGTAGTATTATTTGTGTGACTGATGGAGCTCAAATCTGCAAGTCTGTGGAAAAATACCTTCACTGGGAAACCAGTGAGACTCAAGTTTACACCTGGAGTGTGACATGCTGCCTTTTCCTTTCTTCTCAGATGCTGTTAAAAGTATTAATGTAGTGGGCTCCAGAGAGACTCAGGTAATGGAAAACCTGAATTTATCTCTTCATATCAATGGCACGTAAGTAGCAAACACAACTTCTTTCCTCCCAAAAATTGGCTCGGTGTTTTTCCCCAGTGTTTCCTTAAAATAGTCAGTTGCACCCCACACAACAGTTACTTTAAAAAACCAAAGCAAAACAAAACAAAACAAAAAACCAACCAAATTTTCTTTGAACAAAATACTGTTGAATATTGCATTTTCCTGACTTGAAATACCATGAGCTCTATGAACCTGAAAGAGCCTGCATTTTTATGGAAAACTAGAATCCTCCTATGTAAAGCAGATGTTATTTTTTTTTACCTTTGTAAAGAGAATGTTAAAAGACAAATAGCCAGAGAAATAGTAGGGGAAATGCATCTGAAAACGTCCTTTTGAATTTTTCTCCTTCACCAATTTCCCCACTATTAAATTAAAATATATCCCAAGTTCTGTTGCATAGCAGCAAAGTTTGACTGGCATAGGGGGTTAATAAGTTTGAGGAGTAATTCTGGCAAAGTTATGATTGCCCCAAAATGAATAAGATATAGAAGCTCCATGCAGCAAGGATTACAGGAAAATAGGAGAGTTGTGAGCACCTCAGTCCTAGCACAAGCTCCCTCAAGTTGCAGCGTTAGAACACACTGGAGTTTTGGAGTGAGCAGCACCCAAACACAGAGTCATTTACCAAAGGCATAAACAGTCCCAACAGACAAAGCAGCACAGTTTGCATTCAGAAAGTGAAAGGCACTTTGGCAGGAATGGGAACTGCAGATGGCATACCAGTAAATGTGAACAGCCAAAAACTCTGACAGGCAAACCTGAGATCACTAAGAGTAGGCTTGGTGACCTCCTAGTCACAGGACTGGGACTGATGCAAGATGAGTTTAAGATAGAGATGCAGTGACAAAGAGGGGGTTATCAAAAACAAAGCTAGAAAATGAGCTAAACACATAAACACAATGCTTTCTTTAGCAAACAGTCATTGTAAAGAGATAAGAAACAAAATACTACTAAAATAGGGTAAAGAAAAGCTCTGTCTGTTGTCAGAATCAAAGTCTATAGTGCATAAGGTGTGTTCACGCAGAATCAGTTGAAACAGGGATCTGGAAAGGTAAATAAAAGGCTTCAATTAGACGTGGTGAGAAGCCACATGGCCATGAAGTGGGTTGCACTAAATTGCTTCATAGCAAATAAAAACCCTTTTGTTAATGTAAGGGAATGCTGTGATCCTTGAAATTTACTTACATTTTCTGGCCATTAGTCCCTTGTACAGAGCTCATCTTATATTCTTTCCAGTTTCATTTGTGGGTTTTTTTAATTAGAACAGTCTTGGGTGTGCTTCAGTGGTACAGACAGTGATTTCTGTGTGAGAAGGACAAAGGAAAAATAACCTTCCCTTGGAAGAGCTGAAAAAAAAGATTCCTTTTATCTTTATTGAAGAAGGACTATGGAGTTTTCTACACACTGTGGCCTGCTGATGACCTTTGCAGGTATTCAGGTCCCAGCTGAAAGACCTGCCTTTATAGAACTATCACAAAGAACTTTTTCATTCAGCAATTGCTATAAACCAAACAACTGAGCAGTTAATTACTACTTTATAAGCATTTAGATTAACTTCATTAGTTTCAAAATTATTCTGCTATTTTAACCAAGTTCTTTGCTGAAATTTTTGCAGAGTTTCCACCTTTTTTAATTTTGCCCTTTTTTCTCTTGTCGTTTCAGCCCACCGCTGGCATTATGCTGGCTTATAAAATCCGAGTGCATTCCACTCGAAGGTGACAAATGCCATCTGGTGGAGATCAGTGGCTCCTGCTACAACCTCAGCCACACCTTCAGGGACGCGGGACAGTATTGCCTCAGCATCAGGGTGGAGAACGGCGTGACGATGCTGCAGACGTACCACGGTATCAAAGTGCTGCCAGCAGGTGAGGATCAGGGAGTCTGAGCAGCACGGAGTCCCACCTCTCAGGGAACCTGCAGTCTCAAACAGGTTAGGGACAATTGTGGGTTAACCAGCCTGCAGATGAGGTTTAGGGAAGCTGGTGCAGAACCCTAAAAGGTTCTCCCTAAAAGGAGGGGAATAAAAAGAGAAATGAGAACTTATATTGTGCCTGCTGTAATTGCTCTGAGCTTCTTGTATTCTGCTGAACCCTTAGTCCCAAGAGTGTCTTGAAGCTACTAAGTACCCTGGAAAGGCTGTATTACTTCAGTTTAAATAGTCCAGCTTTTGTATTTAGAGAGGACAACTAGGAAAATGTATGTGTCTGTAACACTGCCTTGGTTAAGCAGTCTCAATTCTTTTTGCTTAGTTTAGTTATGGATTTTCGAGGGTAGATTTTTCGAGGCCTCCATTTCATTACAAGTCTCTGTCCCTCCTGCCGCTGACCCCAGCTGGCTCCCCCATGCAGGGTCACACATGCCCCTCTTGGGTCCCTAAACCATCTGGGAGAGTGGTTAGGTGGCCAAGTGAGGAGAATGGGGGACAGCCAGGCTGTGACACAGACTGCTCACACCGTGTCACTGTGAGCCAGCCGTGTACAGACAGAGCAGCTCACTCCAGAAGGCGCTGGTGTGCATTCAGGGCTGAACCCTCTGTGCTGGAGGCTCTTAGCTGCTGTGGAGGTGAGAGCCCTTCCCATCCTCTTGGGGTACCACAGAGGTACAAACACCCTGGGTAGTCAGGGGCTAACAGATGTAACTGGGTGGAGGTTTTTAGGCTCTTCAAGAGGAAAGAGAGCATAAAGGGAAAGACCCTTACAACTCCCTCTCCCACTCCTGAGATTTCAGAAAGATCTGGAGTGATCTGGGCTGAAAAGTTTATTCCCTCTTACACACATCTCCTTTTTTCTAAAAATACTCCTAAAACTCCTTCATGGTTTCCTTCTCACTGCTGCCTCTTTTTGGGGCATTGTGTCACTCCAGGAATGTGCCCTTGTGCTTTTTCCTAGGAATCCACCCAGCTTTCTTTGTCCTGCTCTGCACTGCTCTGGTTTCAGTGATGCTGGTACTAGTGCTGTACACGACTTTTCGAAGTAACACTCAACAGAAAGATCTCGTGGAGGTATTCAGTTACTCTTACTTTGAGCTGGGATAGTAATCAGGTATCAGCCATGGAAGGTATCTGATATGAAAGGTTCTTTAATCCCCAGACAAACAGAGCGGGAGGGAGCATTTCCCCGGTGTCTGTGATCTGTTCCACCAAAAAATCCAGTCAGTGTAGGCAAACGAAGCAACAGGCATGCTTCTGGCTTGTTGCAGAGAACTCTAAATTGTCAGAATAATAGTGGGCAGTTTGTTAATATTCCCAAGAAGATGCTTGCATTGAAGTATCCCTTCGAGAGGATCTGCCTCAGAGTAGTTACATGAAAGAAAGCAAGGAGATAGTGCAAGAAGATACAGGATAATAAAAAAGGAAGGGTATGCTACCTAAAGCAGCCCTAAATTGTTACTTCCCCCTCGTATGTGGCCTTCATCTCCCCAGCTCCCTTCCATCTCTAATACACCTTTCACTTGCTCCAAAAGCTGTTTGCAATAAGCGTGAGTTCTTAAATTAAAAGTAGCTTTCATGGTACTTCAGAAAATACCCAGTACCCTCTACACTGCACCACAATGTAAATTATATACCTCTAGAGACACTGTCTATAAGCCATATACACTGCAGGTATAAATCAGAACTCTATTTAAAATTAGTGACTGACTGAAAATGGTTGAGGACCAAGTGCCATTTGTAACCCGATGTATTCTTGCTGGACTTGAGCCAGTGGGAACTGAACTAAAATTGATCTTTTTGATGTTCCTTTTCCAGGTAGCTGACTTTGACTTTTCTCCACTGTCTGATGAACACCGGTCTAATCATTCCAAGTCAGGCTGTGGCCTAGTATGTTGCAGATCATGTTTTCTTCAACCATCAAAAGAAGCTGCCTGGGAGAGTCATGAACTCTTACATTCACTTTACAAGCCAGTCAAAATGTACACACTGTGAAGAACACAATTGCACTTTGGTTGCACTAACTGTCTAACTTTTTCACTTAGGATAAGTTTAAAGCCTGGTGCTGCATGAATGGTTTGGTTTTGCCAATGCAATGAGGTTCACCACTTTAAGTCCAGCACTTGAGTACTTCATTCTCTGAACTTAAAAAGAACAAGAAACACAGTAAAAGTAGCTTTGTATTTTTAACTTATACGGGTGTGTACATTTACAGCTGTAAATGCAGCATTTTATTCTTATGAAAGATTGTTTTATGTGCAGATTTGCTAAATTCACTACCTCTTGCAATTTCTCTGTTCCCTCTGCTGTCTGTTTCAAAGAAGAAAATGCCTAAGACAAACATACCTCCTTTCCTATGTACAACAATATTACTGGAAATAGAAGCTACCCAAAATGCTGTTGAATGTGTATTTCTTCTGTCAAGGAACTGATGTGTCCAGGTTGAAAACAGAGGAGGTGTTTCCAATGAACCTTATTATGTTGTCCTTTTTCCTGTCTTAAAAGACCCCTTTTTAAGCTAATGGACTTCTGTCAGACTGCAGTGGTGGTGACCTACTCACCTGCTAGCAGTACTTTGGGCCTACAGAAACCTCCACATGTCCACCACTTTCTAACACAGAACACCACTCTAATCTGTAAAAGTTGCTCCTTTTTTTAGGCTATTCATTCTTCTTTTTTTTCTCATATTGCTCCCCAACTAGTCATCAAAGGTCCTCTTCCAAAAAATGCAACTTCCAGTAGCTCAAAGCTACTCAGCAAAACACATTCAATTCCAATTCCTAATCAATGTTCAAGGCTGTATAAACTCCCTGCCTGTTGTAGACTATCATCTACTATCAGCTTCCAGCTCAGCCAGGCTTTGCCTGCTGGCATTTCAGAGGCTTTTAAACAGAAGTGCCTTTTGTGTCCACTTCTTTTTTTAATGTGAAACACCCTCCCTATCTCTGCTTAAAGTGTACGGGTATTGTGGGCTTGGGGTCTTTCATAGTTTCTCAGATGATTGGAAGATAATTGTCTGAATGTGAGGGGACTTACCATGAGGTTTTTGGGGTACTCATTTCACATGTTCAACTGTGTTTCCTCAGAGGAGCCCAGAGCTTCAGTTCTTCTGTGAGAGGAATTACATGACCCTTAATTAACTTGATACATTTAAAATATAATAGGATCATCTAAGATAACAAATCCTATAAACCCAAGTTTTTGTGAAAAGGTGCCTTCCAAAGCAGAATTTCTTTCAGCTTTTCTTCCAAAGAGAAACGGTGTTTCTAAGCAAGCTTGTCGATTAGGGGTGGTGTCCTTTGTATTCTTTCTCAGTGCTCTGGTATCAAACTCTTATCTTCAGCCATATTCAGTTAGCGTTAAGAATGTGCCTCTCTCTAGCAAAGAGGCTACTTTGCCTGAGAGCTTCAGTTTTATTGTTTATTCCTGAGATCCCAGCCCTCTGAACCTCTGCCAAAGGCAGTGACTAGTTCTGGGATGTCAGTGTGGTTTGTAAATGGCTACGTGGTGCTTGGGCCCTGGAAAGAAGAGATTTCTGATATGCAAAATGCAGCTCAGAGTGACAGAGCCCTAGACAGACTGCACAGGGGTTTCTGCAGTCAGAACTTAGCCTGGGCTTCTTTTATTACATTTGTGAAAGACATGTGGCCCTTGCTGTTGTAATACACTTGAAGACAACCCCTTGACCTGTTAATGAATGTGTAAAAAGCCCTTTCCTCTCCATGCTGCACTCCTAGCAAAGACAATATCTGTGAGAGCAGAATCAGTTACAGACAAATGAACTCGCATCATTTGGGTTTGAAACAGATCATATCAAAGGAGTAAGGCTTATCCTTGTCCCCCTTTTGAATGAACCCCCAGGTGATCCAAAGCATATCATGGCGTGTTAGGCCATGGACTTCACTGCTTTGAGTTTTTGCCTTTGTGTTCTCCTCAACATGTCTGAGACAAGGTACAACTGATCCTGCCAAACCTGGCAAAGTAGGTATCAACCCCTCATCAAAGAAAGTGGGATATGGAGTTAGAGACACAAAAGACAGGCCTAAGAAAATGCCCATTTCCTATTGAGAAAAACAGAGCAAGTGTCCTTCAGAAGAATACTGGCTCTTACTCTCTGCCTAGAGCCAACAAAGCATGGCAAAGGAGTCAAATGATTCAGGAGGGTAGAAAAGATAAAGTGCTGCAAAGTAGAAAGTCAACACTATCAAATACTGGAAAACACCATTTCAAGAGCAGGAAAGAATAGAGGTTAGAAAGAAAGACATCTCTGGCAAAAAATAAGCAGTGGAGAAAGTACACTTAAAAGGGTATGTCAAGAAGCAAATTAACCAAGAAAATTTAAACAGCCTTAGCAAATTGAGGTGTAAGTATGAGAAATATTCGCATGGATGTGTTCTTGAATCCAATATGAAACTGCTTCCTGCACAAAAGACTGATCTGTGGGTTTGATAAATGCATCTGAAATTGAAGACAAAAGGTAATTGAGCAGTTCAGGATATAGCAATGAGATTAGTGGGATGTAGCAAGGATCAGTAGGAGGATTCATTTTGTTAACCTTAGAAATCAATGACCTGAAAAAAGGAATGTTCAGCAAGAAGATCAAACTCACTGATTCAAAACAAGAGTCCAGTGAGTGCAAAGCCAAAGAGCCATTAAATTCAGGTGATAAGCAAGAATGTGGGCAGATAAAAAGTGTATGCAATGAGAATTATTTACAAGGAAATGCATTTGAGCACAAAAAGGTTCTCAAAATGCATAGTAGAAAAACACACAGTAAAGCAAAAGAACTTCTGTTACTCTGTAATTTGTCATATAAACAATGGTGTTTGTGCAGTAATTGTGGGGACAAATCAGCCTTTTATCTTAAAAGCAGAGCATAAGGCTCCGTGGCTGAATGGGTCAAGGCTGAATTTTGTCTTTCATCTCTGGAAAGGAGATTACACAGCCCAAGCTGTGACCACAGTTTGAAGACACGAGGCCTCTATTGCCTTTTCTGGGTGCTGTAGGAATGGAAGTTGTCTCAGCAAAAGGAAGGTGAAGAACTTCATATTTAAATGCTCAGCTTTATTATTAGATAATCAGCCAACACTTCACCTTGATTTTTGTGCCAGTTTCCATGGAAACTGAAATGCCATCCTGCAGCTGTCACAAAATTGTTCAGATCCTGCAGATCTCAGCTTTGACAGCACACCGTGCACTACAAATGTGGATTTTTAAATTGCAGCCACTGAAGTGGGGAACACAGAAGTTCCAGCAACTTCTTTCAGAACTAGGAATACTCATCGCCAGCATCTGTAATTCCTACAGCAGTGTGCACAAAGAAAGCAGATGCAGCAGATCATAGAATCATAAAATCATAGAATGGCCTGGGTTGGAAGGAACCTTACAGATCATTTCCCTCCACCCCCCTGCCGTGGGCAGGGACACCTTTCACTAGACCAGGTTGCTCCAAGTCCCATTCAAACTGGCCTTGAGCACTTCCAGGGATGGGGCATCCTGTGCCAGGGCACCAACACCCTCACAGTAAACAATTTTTTTCTGGTATCTAAATGAGACCTCCTCTCTGTCAGTTTGAAGCCATTCCACCTTGTCCTGTCACTACATGTTCTTGTAGAAAGTCTCTCTCCACCTTTCTTGTCTTCTCCCTTCAGGAAAGGGAATCAGGTCACTCCAAAGCCTTCTCTTTTCCAGTCTGAACAATCCCAATTCTCTCAGCCTTTCCTCATAGCAGAGTTGGTCCATTCCTCTGATCACCTTGGTGAGCTCCTCTGGACTCATCCGACAGCTCCAGGTCCTTCCTGTGCTGGGCCCCTAGAGCTGGAAGCAGCTCTGCAGGTGGGGTCTCACCTGAGCAGGGCAGGGGCAGAATCCCCTCCCTATATCTGGCTGTTTTATAAAATACTGCAGTTGTACAACTGTCACAACTACAGGAGCAAATCGTACTAGAGCATTAGGGAAAGACTACCCCAGCCAAATAATTTTCTAATTAATTTACTCACAGCAGTCTTGGGAGGCAGGGAAGTGATATTATCACTGTTCACAGGAGGCAGAAAGGAACCGTGTAGAGATATGGAGCTTGCTCATGCAGAGGCAGCTGCAAATACCTGCATAAAATTCACAATTAAAAAGATTATGACCATCTAACAAATCCTTGTCCTTCTGTTGGAAATTATATAACTTTTCTAATTTTTTAGGTAATAGGCTTAATTAATTTTAATTAATTGGTTTTATCTAATCATAACCAGTATATTAATTATGAGCAATGTGTAATCTTAAATCACTTTCAGCCAGAATTTAGCAAAATTTAGAATGAACGGGTATTGTGGGAATACAGCTTGAGAAAATTACAGAAACTTTAAATTTTGCTAGGCTAACTCTGATATGCTTCAGTGAGTAAGGCCTGGGAGAGAGTGATGTATTGTTGAAACTGGATATAAGAAGTGAAGAATTTATGGACTACAAAGGTGTTTTTCAGGAACCAGAAGGTAAAGAAGAAGCTAATTCAGTATATGAGTTTTGGAAAAGTCCCTGCCAGAGGAAAAAAGATACTAAAAAGACTAAAAATACAAATTAGCAGGAATAGCAAGAAATCCATAACCAAGAAAGGACAGAATACTAATTAATGAAAGAATCGTGTAATTTAGAATCAGCTAACATTAATTTCTTTGTTTGCTAAAAATATCCAAACGAGTGAAGAAGTTTAATATCAGAGGATGCGTAGAGGCCGGCAAATTTTGTCGGTCACACAAACACACAGCTCTTGAGCAAGAATAAAGTACCGCATTACTCGCTAGTACTAAAAGGCGGCGTTAAAGGCTCTGTCTATCCCGGAGGGTTTAAAAAAGCGGTGTTAAAGGTTTATCTCTCCCGGCCGTCTCGGGGGTTTCCTGCGGCCCGTGGAGCCCAGGCCGAGCTCGGCGGGGCACAGGCGGCCGGCAGGGGGCGCCCGCCGCGCGGGGATGTCCCTCAGCCGCCCTCAGCGCCACGGCCGCGCCAGCCCCGCGCCGGAGGGACGGGACGGGACGGGACGGGACGGGACGGGATGGGACGGGATGACGGGTGACCGCGTCCCCGAAAAACAGCGCCACGGCCCCAGGTCTGGTGTCGCCCCGCGCAGCCGTGACACCACACTCGGAGCCATCACCGCCCCGAAGGTCGGGGTCATCACTGTGCCTAAATGCCGTCCTGTGCAGGGCAAGTCTCGTGTCCCTCGCTGGGAGGCCATGGATGGATGGATGGATGGATGGACTGAGCATGTTGTGCGCTCCTCAGAGAGAATTTTCTCTACTTTATTCAGTGCGCTTGGCATGACAATGCCCCATCCCACTGTTCCTTTCCAGGGACACGCTGCAGGATTAGGAACTGGAGGGACAAGTGCCAACCTCTGAGCAGCAGCAGCTTCACTCTCCACGGAGGAGGGTAGCTGTGAATTATAGAACCACTTACTTTGGAAACTAATCGTGTCCAATTGTTCCCCTAGCACCTCCAAGGCTACCAATGAACCACATCCCCAAAGACCACATTGTCATACCTTTTAAATCCCTCCAGGAAATGGTGACTCCACTGCCTCCCTGGGCAGCCTGTTCCAGTGATTGACAACCTTTCTGGTGAAGAAATTTTCCCTGATATCCAATGGAAACCTCCTCTGGTGCAACTTGAGGCCATTTCCTCTTGTCCTATCACTTGTAAATTTGGAGATGTACTGATGTTAGTGAAGTTTCAATCTACAGTGACTTACCTTAAATTAAGGAAAACAAAGAAAGCAGCCCACAGTATAAAACACAGCTGAGTGTAAACATTTCTGGAAATCAGCTGAAGGTGCCCATGACTTCAGTGGAAGGTCTCAGAAACAGGGAAGCAAAAGAAGCAAGTAGCAGGCACGTTCTGGTTTAATAACTCTGTAAGACTAGTCCTTTGTGGTAATATAAATTAGGACTTTGTCATTTAAAGAATCTTTTCAGGCATAATTAAGATACAAAATGAGAATAGACCACAGCAATAAAAGTTCTCTTATCTGATCAAAAGCACGCACTTAATAGCAAAATAATTAATATTATACCATAGGTTTTCAATGTCTTTTCAATCACCTGTCCTTAATCTATTCTTCTTTCATTATATGCAAAGCACTTACAATATTTTGAATAAAATCAAAAAGGAAAAAATAATCTAAAAATCCAAATGCACTTGCTAATTAAATAGCAATGCCCTTACTTCCATTCAGGCAATCTCGATAAATTACAGTCTTGCCATACTAATTAACTTCAAGTTTAATGGATTTCTCTCACCACCGCAAGCTATGTAACAAAACACAACATGCTCAACTTTACAAAAACAAGTCAATATTGAAACTGGTCGCTTGATTCTGCTTCAGCAGAGCACTCAAACACGTGTGGAAGTACAAACACAGGAGGAACAGCTCCTTGGCGGTGGCGCAGCGAGCTCCTGCACCTGCAGAGCTCATGTCTAATGCACAAAAGCACTTTATAGCCACTATCAGATTTCTTCCACTCTTAGTGAATTCGCTTGCAGTGAATCCTGAGTATTTTCGTGGGTTACGGGGGACTGGTTTACAACAGACAGCATGGCCTGTTCTCTCCCATCCCAGGCAAGTGTCCCATGCAGGAATACTGCAGCCACAAAGGCAGAGAGAGATGCATTTCTGAACTGAACCCCATCAACACAGAACAGTTCTTGGAAGGCTCCATATTTGGATATTAGAGTGTTTTTTTGTATTTAATCAGACCATTAAAGTAAGGTATTTCTGTTACTAAATTATCTGCTTACTGGGGAGTTCATAAAGATTACCAGAAAGTAAGTTTGAGTTAAAACATTGTGAGAAAACACAAGAGCAGTCACCCAAGATGGTATCAGAGAATGAATGCCAGCCCCTGATCCTGGGGAAGAGAGATGGGTCAGTATAGTCTCCCCGAGCCACCAAGGAAACACCTGGGTTAGCTTGGGTTTTGAATCTGAAATTACTCCAGGCAGCTTGGCTTGTGGAATTTTGAGTTCTTTGAGTGATTTTTTTTTCCCCTCTAACAGCAGTATGGTATTAATGCTCTACCCTGTCAAACAACTGCAAGATTCCACTTATGGATAAAATTATTCATACTTGGTAAATGAGTGTTTCATATCACAGGTCCACCTCCACAGAAGGAGTGAGGCATCCGTTTCCCATAGATACCTCAGATAGGACCCGCATTCTGAAGGATCCCCAAGACCAATCCAGACCACACAGCTTGGATGGGGAGGGGGGAAAATTTCACAGCAAGTGGATTTGAAACATCCATTATTTTATTCCAGTACTGTTATCTTTTCTATTCTGTTCTTTCCTTCCCTTTGGCTTGGTAATAAGTAGTGGGGAAAACCTGCTTGCAGGCAGGAAGACACCATATAATTAAAGGTAAAGTATTCTATTTAATTCTGTAGGAACAACATCAGTTTCCCTAATACAGTGTGTGAAATGTGAAAAATCAGGTAAGCAGTGCATACATTTTTTATGAACATGAGGACCCTGAACTATTACTAATGAAGTACAGAAAGAAAAGACAGGACTCTCAGTAGGAAAATACCATCCATTAAATGTCTCCCTGGGGATCAAATGACACTTACAATTGAGAGACATTAACTACCTCCTACATTTCAATTGCTTACCAGCAGGATGCCTATTTGTAGAGATTTGTGCTGCCTGTACTCTGTTAGTGTAAGATGCCACATTAATATTTTCTGACCTTTGCAGTAGATATTGCCCTTTTTTTTCTCACAGACCAGCAGCCTGATTTTACCTTTTAAAACCGTTGATCCTGTTAAAGAATGAGCACAAGAGCAACTCTGTGAGTGTGCAGGGGCCTGCTGAAGCCAATAGACCTGCTGAACATGTTCTGAATGTTTTCTGATAGATGTTACCCTTTACAACAAGACTTCCAGGGTTCTTTTTGTAAAAGCATACCTGCCTTTTACTAAATGCCTATCACCAAAGATCAAAAGGCTTTTGAAATATTTCCCCTAAGAAAAGTGAAAAATAAGAACTTAGAAATTCATTCATTTCAAAACTGATTAATCAAAGGCAGCTCTTTGATCAGTAAAGGAAGTCCTCGGTTCCAAAACAATGAGCACTTTAACAGGGAGCGATTACACCTCTCTGGGTGTGTTGTCCTTGAGGCATGTGTTGGGCTCTCTTGGGTGTCACCACCAGGACACCAAGGCACGTCTACTTTTAATTATTGTACCACCTGAAAACTCAACACCTCCTTCCCGTGCCTCCATATCTGCTGCCTCCATTTAGCTTCACAGTATGGGGTAATGTTTGCATTAGAGCTCCCTGTGGTTTTATTTACCCATATATACATATGTGTGTTTGTGTGTATAGATACACACATACGGGCGTATACATGTATTCCTGCAATATCTACTGCCATTCAAATGAGAAATGTGCAGTGATTTCTTCCTGCAGTGGATCTTATGTGACTCCTATAAAAAGAATAAAATAAAACAAAAACTGCAGTAGCAAATAGCAGAGATTAAACAGCAGTGTCAAGGTCTGAGAGGAGAGATTACAGATCCCACATCCGCAGATGTTTGCAGCTGCTGACAGTCCGGTGATTTAAGGAGCTGTTCTCCCATGTCATAGCAGGACAGGCAAACGTCTGCCACAAATAGTCATCAGCAGATTCTACCCTTAGAGCTTATTTTTGATCAAATGGAGCCTGTTCAATACTTGCCATGCCCGTTGCAGAGGTGGTCACAGTTCGGTGACAGATAACTGAAACTGGCCTCTAGAGTCCAGAACTCTTCAGGTCATAAGGGACAGCGAGGACACTTAACAGCCACACTAAACCATCAGGAATTCACCCTTGGCACGCTGCTCATTAGGAATTACTACAAGATGATGAATTGCCAATGACTTTGGGGAGGGTCACAGGGGCAATAGGAAAGCAGTGGATATATGGTTGCTATTAACAGCCAGCATTCTGCTGTTTTTCACACCACAGACCGAACACAGATGTGCCCATTATGTAAAAGCAAAATAATTCCTGGGGACTGACTGTCATGGAAGGTGAAACAACTCCCAAAGCAAATTTTTAAATTAAAAAAAAAAAAAAAAAAAAAAAAAAAAAAAAAAAAAAAAAAAAATTTAAAGAAACAAAATTCTGCAGTATAAGGACATTCAAAAAGGGACTTTCTGTCCAGAAAGAGATGTAAGAAGGCATTGCGTCCTTCAGGGAAATATCAAAGTGAAGCTAAAAGCATTAGAAGTATGAGGCAATTCTACATCTTTGGAATTTTCTGGGTAACATCTGTGCTTCTGTAAAACATTCATACGCCTGAGAGTCAGTGAGGAAGACAATGGTAATCAAGGCCTGTGTACAACAAAACAGGGAGTTTTCGGAAAAGGTGGGTGGGTGCTGTGGTTCACCGACAGTGACACAGCAACCTAATCACCCTCTGGAAGCGACAAAGCCAGTGCACAGCCAGAGGGGTGTGAATTCACAGCTCATCTGCTCCTCGGCACTCGTTTTTCAGGTAGATGCTCCTCCATGCGAGGTGCTGCTGGCACCTGCCCCTTCACTGGATCTGCCACACTGAGCAGCCCACGGGAGCATTCCCTAATTCACATCAGCAATCCCCTGGGACAATCTCACACCCACCACACGGACAGTTTGTGCCGGCTCTGCTGATGTTGCCTGACCCAAGGTGTCCGTGCTTGGGCAAACCCCTTATTCCAGCAAAGAGGAAGGGGCAGCAGCCCCTGGCACCGCAGCACTGAGGAACACCTGCATCTGTAGCACCTTCTGTCTGCTCAGATGAACCTGCAGAGGGGCATCTGTCCAGGGCGTTGCTGAACCTTCTGAGTGAAGTCAGCTGCTTCACACAGAGGAATTCAGGGCATTAGCTGATGTGCTCTCAGTTCACACCCTGGTTTACTTGCTACTAATTGTTTACATGAGCTTTGAGTCAACATCTCTGTTTTCTTCCCTCTCTCCCTAGAACAGCAAATCTGCTATCAGTAATTCAGGCAATACAGTGTCTCCTGGATACAAGGAACATACAGATGTCCCCCTGCAAACCCCAGATGAGTGGCTACTATTCTGCTGTTTATTACAGTAACACATTCCAGCATTTGAGCCAGCAGAGATAATTGAAAGAAAACAGAGCTGAGCAGGCCTGTTACACTTAGTCAATAAATGTACAGCAGGTTTGTCATTTTACAGAGCTGCATCTTCTGTTACATCACAGACTCTTTGGGAGAGTTGAAATACCAAATCCCAGGCTAACACATGTAGATCTGACTCCCCTGTGGTCAGCTCTGGTTTACAGCACCTGCGAGTCTAAAAAACATTCAATCCCAAAATGTTAAACTGTCAGAGGATCACACAGAGTAATTCAGGTTGGAGGGCAGCCCAGGAAATCTCTGTGTGCAACCTGCTGCTCAAAGCAGTGCCAGCCTGAGGTCAGACCAGGTGGCTCAGAGCTTTGTCCAGTCAGGTCCTAAAGGTGTCCAAGAATGGAAACTTCACAGCCGTTCTGGCAGCCTGCTCCACTGCTTGAGAGTCATCCTAGGGGAAACAGTTTTCCTTACACTCAGTATGAATCTCTCTTGTACAGTTTATGTCTGCTGTCTCTGATCCTTCCACCACTTTCAGTGAAGAGGCTTTGCCTTTTGGAGCCTTTATTGTTACATGGCTTTTTCTTCCCAGATGAAGGGCTTGTATTGATCCTCATTGAACTTCATATGGCTCCTGCTGGTCCTTCAAGGTCCCTCTGAATGGCTGGTCTGCCCTCAAGTTACCGATAGATAGCACCTGGAAATCAATGTTACCTGAAAACTTGACAAAAGCATGCTCCATCCCCTCCTCCAGGTCACTGGTAAAGGTCACAAACAGGACAGGTCCCAGAATAGATGCTGGAGTACTGCACTTCTTGTACGCCTATGAGTGTGCCTGGGATCAATGAGCTAAATCATCCGGCTGAGTTCTCTGTCCACCTGCTGAGTTCTCTGTCCATCCAGAATGTAATGTCCCACACTAGGCAAAGCACTATCTAGGAGACTGATGAAAGCCTTGCTGAAGTCCAGGGAGGTTCCTCACACACCCAGAAATGCTGTTGGTTCATCACTGAAGGCAATCAGGTCAGGCAGTCCTGCTTCCCCAGTCTGGGCTGACTGCTCCTGACCACCTGCTCCTCCTTGTGTCCACAAGTGTGTCCCGGGAAGAACAGTTACCTGCTGCACAGACTGTGGAAAATACACATATCACGGGAAATTCCCGTGCAACACCAGTCATGGGTTGGCTGGTGCCAGAGAGAGCCCTCTCCTAAGCTGAGCAGGACCTACCAGCTGATAGAGCTCAGCCATAAGGTGTGATGGAACACTCCCATCAGAGGATCAGACTTTGAAATAGTTCACAACACAAAAACTTAGTATACTGTTTTAGGTAATGAGTGCATTTAATCAACTGCTTCAAAAAGAGACATACAAAACCATTTTTTAGAAATCTTCTTCCTACCCTAGAAATTGCTGTTTCTTACACAACATCCGAAATTTTGATGTATACTGCGGCTGGTTCATAGTGGTGTATAATTCTTAAAACAGATGGGGCTTGTTTAGTTCCAAAGCTCTTGAGTATGCTGGTTTTAAATACAAATCTGGAAAATTTCCACCTAATTTGTGCTGCAAATTTAGCCTGATTTCACAGCAGCTGGGTATGTTTCTCTAATTCATGTACTCTCCCAACACGGCCTGTACCTGCATATGCACACTGATCTTGAAGACGGATACAGAGCCATGGAATGCAAATGTTTTCTCAGTGTACATGTGGGACAACATTACTACTTTCAAGAGATTTTACTTGGGTTTTTAAGGCAGGCATTGCATTAAGGATTCACATTCACTCCTTTATCTATGCAGCACATGGCACACTTGTGAAACTGTTGTAGAATTTTCTGAGAATTTACTTTCTTATTTTAAACAAGACAATTTTTTACATTCTTTTAACATTGTAACCAAGTGTCTTTGTACCATCTGTCGAATTACTCACATGGAGCCATAAAAACATTCTAAGCTAATCTAATATACTTTTTATATGCTGGTGAGTGCCACAATTTAAAATATTTCTAATTCAGTTTTGACATGGCTGCTAATCAACACTCAATATCAGAGAACAAATAAGAATTTTTTCTTTCCAATGATATACAACACTTCAACATGTCAAAAAATACAATATTTAAGTTACCAACCCAGCACTGAGTCTTACAATCATGAAGTTTTGGAGCATGACACTGCGTTGTTCAGGTGTGGGAGAGCCTGCAGAGCCAAAGCCACAACTTTGTAAATGCGATATATTTTTTAGCCTAGAAATGCTGAGGATATATGTGGCTATATATTTCTTTAAACTGCTTCCTCTCTCTTAAAAGGAAAGAAAGATTGTTAAGTTTTATTGTGGCACAGAGGGAATCACATCAGCTCTGAGAGGAAATAACACCACAATCAAAGAGCCTTCAAGAGGGCATCAAGGACCCAGGAAGGTGCACTGAAACAACACCTTGCCTTCCCTCTGTGGATTCGAGGAGGATGAGCTCTGGTGCTCTGGAGGAGTCAGAGACAGCATGAGGGGAGGGAGGAAAACAAGAGTTCTCACATTCCAAGACCTTGAATTCAGTTTGCCTGAGAACCCTCAAACCATGCTGAAAGCTGAAGTACTGATGGCTACCGTTGGCATTATCCTCCTCTCTCTAATACCTGAATACAGCATTTAATGTCACAGCCTGAAAGATGACTGTCACATAGACAATCTGGCAAGAAAACAAAACAAAAAAGGGGCTTTGTTTTAGTGGATTGAGGAAAGTGCACATAATAAAGCATTTCTATCTTTTATCACAGAATTGTGTCAATAGTGCCTGGACATTTTCAGAAGCCCAGAGAGCAGGTAAGGCCATGGGCAATCCTGAAAGCCAACAAAGCAGGAGGGGTCCTCCCAGGAACAACCCTACCTCTGCTTTGGAAAGTTGTTCTACTTTCCTGCTTATCAACATGACTTTTTTGAAATAAACAACCCAGAACTGCAGAATTTCACTTGTTTTGAATGCACCTTTGCAGTTCTTTGTCCTTTTTGGGACTTTCATAACATGTTATTAAAAATGTTTGTCAGAGTACCATGCTAGCTGTGCATTCTCAGGTATTTGGAAGCACTGCAGATCTGTCAGTAACTCAGAGCAAGCAGCAAAGATGCTCTTAGAATACAAAGCTCTACAGACACACACTAAACATATATGTGCGTCCAAACATGATAAGGAGCACGTTCCACCTGTCTCTGACTACTCCATAAGCACTGCAGATGAACTCTCCTAGTCTCTATTCTAATACTCAGAAGATCACAGATTTTTTAGCAACATCATAAATAATACAGACATCTAAGCAAGAATATGAATTTCCAGTTTTCTGTACAGTCTGTGCAAGGTCTCCATTAACAACATCTCAGGTGCCACATTCTCAGCTGTGCTCCTACCTCAGAAACCTGTGGGAGGGATAGATCCAGACACTGCAGATGGAAGTGGCAGCTAAGTAAAGCACTTCCAAACCTACCTCACTGCACAGGAAACTCCTGCATAGACAATCCTTAGTCATCATTGTTTAAACCCAAGTCAAGGATTTTCATACACTTCCTCCTTGCTCCTTCATGTGTACTTTCTTTCAAAGCCCCAGACAACATTCACAGATGTGACACATAGTCACACAATTGTAGTCACACAATTTCTAAATAGTCTAAATAATGTTTCAGACAAAGTCAGATTTTTCAGGACTCACAGTGATGTCAAAGGATTCCAAGGACAGGAAACTGGAGGTCAGTAAGGTAAACCAGGGATGGGAAAGAGGATAAAGCTGGTATTTTGAACAGTGAGCTGCAGGGCTGGTGCAGGAACTGCAGCAGCTTGAGAGGCACATGAGTCAACAAGAAATGGTCCCTAACCCCGGTTCCTTTACCTGTCATCTCATGGGAGCCAGGTACTTCAACAGGGTGCTCCCCCAAGGGCAAGACACTGCAATGAGCTGGATCAGCGGCACGCTGACTTCTGATTGGAAACATCTCCCATTTGTACCAGGTTTCTGCTAAAACACTTAGTGTCCAATTTGCAAAAATATATGTGCATACTTAAAGACTGTCTTTGACAGGCTGCCAGATCTTGTGCTGAAGAATGCAATCCAGAAATCCAGAGTTGTTGGCTCTATGTGGCTTGCTCACTCACTTACTCTCTCACACAAAAAAGAGTATTTCTCTTCAGATTAGAAGGTTCCTACTGAAACTGGATCTGTTAGGGAAACCTGCCATGTCTCCTAAGGGTGCTGCCTTGAGGAGAGCCACAGCCTGGATCTGTATGTGACCAGGTCACATCCTGCAGGCATATGTGCACCACATCCAAGGGCTGTGGACATTGCTGCCCTGGAGGAGGGCCCTGCCTGTTTCTCAGTCCATGTAAAAGCACTGGGCCCGGGGGTTTTGTGTGCTGAAGGATGTGCCTGTGCTATCTGAGCTCCTAGAGACATCCCAGCAGTTAAAACATGGGCATGTTTTGTTTTTGTGTTAGGGTGCTGACACTGGGCCAGGGTATGGTAACCAGTCTTACTCTAGACAGGATATGGAATAAGCCAGATAAACACTGGGTAAATAGGGACAGATTGCAAAGCCCTCCTTCGTTTGTTATTAAGAGGCGTTGCACACTCCATACTTTAAACAAAGGTGAGATTTCCCATTGTTTGAAACCAGCCATTAAGATGCTCCTCCACCCTAAATCTCTGCCTATTACCAATACATCACAGATTTCTGTTTTCAGGCTGAAATGGCATGAGTTCTGTGTGCCTTTGCACTCCTGTGCTCCAGGGGGTACCTGAGATGTGTGTCCTCGCAGGGGTTTCAGCCCAGGTTTGAAGACCCTATGACATTCAAATGGATGAGAGAGGCTTCAGAGAAGTGTCTGAACTTCAGGCTACTCCTCTGAACTGCACTCAGATGTCAGCCCCTAAGGAGTCCAGCCATCATTTTTTGAACCTTATTAACTAGAGCTTAAAGGAAATAGCTATAGATTTTATTCAGCAGGGACATTCTGCCATGTGGAGCAATGCTCTCTGCATTCATTTCCTTTTTTGCAGTGTTTCAGTATTGCACATTATTTAGGCATCAGACCTGAACACAAATAATTGTACAATGAAAAGCAGTGACTCAACAGGTTATTGCCACAATAACTCCTGCACCCCCACTCTGTGCAGAGTTAGTTTGGTTGCTTACCCCAGAGATGAAGGTAGTCCCATTCCTAATCACTGAGAGCCATTTATCATCCCCAAGGCAGAAGAGCACATCACTCAGTCACTGTTATTGAGACCATAAGGCATGCTTCAAACTGAAGGAGAGAGGGAAACCTCTGGAAACCTCTGGAAACCTCTGATTCACACACCTCTCTCTAATGTTGCTTCTCTCATCCTTCAGATGCTTATGCAGGGAAGGTAGAGCAGGTGGAAGCACTTCCATCCCCTCATACTCCTCACTGTTCTGTTTTCTCCTTTGGTGCCCTCTTCCATTTGACATTGTATCCCACAGACAGAGGGATGGGGCGATTTCCTAGGCTTCCTTACTAATTTCTAACAGATTCATGAAACTAAACATGAGAAAAAGAAGAAGGAAACCATGGACTCATTGACATGAGCACACATTACAAGTTTGCCACAGTACAGGTAGGAGAACACAGAACCAGAACCCCACGAAGAGATGGTGCTTCTGAAAGTTTGCAGAATTACAGAGCCTCACAACCCTCCCAGAGTCACACAGCATGATGGAAAATCCCCTATCCCTGCATTACAGCTTCAGCCACAGACTGGAAAAGAGAGCTGTAAGACTAGGAAATAACCTAACAGCTTTTCAGTGGAGTACAGGCACCTCACTCTCCTCTTCCCTTACAGTATCAAAGTCTCTGCAGTTTACCTTTAAAGACAAAGAAAAAAACCAAACAAACAGTGAGGGAAGGCAGTCAAAATGCAGAGCAAGCTTAAGTGGTGCAGCAATTCTCCCTCTCTCCCTCTCTTTGCAGACACCTCAGAGGCCCCCTCCGAGCCCCATGGAATTACAGAGCCATGCAGAGGAGCAGGACTGAAGGCACCATGTGCACAGGCAGCGCTGGCACCGCTGGAATCACCCTGCACGCAGTCGTTCCTGTTCATTTGAATTTTTAGTGCTTGTGACTCCCCTTACAGGAACTCATTACATCTCAGTGCAGCAGCAGCCGCTCTCCCTGTCACATCTCATCGTGCGCCAGAGGAGGCTGCCCTTTCATCTCTCTGTTTTTTTAAGCTAAGCTTTAGCACATCAGGGGGAACATCTTTGAAATCCTTACTGATTCCCACTGGAAATGGTGCCAAGCGAAAGAATCATTTCCCACAGACATTTTCTTTCCCCAGGGCCACAGGCAAGCTCAGCTCAACCCTGTCCACAGTGTCATCTAGAAACAAAACAAGCCCAAACCCAGCTTGCCCTCTCTTCCAACAACATTTTCTGGGTTTGTCTGGAGCCAGAAAACTCTCCCACCGCAGCCCAGCTGAGAGCGTGGTGGTGGCAGAGGGCAGCAGCAGAGCTCCCAAGACAGCTCTGACAGCTTTTTGAAGCTCATTTAGCCTCAGCTTGGGCACTTGAGCCCAAATTCTGTGCCAGAGCCAGGCAGGAGAGGTTTATGATTTGGTGCTTTGTGCTGCAGCATCCCTGGAGTGGGGGGGACAAATGGTGCCCCAAGACACGAGTGCAGCTCTGGGCACTGCTCCTTCCTGGGACACAGCAGATTCCAGAGCTGGAGCAAGGCTTCCCCATGCCCGCTGCCTTGGTACTTTTTGTTTTGAAGCAGCATTGGGAAGAAATATTTAGCTACAGCGAGGAACCTTGTCTCGTTATCTGTGTGGCTTTTTTGATGAATTATAAAGAGCTCCTGCTGCTTGCTAAGCATGTTCCAGATGCCACGCCACAGGCAGAGTTTTTTGAGTTTTTTAAGTGAAAGAAATATTTTTCCAGAGGTTTGCTGCAAATTATAAGATGAGCTTTGTGCACTGTAGGCCGGGTGCTCTTGCCAGCGTGGAGACACTTGTACAACACTCATGCCAAGCATGTGTTCCAGGATTTGTTTTAGGGAATACATAATCATTCTCTCTATCACATCTACATAGCCTCATTGTGAATTTTTTTTTGTTTTTACACAATCTTTAGTTTCTTCTCAAAACACCCCTGTGAGACAAGGTATTTTATGACTCCCTTTTTTCCCAAAGAGAAACTTTACGATTTTTATGGATCACAAAAAGATTTAGGTACTTAAGTAGAAAGTGGAACTCTAAATCCCACTGAATTGAACCAGAGATAAGCCCTCAATAGGTCTGAAATGCTTTAATACTTCACTAAATTTCTACCTAACTGCTTTGCCCAAGGTCATGAAAGACTTCTGGAAAAAGAGCTCCCAACTCCACAACTTGCCCAGTAATTACTCTCCCTCTGAAAGGTGGAAATTTAGCAATTTTGCGAGGTCGTTTGGGAAAACAAGACACACCTGTTGTGATAGCTAAACCTCAATGGGCAGCAGGTGCCTTTGCCTGAACACAACATATCAATGCAACTATTCTGCTTCCCAGCTTATTTGGAAATAGCCTGGAAATCTCAGCACAGGAGTTCATTGTGTCTGGCCAACATCACCTAGAGCAGAGCAGAGGCTTGAGCCAAAATCCCAGGAGTTCCACCCAGTTCCTTAACCACAAGGCCAGTTCTCCTCACATCATCCCTCTCCCATCTGGGGGGTCAGGATGAATGAACAGTGCTTTTTCAAACACCACAGAGAGTGTTTGATGTGGTGGGGCCTGAATTGACTCTTTCAAGGTCCCTGAACCTCTTCCATCCTCACAGAAAAACAAAAATCTTCAGATTTTTTGTTTTAAATTCAGATCTAGTTACTGCTGAGCTCTGGAAGCAGCATGCACACACAGAAAGCTTTATGCCTCCCTGACTGGTGTCAGGCAGAACGTAAATTATTTATGAAAGCACTCCATGCAATATTTTATTTTGGATTTAAAGGGGCAGAGTGATGGAAAGGATTGCTAAAATGCATTCAAACCTGAGTCTTAGTTTTGTTCAGGAACCACTCCCTGCTAAGACTGGTTGAACAGAAGCATAAATATGATCTCATCTGTATTTACATGCATAATCCCATTCAGTTCAGTGGAATGGCCCCTAATTGACACAGATTTATAGGGGATAAGAGTCAGGATCTGCCAAAAAACATCTCTGGTGCCAGTGCTTTGGGGCTGAGTGGGTGTTTGCAAACACAAACCCACTTTTCCTCCCACTGTCTGATCCACTTGTAGCTTTTCATTTTCCATGCACAAAGTTCCTCCATCCATTGCTTAAATTAGCAGTAGCTAGACAGCCCCAAGCAGCCTGTGCTACATGAAGCAAAATTACTTGAAGTGCTGTGCTGCTGCAGAAGGACTGAGATCCCAAATAATGGAGTAAAGCTGCCAGTAATATCCCAAAGTTTTCTAGGTGTCATATGCAATCAAATGTTTCTAAGTGATTGTGGCTTAGGACAAAACCTATCACTTTGACCATCACAAAAGGTTTAACTTCAAAAAGCACACAAAGGACAGGATTTTGGAAAGGATAGAGCAGAAGTCATTCCTTGAGATGAAGGCCTCTACCTGTGTGGTACTTGCATATACAGTAAGTCTGGCTGGAATTTCAGAGAGAAGTTAAATGATAACACACCTCAATAACTTTTTAACATGTCAGGGTCAGGCCACTGAAGCCAAGGCTGAGCCTCACAAGATGTGAAGTTGTGCATCAGCTTGCCCAAATGCTCCAGGAAACACTCCAGGAGAACACTGCAGGGAGCAGACTCCAGTCTGCCTCTCTCCCCACTGCCATGATAAATCTCTATCTCACACCTGGGTTTAGATCCTTAAACCATGTGCTTTTGCAGGGTTTTCCCCATATCCATGGTTAAGCAGCAGGACTGTGCTCACACTGACGAGAGTTAGGGCTGCTCTCAGTTCTCCTGAGATTGTTGTGTCTTCAATAACATCTTCCTGGCATTGTCCTAATCCAAAAATACCAGTAAAAAATAAGGAAAGCGAAGAAGCTGAACTGTGTGTCATTACACATCCTGCTACCCATGGCAGGCCTTACAGTCCCACAGCAGCTGTGCAAGTGATACACAGTCTGGAGATGCACTGAAAGGGTTTCACGTGCCCCCAAACTCTGGGGGTCCAAGACTGGTAACAGCTGGACAAAGGCTCCTGGGTTGGTATCACCTGCAACATTTGGACTGGCCCCACCTTTGAGTTTTAAAACCCAGAGACTGTGACGTTCCACCTTGTTCAGATGCATGAGTCTGTTTCGTGCAACACAATATACAATAATTCAGGTGTCCTGGAGAAAACCTAAGAGACTGGCACCTTCTTTTGGTCATGAGCACCAGCATCAGCAATCTCTGTGCTAAAAAGAGCTCCTGCCCTTGACTTGGATTCGACTTCTCTTTCAGAATGAGCAGTGAAAACCACTGTGCAGAGCTTGCAATGTACCCAGCACAGTGGGTACACTTTTTCATTACAAAGCTTCTCCAGTCTCACATGGAAAAACATCTCCATATTTCTCAAGCTGCTTTGATATCTGAGTTGGTGCTGAATTTTCCCGAGTCCAGAGGATGTACACAAGTGCAGACTCTACCTCACAGCAGATAAATGAACTGGCTTGGCAAGGTTCCCTTCACCCCTACAACAGGATGAGTTGCCAGGGCTGGGGTGTCTATCCATGATGGACAATACATCAGGATGTTGAGGACAGCCCATTTACCTCTTTGTGTCCATCTCCACCGTCAACCACTGGTGACTCTTCAATGTCCTCATCATTTACATGCTGGAACTGAACAAGGAAACCTTTTCTTCCCACTTAAGAAAGGCTGCAATAAACTTTAATTAACTTATGTTTCACACTTCCACACTTCAAGTCCTTTAGTGTCCACTGTGATAACTAAATCGAGACTTCTACACTCAGAGGCCCAGAGCTTACTTTCTTTTGTCCTGTGTGGTCATGCAGACATTTCCACTTTTGATAATTTAGGGCCATTTATTCCAGCAAGGAGGATGTGATACTTCGTGCCAAATCAGCCCCAGGATATGCAGGCAGAGCATTCAGCTCTTCTTTCTCTACTACTTACCCACAGCAGATTTGGCCCTGCTGGGAGTAAAATGAAAATTCTACTGTAAAGGCAATTTATTTTGTAACTCAAGCACAGCTATAGCTGCAGAATTGCGATATCAATCCAGTATGAAATAATACTTTAATTTAAAAAATCACTAGCATTTAAAATAAGATTCCTCCAGTCGATGTGCATAGATCCTTCTTCCCCATTTCTTAGTTTATTTAGGTAGGAGGGTGTTTATTTCTGCTGCTGCTCAGATCCTGAATATGAAGTTTTTGACAAGCTTGCTCCTTTCCCTTTTTTTTGAGCTGCATAACGAATATGCCACCATCTTGGCAATAAGGCTACAAGATTTCATGTCAGCATGAAAACAAAAAAAGGAAAAGTAGAGATAAACTTTTCCTGCAACATTTCAGCATCTGTTACCATAGTAATAATTCGTTTCACAAAGCCAGCAAACATCATTTCAAGGATTTCTCCAAGTGCCCGTGGAAGAAGTAGCAGCCATCAATAACCTCCTTCTCTAAAGCTTCCTAAAATTGTCACAGACCCTTCTCTTATGTTATTTGCTGAAAGCAGAAACAAAACAATGAAGGTCAGAAATAACATCACTGCTAAGATGGATGGATGTGAGGAGAAGTAGACATGAAAAACAGAAGTGCTGCATCTCTGTGTACCCAAGGCCTGAGTTTCTCAAATAGTCACTGACGCCAACCGTCAGCTTGAGATGAGTCGGTGCCCAGGCATCCAGGATCCTAAACAGGAAGAGCTTTATATACCAAAGCCAATTCTTTCAATTGTCTGGAGGGTGTCACCCATGGGGCGGTGTTTTGTAAAACCAGTCAGTGCTCTAATAGTGGTTTCCACTGCTGGAAGTCTCTGGGTGGGTTTTGGGGCACGTTGCAGGGAGCACAGGGCAGAGGAGATCGGCTACTGACCTGTGCAGATGTCACTGCAAATAGAATCACAGTCCTGGTGGCAGGAGGACTAAGATCAAGTTATGCCATTTCACCTGCAGACACAGAAAGCTGAATCATCTATCCAATGGGGTTCTTTTCCTAAATTCACAGGGATTGCAGGGTGAGAGAAACAGCAGGGTGGGCAGCATTAGGATCTGCAGCACCTAACAGCACTTGGGGAACACACAGGAAAACTTCCTTCCCAATTTGAAAGTGGTGATTGCTTCAACTTTGTATGTCAGCAAGAATGACCACAGTTTCCCCACTGGTCTCTCCAGCACACCAGGAAGCCTCACTGAAGTCCCAGCACCTCAGGCTGGGTTTCTCAAACCTCTGTATCTCAATTTCTGTGTCTCCTGGGACAAGGAATTACGAAGGGATGATCTACCTCCTCAGTTTGAAAAAAAGTCATAAATACACGCTCAAATATTGGTTTTGTAATGCTCAGAAAAGTTATTTTCCCACAGAAGTTTACTTCATGCAAGTTCCAGGGCAGAGATAATGTAGGGTTAATTATGCTCCTAATACATTCCTCAGATACACTCTCATTTTTCTCTCATGTTCACACACCACCAGCACAACAGAGCCTGGACTAAAACTGCAGGACATAGCAACTAGCAAGACACAAATAATAAATAGAAATATTCAGCAAAGCTCTGACCTTACAAGAACTTAAAGATGCTTAAGGAAAAACACTGCTGAATCCAAGCCACGCTCAGAACCAATATCCTCCTGACCTCTTTGTCAGAAAGTATTTTTTTAAGCACTCCTGATATCTCTGGAGTTTGGATTCTGGAACTTGCAGCATTAGTCATTTCTCTACATCATTAGAGGCAGAGCTTGCAGTGAGCTGTCTCAATGATCATCATCTGCCTGTCCAAGTCTCTTTTTGCATCACTTCAGACTCACCCCTGTGGCAGTGTGGGAGTGCAGCGGCTCGCAGCCGCCGGGATCCGGCACGCGGAGCAGGTCAGCAGTGCGAGCAAATGCCGAATCCCACCATATGTGCCTGCAGGTACCTGCTGGGAATGAGCAATCCCGGAAACCGAGCGCACAATTCGCCCTCCTGTTGCATGTCAGCCTCTGCTGAAAATCTATAATTAAACTGATACAATGGTAACGAAGAGGAGATTTACAAAGCAGAGTCAGGAACTGCGGAGACATAAAGACGTGCTTAATTATAGGAGTTTTCCCACTGGGTGTTACAAAGCAGCTTCCACTTGCTCTGTCTAAATCAGCAGAGCTGAGGAAGCTTCCAAATCTGCACAGTGGGGCCTCCTGGCCACAATCCAATGTCACAGTGTGGGACCAGGCTCTGCTGCCTCCCTGCCCTCTGCCATGCTTGGCCCAGAAAGGAAAAACAGGTTCCTGTGAGCCAGTGCAGACAAAATAAACCCTGAGTTTGACCATCATTTTTTTCTGTAGGATCAGGGGTTTACTGTTTTCTCTGTCTTCACATGGTCAAAAACTGAGCATTAATGGGGTCATGAAAACAGTGAAACAAGTAAAAAAATAGACAATTTTCTTTTACTTAGAATAAGTATCTGTTCAGTTGATACTAAAATGTATTTTTTTGAATCTGGGCAGGTTTTATATTTTCACAAGAGTGCATTGACCTAACTTCTAAAAGAAAGAGTGAATTCAAAGCAGGAAACAAAAATATTTAACATAAAACAAAATTACTCAGTTGTCAGGCAGCAGAAGCAGGTAGAAGATTGAATTTGCTTCAAACAAGTCTACATCCAACCCAAAACTTCATTTTTCTGTAAAACAACTTCTAAGCAAAAATAATTATTGCCCAGATTACTAAACTCTTTCAAAAGTCTCTAAAACTACAAGCACAGAATGCGCCAGCCAGGCTGTGCTGCTGCAGGCTGGAACAGACTCGTGGTCTCTGCAGAAAGAGGCAGAGAGGAAACATAAAATCCATTTCATCCAGTGGGTCACACACATACATCCAGCAATAAGTAAAGTGCAGATCAATGATTCCCAAGTATTTCAGTGTCCATATAACATTAATATTGTGCGATGTCACTGATTTTGTGCTATTTTAGAGATATCATATTAGCGAGAAAAAATATTTGTAAACTTCAAGGCAGCTTGTATGCAATGCTCTTCTGTCAAAAGATCTTTTTCCATGTCAATCATACAGCTTCAGGATAAGGAATAAGAAAGTGGTTTAGATATTCATTAATTAGTGCTTAGCTTTATTTGAAAAACGCATCCTTCACAATGTGTCATGCTAATATGCCATAGCATTTTGAACATTATTAGTTTTATGCTTATTAGGCATATCCTGCTAGAAGAAAGCATTTTAAATTAGATTAAATCTTATACATGTTTAATGCGGTGTTCTCACAATTTAAAATGCTGCTCTATTAAAATAGCAGAGAGAGAAATTGACTCACAGAATAAGAATGTGAAAAGAATAGATCATGAGTGAAATGAATAATAGATTAACCGAATAATCATATTACTACCTATATGAAGAGTATAAATCACAACAACCTAATGCTGTCACAGCAGAAAAAGGGAGAGCAGGCTTTCCACTACTTAACTATGTTCATTATCGAATATGAAAGTAAGAGGCAAGTGCGATTAGCGTTAATGAGAGGCCATTTCATTGCAGCTGATGGTGGGTATCAATTCCAAAGCATATTGAATAAGAACATTGCTCTGGAGGTGTTCTTTCCAGTCTGTGGAAAGACATTCCACCCTCACTCAGCCTTAAGCAGCCCAGACTGCCCCTCATGAAGGCTGAAGACCAATCTCACCCACCTTCCTGCATCACCAATGGACGTTCACTTCCAGGACCACCACCCCGGCAGAGCATCCACCAACCTGACAGCCCTGAACTTCTCATGGGAAAATGGCCTCTGGATAGCTTCCAGTAACAAAGGCAAATCATTGGAAGCCAAACCAAAGGCTAACAGCAGCTGCAGTGGATGATCTTAGGGATCTTTTCCAATGACAATGATTCTATGATTCTATGACAGCAGTGGAAATATTCCCAAGTGCCTAAAATGGGTTTGGTTAAACCTGTGAGTCTCCATATATATCTTCACAATATAATTTTAGATCACCCTATATGTTTTATATAGACATTTGATTTATTCACTATATAATTTCTATGGGTGCAAATCCAAAGCCAAGCCTGCAGCATTGGGTTAGAGATCACTGGGATCATTAAGTGATAACAGACATCCACCAGGTCACAATAAAGCAGGGCTCTTACTTCAGCCTGTTACCCAAAACCAGTGCACCAGGGAGTTTATTTTCCTTACTGTGCAGGATGCATAACTTTAAGGTACTCAGCCGAGTTGGAGTCCCCTGCAAACTTCAGTGGCCCTTATGATGGATTAGTGGAGGATGCTGAAAGGGCAGTAGAGGAAAATGGGAATTACAGAACCTGAAACCAGGACTCCTCCACACAGAAGAAGTTTCACTGTAACAACAGCTCTGTGGACCAGTTGCAACCTGCTCATGATGTTCTCCAGCCAGCCAGCCTTCCCTCCCTCCCTTCTCTGATGTCTCCTGCTCTTCCACCTCATCCCTTCTTTCTCAAAGAGCAGAGAACAGTCAGGATCACTTGGAAAATGGGATTCAAATACAAATTCCTACAGAAACCATAAAGAGCTGAACGTGTGCAGAGGCACCCACTGGTGCTTACACCACTCACTGCTCTGTACCAGCTACTCAAACACAAAGCTTGCAGAACAGAGCTGATTAAAACAGCAACTGGCACACACAACACAGAATTGCCACCCAACAGTCTGTCTGTTAATGAGAAAGTAGCATTTGTTAGAAGTTTCTAAACTTGACCTTGTCGGCATCAGAATGAAGGAAGAGGATACAAAACAGGAATAGCTGCTGGCACTAGGAGCTGATTGTCAGCTGAATTCAGCGTCAGAAGGGCTTGCAGTCAGTCTGCTCCGTGCTCACTGAGTGCTCTTGGTAGGACGTGTTCAGATATCCAGAGACTCGTGTTTTGAGAGAGGGAAAAAAGCAGGGAGAGATATTGCAAAAATGCCAAACAGAACACAACATCACCGTGGACAGCTAGGGCCGGATTCTGCCTTTCCAGCTACAGCTGTGGAGTAGGAAAGGGGGAGAGGAGAAGCTCAGTGGCAGCAGACCTTAGTCAGGGACACTCATCAAGTCTGGGGCTCCAAGAAATTTTCTGTGAAAGTCAGAGCTCTCCCAGGCATCGAAAATCACATGGTGAATGCTCTGTAAGCCTGAGCTGGCTGTCGTCAGCCTCTCAGATTCAGCCTGGTTGTGCTTCAGGATCTCTTCTAGGTAGGTGTATAGCTCGTGCAACACAGCACAATGACCTCACTCACATCTTGGGAGCGACCAGATGTCCTCTGTCACATGAAAAATCATGATGCCCTCTCAAATCCCAGAAAGTTTCTTTAAGAAAGATACTTCTGGGGAGACTGGTGCAGGAAATTATGATTGTGGTGTTCAGTGCAACCATGCTCAGCCACAAGAGCACCCTTTAGGGTGCACGCCTGGGTGCAGCATGGGGGAAGTAAGGTTGTCTCTGTGTACATTTGTTTGACTTGAAGAACCTTCCCAATCAGTCCTGGAGTCCAAGATCGCTCACCAGACCTCTGTGCAAGGCCTGACGTGTTGTGTAAGGAAAAAGTTTCCATCAGTGAAGTGTCAGTGATTCAGCTATGACAGGGCAAGGTGACTCAGCAAGGCCCTGCTCAGGAATGCAAACTCAAACTGCCTTGTTCTCCCAAACCAGCGAGTGCCCAGCTTTACCCTGGACAGCCATGCAATAAGAACAAGATCATTCTGGCAGCTTGGGCTGACTGATACTACCCAAAATGACTGCCACAACAGAAGAAAATTATTTCATAGCAGTTGGTGCAGCAGTGGCTTTGGATGCAGGTCTGTGAGCAAATGTTGGTTTTATGCCAACCCTCAGCATCTCACACTAACAGGTCTCATGACTCAGCCCCTCCAACAAGAGGTTTTATCCCTGGGATAGTCTATTCCACTTATAAAATTACCACTGCAGAAGTATATTCCTACTGTCAGGAAACCTTGTTCAGTGCAGTCTACTAAAAAGGATTATAACCAAATCCTATTTTCCAACAGCGTAGCTGCAGGAAAGTAAGGATGCAAGCAAGGTTTGTACAAGGAGGAATACCTTCTCTTATTCCAAGTGATGTATGTAGAAAAAACCCACAGCTGTGGCCTGAAGAACCTGCGTGGGTACTTCTTCAGGGCTGAAATGAAAACAACAAACTGGCAACAAAATTCCTTGGAGTCCAACTTCACCTCACTAAGAAAAGGATAGAACAGAAAACAAAATCCAAAGATTCTGGACCACAAAAACAAAAGACATGATTTTCCAAGTGCTATTCAAACATACAGATAAGACTGTTGCTGATCTGGATATCGCAGTTTAATATCATACTATGCAAAAAGTGACCAAAAAAAAGATATTAAAAATGAGGACAAAAGAGAAAGGAGAAGGGTAAATGTGACATACACAGTTTTATAGCTCAGGCCTCATAAGAACTGCTGACCAAAAACTAAAGAACATAAAATGCCCAAAAAGTGACTGAAAAAGTAGGCAGGATGAGACTGGGGAGTTCTTGGGGAAAAATCATTAGATGGACAAGAGACACAATACCACAATTAAAAAAAACCCCAAGTCTGGCTGAAAGCAAATCTTCATTTGATGAAAAGTAAAGGAGGCAGTTAGGAACAAAAAGCCAATATAAATGACTGAGAAGGAGGAAATCAATAGGAATTGCTGTAAACAATATTAGAAAAGATGAAATATTTATTAGGAAAACTAGAAATGACAGAGGAAAAAGTCATCTTGGGCCTGGCCAAGGACAGAACTTACACAGAGCAAAGGAACTTCAGCAGCACGGCAGCTACACAGCCAGCAAAGCTTTCAATAAAAAGCAGGAGAGGTAAAATATTCAGTACATACTTCTATTCCATATATGAAAAGGGCAGTAGGAAAATTAATTGTTTTCCAACCCTTGAGTAAATAAAGAGGATGTTAAATGTTTAAGAATAAACATTTTAAGCCAGTTAAGGAGAGTCTGCACGGAGGAGCTGGAGCAGAGTTAGATGAGATCTTTTTAATTTTTAATAAAGCTTGATATCTCGGTGAAGTCCATTCATATTCACCAGGTTCATTTAAAGCCAGATTTGTGGTTGTGTGTCTAGGAACAAGAAGTGTTCTTAGGCACAGCTACACAACAAGGGACTGCAACCTAGAAAATGATCCTTAGATGTATGAACAAGTAAGTGACAAACAGGGAGGCAAGGATACTTCCATTTGCAGCACTTGTGGGACTGATGATGAATATTCCATAATCCCCCAGTACCTCGGTTTTAAAAGAGAACATTGAAAACCAGCAAAGGTGCAAACCAGAGGATAAGAAAACATGCCTGGTTTTGTAAAACTTGGAGCCCAAAATAGAGAGCAAGAGCTGCCTGGTTTGCAGTGTATGGAGACCTCGGGAGAGGCAGAAGGGGAATAGTCGTTAATAAAATGTTCCTTCATATGATGACACAAATTCAAAATGGTACCACTGTTATAAAGAATAATTAAGTGTTTGAGCAAGTATCAGGGAAACAGTAGATTGTTTCAGGGTGATTGAATCTCCTTTCCTCTCTTCCTCCCTCCCTCCTGTGATGGAGACATGCTGAAGACACCGAGTGTCAGTCGAGGAGCAGCACAAGTCCTGCAGCTCGGCACAACTGCTCCGTGCCCCACGGGTGGCTGAGGAGGAGACAAGAGCTGCAAGGCTGAAATGAAATGGGCTCCTGGCTGACTGATACAAGCATTGCCTGGGTATGAGCCTTTGGGCAGCCCTTTTCTCATTCAACAGGGCCTCATTTTAGCTGTTAAGAAAATTCTGCCAAGGGCAGCACCGAGGTACAATGAAGCCCACCAACACCTTTGTATGTGCAATCAACAATGTATCTCTAAACAAAGTAGAGCCTGGACACCCCCTGAGTCCTTTGCCTTTTGATTTTGTGCTTGCAGAGCAGGGAATCCTGGACCCTTACAGTGCCATTGCTTCCACAAATGCCCCAAACAAAAACTAAAGGAAGCAGAATTGCAGATCTTCTTTAGAAGATGATAAGCCATGAGACAATTTGTGCATCTCTGTCAAACTCAGCCCAAGAAAGCAGCTGGAGGCAGATGACTTGAATACAGGAAAACAAATCAAAATGGATCCAAGCCACAGAAATACCAATTTTCTATCTCCTAAACAATAACTTAGCTGAGCAGGACACAAACAACCCTTCCCTGAGTGCTAGCACAGCAGTGTGCTACTCATTTATTCATTTCCTGGCTCCAGGGCCTCAGCCCTTGTGTAGGTCTCTGCCTCCAGAGGGACCTCTCTGCTGCTCACCATCACTGGGCCATAATATTGCTCCTTCTTACAGCTGTGTCACGTGGAAACTACTGCATTAAGTCTGGCGCCATTCTCTGCAAGGCACAGGCAATAAAAAACCACCCGAGTTACACAAGCTTAACAACGTGTGGAACTGGTTCCAGGAAGGCAAAGGACCCAAACCATTTGCCCTCATAATTGGGAAAACACGTGGGCTTCACTGGCTTTCCTGGGTCAGTACGTAAGCGCTCGATTCAGCGAGGCGGACGCGCAGCCCGGAGACGCAGTGCTTGAGCCCAGGTAGCACCACTGAGCACGGGGCTGCCTGAGATGAAACGGCCAAAAGCAAGGAGAAAGCATGTCCTCTGCGCATCAGAAATGATATTTCACATTTCATTACGTGCAGCAAAACTTCCTCACGTCCTGACAAATCTGCAGGGCATTTCTTTGTGCGGCTGGCAGGGTTGTGCTGTGTTAACACTGATGCAATTTCCCTCACGTGGGCATCTCCTCAACACACTCGGTCCAAGGATGAAAGACATGCCAGCTTTCAAACGTTCTACCTTGTAAAATTAAAGTTATTGGGAAATGTAATCGCCCTCCATCTAGTCTGTGTCTAGTGGTTATATTTACACTCCCGAGAGGGGTTAAAACAACATTTTTAGCAGCTGCCTCGAAACGCAAATCAAATCTTAGTGAGATGCTACATTGATTTGCATACTATTAAGCATGATCCTTCCCCTCCACCATGGTTGTACTTTGCTGTTCTGCTCCTGTGTGAAGGTTGCCACTCTCTGCACGTGTGACACTGTCCCCCGTGGCCGCCTTTGCCAGCAGCGACGGCGGTGCCATGCTAATGAGTCCCAGGGAGACCCAGGGAGCTGGAGCTGCAGGCTTAGCTTCAGCAGAGAGGGAAAGCACGAAAATGCTCCTGGCAACTTTGGGATCTGCTAGAATTTAGTCAGTTGGAGAGTGTTTACACAATGTTAACATCGAAACGGGCAATTTCTGGCCCCAGCACGTTGGGTTTTTGTTTAATCAGTTCTGCAGCATGCAGAATCTGACAAGGCAACGCAGCAGGCCAGGCTTTAGGCATTTGCTAAGTAGGGCACTGGGCACTTTGTCTGCCTCCTCCTCCTCCCTCCCACCCTTTTGCCATGAAATTCTGCAGTGTTTACACGTAAGACTCAGATGGGTCTGAATAACACTCAGCACAAGGCTTGGATGTCAGACTAGAGCTCAGGGGTGGGCTGTCGGACACAGCACTCGCCCTTCGGATGAGAGGTTCTGGCAAGGACATGTGACAGCAAAGGGTTCCAGCTACAAGCCAGGGGCATTTTCTCCTCCTGCCAGCAAACTGAGAGCACTGAAGGCAGAACATGAAGGGCTGACAGGCTGCACACAGGCTGCTAACAATTCAGCAGCGTGTGGATGAAATGAAGGCTCACACCTGAGCAGAGGGCACGTGGCCGCCCTCGGAGAGCTGTGCAGAGCCCACACAGCGCAGTGTCACCGCCCAGGCACAGGGTCACACTTCTGGGACAAGCAAGGGCTTCATGGGAACAAGAGGAGCTGTGATGCAAATCAAAAGCTGAATTATAGTCTCATTTGGGGGGAAATCCAAAGTAATTCCCTGGCAGACAGACCACTGGGCTACTCCAGTCTGTGGAACATTTCTATTACCGTATGGAGTTTTCCTGCTGTAACCACAGCAGAGGTCCCAGCTGTGATGTAGGTCCCAATTTCCTAGCACAAAAGGTCATGCAGCAGTTGAAGACTTACTCTCCTGAGCACAAATCTGGCCCCACACACTGGGCTACCCACCCAACCTGCCCCCTCTCACACCCTGATACCCTTCCACAGGAGAGGGAGCCCTGTGCCTTAGCTGAAATGTCTGTTGATGGCACTTACCTACCTTACAAAGCTGCTGTAAAGCTTAATTAACATTTGTACTGCAAAATGCTTCAGGACTGTCAGATGCCAGGCACTGCAGACGTGTTCCTGCCACAGACAGGATGGCTCTGCTTTGGCAGGTGGCGCTGCTGCAGCTGAACGTTGACTGGTACAGTTTTGTTGCAAGTAGCAACAATGATAAACTGAGTTTATATGCACATATGACAGGACTATAAACTCAATTTTTCGTTGCTGCTTGCAGGTTGGTGCCCCATCCTTTTTCACATCTACAAGTACTTTTATGATATGGGCTCCTAAATAATGGCTTTCAGCCCCTGCATTCCCTGGCATGAAGCCTCTTCCCTGGTGAATGGTGTGGAGCTGAGCCTTCTGCTGCCTCTAACTCCCAAGACTGTAACGGTAACAAAAGTTAAAAGCTGCTTAACTCTGTGACTGGAAAGTCACAAAATTGATTCAGAGTTGGAAAACTGTCTAGTTCACCCCCTCCAGTGCTACAAAGGATGGTATCTGATGTTGAAAAGCAACTCCAGATGCCATTTAAGTGCCCAGTATAAACCTCCATGGAAATAATTCCTCAGAGCACAGAAATGGAGACTCCACGTAGACTTCTCCTTATTTTTCCATCAAACTAGCAAAGGGGAGCACGTTTCAGCAGGAGTCCCTTCTGCGCCACCACATAACATTTTACCTCATAAAAGCAGGTACTAGCAGAGGCTCAAACCTGGAATCTCTACAAAGTCTGACATGCTAACACTTCAAACAAAAAAACAGCTTAAAAACACAGAGATGGATTCTGGTGAATCATCCATCTGTACTCAGCACTGACGTGTAAAGTCGAACTTTTTTCACGTTGGAGGTTTTTAATCATCCTTTTTCCTATCAGTCTTTTGAGGGAAAAAGATGAGGAGCTGAGGGAGAGAGGTGTGATTCATTTTTACTAGAGTGAACCAATAAAGCTCTTGTAAAGTGTGGTCACCCTGGTGCTCCGTTCAATAACAGCAATAACATCTAACCTGCTGCTACTGCTGCCGTGCTCTTACCCGTCACATGCTAAGCTGCCTGTTTCAAACCACGGGCTCCTACTGCATTTGTAAGGACATGGAATTTGTATTATTTCTTTTCTCTCTCTTTTTTTTTTTTTTAATCATTTGCCGTGACAGAGTGAAAAGCACTCAGTGAGTCACTGATGGATCATCCTCTCTTCCATATGCACCAGGAAGCTGCCACTGGGAGATTTACCCCTGCAGGAACAGCAGTCTGTCAGTTCTGCTCTGGAAAGCCCACTGCACCATTCTCTCTTTCCTGTCAGCCTCTCGTTTGCAGTGCAGAAAAAGGAAGCGTTCTAACCACACAATCCCTAGGTAAGTCAGTAATGATGCTGCTTCAGTGCTGCAGGTTCTGAACAGGGCTGGTCAATAACTGCAGTGGGGCTCCATCCTGCCTTGCCTGCACCTGAGCCCTCACCCTGACCCAGCTGCCAAACAGAAGGCAAATAAATTAAGGGATCTGAGCGTGGGCTTGCTGCAGGGCAGCCCTTTCCAGCAGGGACCTCTGGGGGAGTGGAAGGTCTCTCCCCACCACAGCCAGGCTCCTACAGGCCACTTTCACCACGGGCTTCAGCCATGTCTCACCCCGAAAGAGCCGACAGGGACAAGATGTAGGCTCAGAGTCTTTTAAATGGCTGCATCTGTTCCACCTACACACATCACAGCTGGGAACTGGCCCTAGCAAACCCAAATCACCCCAGAGCACCACCAGCAAGTGGCTATTCAGCTTTATTTTTGCTGGAAACCACAGACACACCAAGTCCAACCTCAGCAGCATGGCTGGAAGTGGGAGAAGCTCAGAGAACTCAGAACCCACTGCTGGTAACTGGTTTTACCCTTTCTCTTTGCCCTCCTCTCCAGTATTTTAGGCAGAGACATCACTTCTCTTTCCAGAGCTGTTTGTCAAAGGGTCTGAAGTATTTCTGTGCCCCACACAGGTGCTCCAAGGTACAATATTGCTCCTCTGCAAAATCCCTTTCTCAGCACTGCTCAAACTCGTACAGTCTGATATCACACACTTTGTCAAAAGCCTGGTGCAGAAGTATTAATCCTCGAGCTGATTCACTTTGAGCAAGTGCCTGGAGGAAAGGCAGTGATTATGGGAAGGGAAGCAGAGTCTCATGTTTAGAAAGAAGTTGTTTTCCAAGTCATGGGCCATCAAACAACCGTTCTCTATTTCTAGGCCACTGCGCTTTTGTTTGGCTTCCTCACATAACTTTACATACTTCTCTATTTCTTTTTTAAGTTCTCTAGAAACAAATATCTATAGCATGGAAAAAAATCTCAGTATCTTGAAAATTTTCAGTTGTGGCTTGTTTTATGAGAGTTAAACACCAACAATATCATGATCTGGTTTCTGGTAATAAATAATAACTTTTGAAAGTGAATTACCATGGCTTTTCATTAGTATCTACTTGGTTTCTGTCAAATCAACCCCGTTGGTTTACAAGCCTGAGAACTCAGTAGATCTCATTCTCCTTTGGCAAAATCAGTGGATCCTCAAAGTGAAAACTACCCCAGTGTTTCTCACTGGATTTACCCTCCAGACCCTTCACCAGATTTGTTGCTCTTCTCTGGACTTGCTCCAACACCTCCATGAGGGTGAGGTTCACATTTGCTGACGTGAGGGACCTGGAACTGGACAGAGCACCCAAAGTGTGGCCCCACCAGCACAGGAGAACAAGAGTTAACTTCGAGAGATTCTTCATGAAGACAACAGAAAAGTATCTTTCTTATTGCTGATAGTTTACATTTATACTGCACTTACTCTTTCTTCTTTTTTTTTTTTAATCTCAACTAATCAATTTCTTGCATAAGTGATATTTATGTATTTTTCACCAGCTCTAGTCCTGCACATCCTGTTATCAATTCCACACAATGCTGGAGAGATTTCCTCCCCACTGCCACCACCACCTGTCCCCTCCAATTAACGTCAGTCAACTGCAGTGAAAAGCTTTGTGATACTGAAACTATATTAAGACAAATGTACATTCTGTTTAGAAAGATTCTCTTTCTGCAGGAAAATCTGCCATTTCAAAATCGGGTTTTATTTTGGATTGGAATAGAAAATCAAAATTTTAATTTACCTGCAGAATGAGAATTCTGGTAAAATAGTTTGTTAGCAACTATAAATATTTCAAAAGTGACAAAACTTTGTAAGATAACAATACTGTTCAAATTATATATTATATTATTTAAAATATAAATTGGGGTAGAAATGCATGAAAACAAGAAAATAAAAAATTGATTTAGATTTATTCTGGTTTTTCTTTATCAGACTTCTTGGTCAAATGTCAGCCTGTTCAAATTAATATTTAATCCTGATCCCCACCCTTCAAGCTTTATTTTGTAGTGGACAAACTGTTCCATTAAGCATTTCCAGCTAGCTTTAGTTTGGGTATCCTGTCACCAGATCCCCACTCTTCCTATTACAACTTCTGAAAAAGACAAACCATTTTTCATATCTTTCAGAAAGAATTATGACAACTAAAGGTTTAAATTTTAAAAAATGAAGAAAATAATTACATTCCAGTGATGGCCAGTGTGAGTTAGATCCTGGCTCTTTGGAAAACCATCAACTAATAATCATCTGAATATCTCCAGGGTTTTTCTCTTATGTGAAGAATAGCTGAGCCTTACTCAATTGTTTCTGAATCTGCTTGATGAGATTTTTCTCATCAGTGGGCTGTTTCCTCACTACTAAAAGGCCCACTAACCACTGGGATAAGAATTCCTGCTTTTAATTTCATCTCCTCTGAAATGCTCACGGGTTTCAAAAGAGTAATTAAGCTGCTACATAGATCAGAAGGCAGAAACAACTGAAATACTTCATTTGGCAGAACTGGAGGAGGAGTGGTTAAAATTCCACCTAAACAGCGTATAAAACATGTAAGTGTTTCACAGATTGGTGAGAAAGCAGTCACTGCAGAGTCTAAGCACTTTCACTTGTCTATCATTTACTTAGAAACTGTAACAAAAGCAGTTTAGATATAAAATAAGCATTTTCATTCACTTATAGGCCTCTAAAACATCTATAGTGGTCCCAGCACTTGAATGCACGTGTGACACGTCGTGACACCTGCAGCATCTCTTCATGACTCATTAACCCCCATGTAACTCCTGTGAAAAATGTTAATAAAAAAACTGATGAAAGGATCTTCAGGTAAACTTTTGGACTTCTTCCACATTAGATTTGATTCCACTGATCAGGAAATAATTTGGTTCTTCAAGGTTTGAACTGACAAGTGATGGTGGTCTAAGGAACAGGCATTTTTCAATTATAAGAAATGTCTCATGTTTTAGTCTTCTAAAGAGCAAGAAATTCCACACATTACACTCTGCATCACCCATTTTCCTAATCACAAATAACTTGCATAAGAAACAGAGTAGTCATTAATATTTCATCCACTGTATATTGCTTTCTGGATTTTCTACCAATTTTCTAACGCACAAAAATCCAGGTGAATGAATTCCTGTCTGTTGAGATTTATTCCTTCACTAAGAAATTAAAGTACTGTAATTAGAGAAAGTGAGAACGCTTTTAAAAAATGGTTAATTGAAAAGCTCCTCACCACCACAAGGAATTGCCTAATTAAAATATTATCATGCACGGGACTGAGGAAATCAGTTCATGCTGGCCTGCGAAGGTACTTTCATCTTTGATAGCTGTTCCTGCTGAGAGGAAGGAAGAGGCTGCCACTATTATCAATGTGACTTGAGACACATAAATCTCTTTTTGAGAGCAGTAAGCATGGAGAAGTCCTGTTCTCACACACAAATCCCCACCCATATATGCCCAGCTGATATTTACATTGCGTGCATATTCTCTCAATAGTTCCCTTCATCTGTTAAGCAAATAATTCATGGTATTATTCTCAATAATACATTTCTGAAGGGCCCTGCAAAGATCCCGTTGCTCAGTAATGGGAAAACTAATCAAGAGGCTACTTCAGAAATATTTGCAAACTGTGTAAATTAATGTAATGTGAAATCTCTTGGTTTGCTTAGAGGTACCAGGGGACACACGTCCTACTGATGTTATCAAGGGGTGAGTTGGTTTTTTCCCTTCTAAGAATCAGAACGAACTCAGGAGTAACTTGGAGCTCAGAATCAGAGCTGAAACTCTTTTCCTCTCTTTAAAATTTTCATGCCTTGCTTAGATTTTTAAAACTCATGTTTTAGAAGGAAGCCTTTTAAGTACCTGCCATTCAATTTAAACTATCTACTGAAGCTTCTATTCTGGAAAATGGGAGGGCATAAATATTACTTTAGGGATAATTTGTTCCTTTTTCTCCCTCCTCTTATTTAAGCCAGATATTACCTCTATGCAAAGAAAGAAGTGGTCCACAGCTGGTTAACTAGAAGATACATTGACTCATAAGTGTATATCAGAGCAGAAAATTACTGGAATTTTCTGCCAGATACTGTATATGTCTCTTAATTATCTATCTTCAAGCCCACCTGTTCTTCCATCCCAAAGCTGAGCAAGACTTTCAGGTATAACCATGGCTGATGTACACAGCAAACTTCTCCTCCACCACCAAAGCTGCCTAGAATTCTCAACAAGCATTTCAAAGTATAGCAGAAAAAGAAAAGAAATACCTGTATAACCCACAAGGAAAGTTCAGCTGCTAAAAAAAAACCCAACTAAGCAAACTATTAAAACTATTAAAAATGTGTGAGGTGTTCAGAGGCAGTCAGTTAAGTGTCACCATCAGAGGACTCTCAAGCAAAGAAGCTGTCAGTAAGTCAGCTTGTAATGAAACATGAAAAATGCTCCAGCAGTCATGCTTCGATTTGTTCTAGCATAGGTTAATTTCTTTTATATGCATCTGCCCTATTCCACAATTCTGTGCAGCCTCCTGTGATTTCCTCTGTTGCCAGTTAATGCCTATTCTCACAGACACTCTGACTGGGCAAGAAAGGCTTCACCACAGCTTTCTGTCTTTGGTCTCTAGATTTTATAGTCAGAATTAGCAGGGGGGTTACAGTGCCTGAACCACACCACCAAAATCACTTGGGCAATTCACAGAGCTCTGGGCAGGGACTGAACTTGGTCCAGGGAAGCCCTGAGTGCTTCCAGCAACAGCCAGGCTCTTTCTGCCCCTGCTGACTTCTACTCAAGAAACACTTACTTTGCTTTGGTTATTAATGGAGTTTTTCTAAGCTTGGTCCCATCAATAAACTAAACTGCTTGTAAATTACTGAGCATCCCAGTTCTGAACTCTTCCATTGATTTGTTGAAGATGACAAAAAACCAAGAGGAGAAGAACCAGGCAAAAGCAGTGCAGAAGAGGACACACGCAGACCACACGACTACAGTTAAACTACAAAACATTTCTTTTGCACAGGACAAATGGAAAAAGAAACAAAATACCTTGCTTAAAGGAGAAAAGGAGAATACTCCTGCAGCTGAATAATGCATGAAAAAACCCTAGGACTTCATCTCATCGTGGATCTTGGGAAATAAGATCAGACTGGAAGGAAAAATAAGAAGCTTTTGTGCTGCAACGCAGCCAAGACTTTCATCCACAGAGGGGCTCGTAAAGGAATAACCGGATCCCCCAGCTGGTCCTGGCCCTCCAGTGCAAACAGAGGCTCCACGTGAAAAGCTTCACTGCTCTGACCCTCAACCACAGGTCCCACTGATGCCATGATTTTTGTCTTTTCTTTTATACCCCTGTTATACCTTTTTGCAACTTCTGTATTCTTGGTGCTTTTTGCCTACATTCTTGGACTTGTTTGTTAAGCTAAGAGACGAAACATTTTAGAGGCTTTGTAGTTAGGGTGCCAGTGTGCCCAGGCCCCAAGGTCCTCTCCAGAACACATTTTGTAAACTAAGATAGAACCATCCAGGGGAAGGTTCCTTGGGGAGGGGGGCTCATTCGAGCCTCTCATTGGGGAATTTTTGATAGATATGCTAATTAGTAAGACCTAGAATGTCAGACCAGATATAGAGGAGGGGGATTGGGGTGGCCATGGCGGGGGTGCATGGAGGTGTATTCGACCTGGTCGTGGTGCACCTAAGGATCCTTACAATAAATACCAAGGTAATGCCCTTTTCCCCTTCTAACCGTGTTCGCCTCTTGATTTTAAGACCAGGAAAAGGCATCACCACCTTTCACACCAGGGATCACCAGCCCTTCACCACGCCGAGATCCCAATCACCGCCCGGCGCGCGGGTGCACGGCGACGTGACGGGAGGAAAGGACTGACCCCCTGCTCACCCAACCTCCTGTAGCAATTCAGGAATATACAGCAGCCAAATCCTTTTCACTTTGACATCGTGAGGCAACAGCAAAGAAAAAAAAAAAGCTCTTACCATAAGATACTTCATAGAAAAATAGAAAAGAAACAGAGATTTATATGGACAGGGTTGAAAACTCATGAAATTGCACTTCTATTGCAATCCATTTACTCCTAAATGAAAAAGAAGTGAAGGAGTTCCACTTCTGCTAAAATGGAAATTAAAAATATTCTAGCATGATATGTGCAAAGACACATAGAAAAAGAATGACCTCAAAGCGAAGGCATTAGACTGCATCTGCAGAAAACAGAATTAATTCCCTGCCCTATAGAACACTGCGTTTATCACGTTGGGTCTGATTGAGAAACCTTTGAAAATAGAAGGAACCTACATAACTAGCAGGAAAGGAGGTAACTTTGGATTTCACCATCCCTCTTCTCTGTGCCCTCATGATAATTCTTTTATTAGGAGGAAATGAAAGCATTAAACTCTTGAAAAAATACAGTACAAATAAAATTATGCTCCTTTTTTTCTGAGTAATTCTAAATAAACGATGAGACCATTCTCACTTGCTAATTGGTTTTAAAAAAATCTAATTACAACGGACTCTCACTAATTCACATAATGTTCAGGATAAGCATTACAAATTACTTGCTAATTTGCAGAATTCAGCAAGGAAACTCATAGAAAAAGATCATCAGAAAATGTGCTTCCTTCATTTAGATCATCAACTCCAATTTATGGTTTCTTCAATTATTTACAGAGTGATAATACCTCCTATGATAAAAACTAATGTATTACATTGCATTTCGCAAGAATAATTAAATCTTAATTTTGTAAGAAATTTCTGCCAGAAAGGCACTGCTAATAGGCAGAAGAAAAGGAATTTTGTGTCCATCACAGTTTCTGAGTGAGTGTCACGTAGCCCATCTTCAAATGGTAACTGGAAGAGCAAATCCAGACCCCAGCACAGCAGCCAAGTACTCAGGTGTCCTTATGCTGAAGAGAGGTCATTGGCCTCCTTGTACAGGCCTGCCTCCCCTACTGAACAAAGCAACAGAACGACAGAAAAAACTATGAGACTCAACAAAGAGGAATTTTGGGTCATAATGTGAATTTCAAATACATCTCTTATTTACATTGAGGATTTTTAGGAAGTTTTTGTAAGTGGAATGTGTTTGTAGCTTCTCATCATCCAAGACACAGCCTGAAATCTGACTTGAACCTGGAAAATTTAATTATTGGGAAGTAAGAAAAGCCCAAGACACCAGAGAGAGCTGTTAACTTACGTATCTACTCTGGCTGAGAGGCTGATGGGAATCTTCTTCTCTTTTTTTACACTGTGCTATCCTGACACACAAAAAAAATCCCCAAACACTTCCTGGAAAGACCCAGCAGAGACTGAAGTTGTTCATACTCAAGTTGCTTAGAAGCTTCATTCATTCTAAGAACTAATTATAAATGTATAGTTGAGACCAAGGCAAATTAAATCTCTGAAGTGTCACGGAGAAATTCCCTTTATGTTCCCCCATAAAAATCTGCCAGAGCAAACCTAAGACAAAGAAACAGTTGTTTCATCTTCAGTTGCAGACATTTATAATTGTGTCAGCCCTTCCACCATTCTCACACTAATTTCACTGAAGACATTTGTTTTACAGCTAAATCCTTGCAACTCTACTCACTTATTTACCTAGGCAGAAATAAAAGCAGCATTTTGAAATACCAAAAGAGCACATTTAGACTTTTCCCTCCTTTTAGTCTGGCAAAATCTATTTCCAAATAACCCAGATTCGCTATTTTGCAAGGAAACCAATATTGGAAGATGAAGTCTTACCCAAAATGCTTCTCTAGTCATTTTTTATTCTTCCCCTGTACTACCACTGCGAGGCTGCTGAAGATGGGAATGCCAGGCTCTTCCTGGCCAGCACAGCGATGGTGCAACAACACAGACAGAAAATGTAACCCAAGTCTGCTCTTTTACCAGGGTCAGGACATAAAAATGTAAATTGGGCAAAAGAGCAGAACTATATTGCCTTGGTTTTTTCTGGCCTTGGTCTGCATTAAGTGATGACAACTTAAAAAATGCCCACAGCAAATGTCTCTCTAAGCACATTTAACCAGTGAGCAACAGTGTGATGGCTCAGAAGGAAAAGACTTAACTAAAAGTTATGGCATAGCAGAATTGTTATTTGCTTCCCTGGAGTAAGAACAGAGAACTTCAGATCTGTAATATTGGAATAAAAATAATAGACCAGACAGAAACACAGTTACTGCTGATTTACTGGCAAAAATGGTGCTATAACAACAGGACTAGTTTTATATTCCTGCTACTCTGATGCAGTCCAAGATACAGACAGTTATTTTGGAAGATGAGTGATTAGCCTTTAATTTCTACTAGTAAAAATTACATTAGTTCAATTTGAATATCGAAGCTTTCCTCTGAAATGAAATACATACAACTTGCACCAAAACAACAACAGAAAACCCTCTGCAACTGCTTTGGTGCAAATGTGTCTGGGCACAAAGTGCTGGAGGACTGTGCTGAACCAGAAAGGCTCAGCAGCCCCCAGGGAAAAATGGAAATACAGAAGCAGGGGAGCATCAAGACAAATGAATGAATCTCCTCACCGTCAGGAGCAGATCTGTCAGGGTAATGCAGTTTCTGCAGAGCCCAGAGCAATTGCTAAAGGTTATCACTGCTATCTCCTCTGCGAGCTTCCTCCCTCACCAACAGCCCTCCTCAGGACGTGGTATTTACAGGGCTGTGGGACAAGGAACAAACCCACCCCTGATGACCACAGATGCTGGTGGGGGATTCTGGAGAGGGGAAATAAATCAGAATCGACAGAGTCAGAAAGAATTGATCCAGTCAGGTTTCAGCCGTGGTGCCTGGGCCGTGGAACCCAACCCACTGGAAATTAGGAGGGAAGCAGAGGCTGCTCTGTTTCAGCCACGGCCAGAGCACCTGGTTCCGTAGCTCCGGACACGGCGCTGGGGGTGCGCTAAGGAGGGGTGGTGGCCCCGCACTGGGAGGGGAGAGACACGGGGAGAAAAAGAGTTTTTCTCCCTGCAGCTGGATTTTCCCTCTCCTGCTCCTTCCTGACTGGGTTTATCCATTTCTACCGGCTCCAGAGAGCAGCTGAGACAAAAGCTGGTGCTGCACAACTGCAACACTGGCACATAGGGATGACAGCAGCCTAAGGGGCCACTCTAGAGCTGCCACACTCACACAGACACAAAGCAAAGGCACACATCTGCCCAAGAGTCTTCTATCTATGGCTGCTCTCTTCTGGAAAAGAAGCCACAGCTGGGAAATTGCGTAGTGAAGGTCAGAAGGGGTTGATTACATACCTGTTTAAAAGAGAGAGGGCAAAGGGTTCCTCTGCAAGTACCTCTCATTTGATTTCCGTCCCAATTTGTTTCAATATTGTCATTTTCTACTGACGTAAATGCTTTATAAAAGATTAAATAACCTATATAAGGGCCAAATTAAGGGCAGCCTGCACAGAGAAACCTGGAATATTCATATAAAGTAACTCATATAACAGAAGAGTTAAGTTCCTATGAAACATTTCCACCTACAAGTCCTGCTGCACTTACGTCCTCAACCCATCACAACAACCTTACCGTGGAAGCACCTACCTACCCTTCTCCCCCTACTATAGCACCTATTTGCCCATCACCTGTTCTATCACCACAGGGGCCTGTGACAGATAAGGAAAACTATTCCTATCTTTAAGATCCTGAAGAGACAGACCAAACCTCAGATGATTAAGTACTCACACGACCACGTTTCTTTGCAGATCAAAAAGGAGAAGAGGTTCAGAGGTGTGCACAAGTAGGTGGGCAGGAGCCTCGTGTCTGGAATTGACACTCCAAGCTGAACATTACATGGGCACTCACAGAACAAGGACAGAGCCTGGGAAACACAGCAAGTACGTCCATAGGGTTTCCACATGGGGACTCTGAAGGCTCCTCCATTGTCCCTCACTTTTCCTTTTTCGTTGCCTTCTTATTTGTGAGGTGTTTCCAGTTCCACCCCCACCCAAACTTCTGTAGTGTTGAGAAAAAACTATGCTCACTTTCATTAAACATTTTCCTTTTCAGGCACTTCACTGTTGCAAGTTTGCAGCGTGTTCCTTACTCTTTCTTCCTCTCATATACCAAACAGAAGACTGTTGAGAGTGTGACAAATATTACTCCCCGGTCCCTTTGTTCCTTGTGGATTTTTTTTTTTTATCACTTATTTCATTCTGCTGCAAACAGCACCTTTGTACCTCGCACAAATTCAATAACCATGACTCAATCCAAACCCATACTGAGCTGTCTCCTGTTTCATCCTGCCTGTTAAAACCAGCACAGGGGATCCGATGAGCGGAGAGGGGCCCGGTTCCAGCCGCAGGAACTCCACCCGAGCGCAGGGACGCGTGGGAGCCGTGACAGAGCCGCGCACGTCACCGCGCGCACCCTTCAGCACCCGCTCGTCCCTCGTCACTCCTTCCACCTCTGCTCTCTGAGCAGCCTCTTTCAGCAATTATGCATCCCCTTTTAAGTTATCTTTCATCAGCTGGGAAGGATGACTCTCCCTGCCTGGTGCTTTGGCAGCCCTGTGTCCCCGGTGCCACCCGTGTCACCTGCCAAGCGGCAGGAGCGGTATTTCAGCGTGGCACGGGCCCTGTTCCTGCACTAAACGTCAGCAGTGGGGTGGCAACAGGAGAGGGGAAAGAGCACCACGGTTTTTATTACCCAGAGCCATCATCCTTTCAACAGCAGTCAAAAAAGTACCCAGGGGCTCTCATTTTCACGGAGGTGATTATTTCTGCTGGATTCAGTCCTAGACTCTTTCTTCCTTTTTTTTTCCCTTATTTTTCTTCCCTTTTCTTTTTGTTTCTTAGGGGGTTTTTTTGGTTGGTTGGTTTTTAATTTTTGGGGGGGAGTTGCTTTTTTCGTTTGGATTTGGTTGGGTTGGGGTCTTTTTGTTTGTTTATTTTGAGATTTTTTGCTGTTGTTGGGTTTGCTTTAGGGGTTTTTTTAGTTTGGGTAGGGTTGGGTTGGTTTTGGGAGGCAGGAATTAAATACTCCAGTCCAAACCATGCAGGTGCTGGAGAAGAGCCCAGCCCAGACCTGTGCAGGCTCTTGCAAACAGGGTTGTGTCAGTAATGCCACATTCCCAGCAAACATCATTGGCTCTTTCCCAAAGCAATTCCTCACAGACACCCCTACATTGCAGTTTAGCATGTTTAACTCCATGGATACTGGCTGGTCTCACAGCACTTTCCCAAGTCTTCAAACCCTCAATCAGAATCAAATATTATTTCATTATACCCTCATCAATATTTCTGCTTAGGAGGAAGAGATTTTCATTACCACCAAGGAATATCAGGTGAGTTTCAGTAGGATTTGGGCACTAGCTCCTATCACCACTTTCAGTGGCTGTAGAAATGATGCACTCATCTTACAACCACAACTCACCACCTATGAGAAAGTTCCCAACCCCTCATATCACAGGCAGCTAAACACAAAAATCATATTATCTCTAATTTTCATCAGCCCATGGGGGCATAGAGATTTTGTGCTATTTAGTTATATACAGCATTTGGTTCTACAGTGGCCAATAACCAGATCATCAAGATGGTGTCAGTTTTAGGAAGAGAATTCTTAGTGTTTGTACAAACACAACATCAATTATTTCTGTTGTAATAACGTAGTCACTTTGTGGCTTTACAATGCTCGTTATAAAAACAAAATAATGGTGACAGACAAAAATTAAAGAGGCTTTTGCAACCACAGCATTAATGGAAGGATAAAGAAAGGATAAAAACTGGACTAAAATATCAATATATTCAAAATTCTCCCAGTCAGTGAAATCTGTCAGCAAAACAAACAAAACCAAGAACCACAAAACACCTCTACAAGCTGGAGTATTCTTTTAGGTAAGCCTCATATATATTCAGATATAATAAACGTCCCTCTTGAATTATAAATACTGCTTAGAAATCCAGGAGAGGATAGTCCTTTGGTGGCCTAGAAAGTTCCAGTTATAGTACCCTAACAATTACAGCAAACATTCCACAGAAGAGTTATCAAATGCTACTTGATCCTCTGATTATTATTCCTTATAAATGTTAATGCATTAGATTTTACAGCAGACTATGGGTAAAGCTGCAGCTGGAGGATTTCTGGAGTTCTGCAGAGACTGAGTCCTTTCAAGAGGCATCAGAAAACATACAATTTACTCATCTAATTTCTAACACTGTGTCCAAGAACTGCTGCAGCGTGTAAAAAGAGGGGGGAAAAAAAAAAGAAACAGGCAAAACAACAAGCAAAGGCACAGCTAACGAGATACAAAATGAAACAAGCCAACAGGCTATGTGGGTAGGAAGGGGAATGTCAAAGAAAGTCAGTCTGCTACTCTACAGGAAAGGATGGCTCAATAAATGATGCTGAGCAGACCAAAGCATTTACTCTCCCTTCTGCCTCAGTCCTCACTAAAAAGGTTAATTGTGATCAGAGGAATAACAAAATTGATGCTGGCACGGAGAGATTAGTGTACCAGCTATGACAAAAATCAAAAGAGTTTAAAAAATAGTTGGCTAAGTTGGAAGTTTTTCAGGGAAAAAAAATCAAAGGGGTATGGAGGGAACTAGCAGAGTTTTTGCAGCAGAAGTTGAGAGAGGTGAGAATGCAGATTGTTAGAAAATAAGCAAGAGAGGGCCTAGGGATTTATAGATCTTTCAGTATGCAGGGAAATAGTGAAATATAAAACCTGTAGGAAACCAGAAGATGACGTGAAGGTGAGTAATAGCCAACGTGGATTTGCGAAGAACAAATACGTGAAGCAAAGGTAATTTCATTTTCTCCAGCATTTCTTTAAGCTATTCTACTTGACAGCTCATAAGCAACCCTGGGAAGCACAGCCTAGATATATTTCCTGTAGCCTGGTCAAGAAAACTTACTGTGAGCACTATTCCACTGAACCAGAGGGTGCCTGAGAAGCTCTTTAGCATTGCTGCCATTCAAGGCTTCTGCTGCAAACAGATGCCTTGGAGTAAAACACACTTCCCAACACAGATCCCTTGTCAGCACTCAGGAACCCTTCATTAACCGGGGAATGTGCTTTCAGATTAATTGGCTGCTTGGTTTCAGTTGTTTGGCTCCTCTCAAGACCTGTATTTGTGACTTCATATGTGAGTTTATTGGACGTGTGGGGAAGGGTTACAGGGAGGTGTCTCCATACAAAAGGGTCCAGTTCATGCAGGGAGATAATGCTCATCGTCTCTACAAAACATGTAATAGTTCACAGCAATGTTTTCAAACACGTGATGGCACATGTGATGCCATGTGGGATGCCACCTGTTTGGCTGCAGGTTTCCCTGCAGCTGTTAGGGAGCGCAGGGCTGGCAGTGACAGTCGCTACCACCGGAGTCTGCCACGCAGCCACTCCACCAAAACGAGTTCACCTGAGCTCATCCTGTCACGACCTCAGGGGTTGTTGGGTACCCTCAATTCCTAAACTGTTCAGCATCAGCTTAGGACACCTGGCAGGCCCCAGAGCTCAGGGGTGCAACTCATGAGACACAGTGACTGAGTTTTCCAGCTCAGCAACTGCACCGATGCTCGGCGCAGTGTTGGTGAGTCTCCTGCAATCTGCATCCTCCTGTTTGAAACAGGGTCTGGAAAAAATGGCCCAAAGCATGCCAGGAGTGGGTGTGACTGCCTGCTCTGTCAAATGTGTTCTCCTGAAGGCAAATGCTCACAGCCAAGTTGCTGTGTGGCCTTGCCCCTCCGGAGGATGCTCCCAGCAGGGACACCCTTCTTCCACAGACATTCCACAGGCGAGGGGGCAGTGCTGCAGGTCTCCTCACACCCCACTCTCGGGGATCCCTGCAGGCTGCCCCCAGACTTCCTCTGCAAGCACTGGTTATAAGCTCCATTTATTTCTGTCATTATTTCTGTTATTATTTAGCATTACCAAAGCTTTACAGGCTCGCAAAAAATCTCATCCTCTAGATGCAGTGTTCATAGTAGAAACTGCTCATCTCTGAGGGTTGGCTAGTTTTATTGGGTTTTTTTTTTCTTTTTTAATTCAACTTCTTAGATAAAATATCATTTTCTCCTTTAAGGAAATAATTTGAATACAGTTTAAAATAAATGTGGAATATTTATACTTTGATTTCCCTATAGTATAATTCAGCATACACGCCCATAATTTAGCCTCTTTCTGGACTCATTTTAGAAAGATTTTCTATTCACTATGTAGTATTTTACAGGCCTTGATACATTTTCTATTGTTATACTGGTATTTAGTTGGGGTTTTTTCACCTCAGAAGGAAAAGGATAGCTTAGGGTGCCATTTCATCACCTCACTGTGGCTTCTTCATGCTAAACACACTCAGTTCCTTCAGTCTGTATTTGTGAGTTCAAGCCCTGACCATGTTCTTCCAGATTGATGCAATTACTCTTCTTGAACTTTTGAAGACCAATTTTATCTGTCCTCAGTGTCTCAGACTCCTTTTCTTTTTCACAGGTTTTCAAATAAAATGACTCAGAAGCATGGAACGAACAGAACTTCCAGGTTTCAATATAACACCTTTCAAAATATGAACAGGTCTCCAAAACATTACTGGGGACAGAGACAAGTAAACCCTGTGAGGTAAATGAAGTTTTATGGTTGGGAGATTATAATGGTTACCAAGCAATTCGAAAGCAAGAAGTATTTTCAATACATATTCAAATAAATTCAGACCTGTTTCTGAATACTGATCTCTCTCATTTGTGGTAAGACATGCAGAAACCACTTCAATTTTATTACACAGCAAGGATTTTCACATAATTAGATTGAGTTTTTTTCCCTATATTCATACTTCCTACTAATTGCTAGTGCTGGATATTCCTAAATGAATAGCATCAATTTTCTTTATGTTTATCAGGACACGATCATATGTTTTATGCCTCCTGCAGAATAAATGAAGTCCCAGGCACAGGTTAATGGAAACTTCGCCACCAACTTCAAAGGAACCAGGATTTTACCCACAGATCTAATGCAAAATCCTCAGAGGTTAATGAGAGTCCTTCCACTGCCATCAGCGTGGTTTGAACAAGGGTAAGAGAGTTGCTCTAATTCACTACTTAGGCCCTGATGAAAACACTTAAACATTGCTCTAAGTGTACACTTCAGTGCTTTCCTAATTAGGCCCATATTTATCAGTGATAGGAAAGGGAACCAGATATTTCCTTTCAAACATCTTTACTTTGCTCTCTGGGCTGAATACGAGAGTAGATTCTGGTCACGTTATATTTTTATAAGGTTAGTTAGAAAGACATCTGGGAACTTTCATTCACAAGTGCTTTAATCTAATAAAAAAATTCTCACAACTTAGTTATCTAGTTTCTAACATGATATTTCCTGAAATGCATCATTATATATGCTAAAATAATAACTTATCCCTTGATTATTGCTTTTAGAAGGAATTTTTGCAGAAGTGTCAAGGCCATGTAAGAATTAGCATTAATTACCCTAAGGCTTTTCAGACCAACACTTGTTAAGCAGATCTATTAAAACCAATGATGAGTTTTGATTAAAACCTGTGAGATTTATACATGACCAATTAAGTATAAAAGTTTCTCTTCCCCCCCTCCCACCCAGCCCCCAATGAATATAATGTTTTCAAAACTCAAGTAGGACAGCACTGACTAGAAAACAGGATCATCCTGAATGACTAGCATGCAACAAATAGATCTGAACCCCAAAATGTTTTTTTTTTATGGAAATTACATTTGGAATCTCATTACAGAGAAGTTGCCCTCCTGGTACTTATTTGTAGGATGGTAGCAGCCAAAAGTTCTGTTCTGCATTGGTGGGTATTTACATGCATTAAGTCCACGTCCTTATCATACACATGCAATATACATACATACACATAAGAAAAGGGGCCAATATCTGGTTCTCCAAAGGTGGATCAAGGCTGAGGGAGACCAAATGACCCTCTGTAGCTTGCACAGGAAGACCCTGGCTGAAGGGGAATGCAAATCTTCAAAACCAGTCCTAAATCCTCTCAACCATAGCACTGTCCATCTCCAACCGCTTTGTTCCCAAAAGCCTGCAAGAATAAACCTGACCAGCAGCTTTAAAAAACCCAAATGTTTGAATTACTGCTGAGGGAGCAGAGCCAAGCCATGAAGCCTGCAGAGGAGGGTGCCACTCACTCTCTGGGGCAGCAGCAGCAGCTCTGAAGGCAGGCTCCACCTTCTCCTGCAATTTGTATTTATTCACAAGTCTCCTGTGCTCCAGTTATCCTTTGCAACCACAAGGCTCACCGACAGAGGTGGTTACACAGCCCAGGAGCTGGGAGCTTTGCAAAGGCCCAGGATGGTTATGCCATCCCAAATTGAGGCAGTAAGTGCACTGGAGGAGCTCGGCAGTGCCTGGAGATGCAGTTTCTGTGCAGGAGAAGTCTCCATGCAGCCGGGCAATGTTGTTCTGCCCCCGTGCAAGGCCACAGCCCCCGCCCCAGCAGAGCCAGTGCCTTTCCCAAGGCAGCGAGGCCCTTTCTGCCCTGCCCTTCAGCCCCTCCCATCTCCCAGCAGCAGCTGAACCC
>VZRQ01007965.1:264042-323685 GCA_013397975.1 Machaerirhynchus nigripectus | reverse complement strand
TCCCAGCGGCAGCTGAACCCTCAGACAATATTTTCCAGCCAGTGATGCAGCAGAGTTATTGCAATTGTCCTTTTAATTTCCAGCAGCAGAAGGACTTAAATGGCTGCAGTGACCATAGTTATATAATTTGTGAAGCGTATGAGGCTACTGGAGGGAAGACCAGAGCAAAGAAGTGTCTGTGAGGGGAAAAGCAATGTAAAAATTTTACTGTAAGCACCATCCTTGCCATCTCTCTGGTTCTGCCACCCCGTGTGACTGGCAGCAGCTGGAGGGATGTCACTGCTAGAGAAGGTAAGAGAGCTCCATCCCAGGCAACAGCAACATGTGCTGAAAACCCAACACTGATTTTCAAGAGTTGTGATGTCCAATCTCCATCTTGCAAGGTCGTGTCTGGTCATGTGCTCCAAGACACCTTCAATGGGAGTTTTCAGAAGTGTCTGAGCCACGGGGACAGAAATGCAGGGCACAGTCAGCAGCTGCACAACTCAGTGGAGCCAAAGAAGCCTCTGCTCCCCTGGCATATCTTACAAGTCCCTCGGGTTACATGGCATTAGTCACGCTCCCGAGTATAAGTTGTTTTGTTTTAATTTAGAAAAACTATCACACTTATTCCACTGAGCAGGAGGGGGAAGCATTCCTGCCCTGCTCCAGCCTTATATAGTGATAGGCAAAAAACATCACCATATGTCCGGGGGAGGCAGTTGGTAGCACGTGGGCTGGGCTGAGTGAGTATTTTACTGGATTTGTGAAGTCCCCGGGACATTAGGCTCTTTGGGCCCCATCCAGTAAGAAATAATTGGAGAAGAACCCAAGTGGAACTCAAACTATATTTTTTTGGAGCTTCAGTGGTTCAGAAGGGATGTTTGGGTATTTTTACTCATTTTTCTAGAACCAGGTCTTTCCAGGGATCTGTGCAATCCTCCAAAGGACTCGAAGACAAACAGTTCAAAATGCCAGAACACGGCAACCCAGTTTCTAAGTATAAAGCCAATTTTGATAAATGTAAGGTTTGGAACAGAGAGATGGTCACAGAATTGTTTTCCAGAACCAGGAGAAAAATGTGGATTTTTTTAAAGAGTAGTATGTGCAACCAAAAACAGTGATTTGCACTCACTGGCCTCCAGGTAGAAACTAGACACCCTTGAGTCCCTGTGCCTCAGCCCTGGCTAAATGAATCCCAGAGCAGGGCAGCCCAGGGCTCAGGCTGAGTGCCACTGAGGGCACCAGGGCAGCAGCCTCTGTGAGTGGCACCTGGAGAGCCACTTGCACCCTGTGAGGTGCTGCTGCACCCACCACCGCTGGTGCTGCCCCAGCAAAGGGAGCTGGGAAGCCCAGATGCAGAAAATCAGACACTGAGCACTCACACACTGGCAGAGGAGAGCTGCTGAGGTTGCCAACAAACACATTTCCATTTTGAACCCCCGGGAATTTGTGATTTGCAAGCACAGATTCAAAGCATTGTTCTCCTGGTCAAAGTTATTTTTCAATAATTAATGAATAAAGCTAAATTCTCTGTGCATAATGAAATGGAAGTGTCATTTGAGCAGATGGCTAATTGTTTTATGGTGTCACCAGCCAGCTCTTCTTGGTGCCCTTTGCATCCTGATTTCAGGTATATTTTCTGGTCACTCCATTTATTTATTTTTCTGATATATAGCTCTGCAAAGATTTACATAATAGCATGAATGTTTTCTGGTAACATAAGCCCTGTGTTTCACTGCAATACCTCCAGCAATTTGCTGACAGTATTTTTCTGCAAAATTAGATATGGAATTTGGAGCAAAAAGCTGCTGCCTTGACAGACACAAATTCCCTTGTTACTGAACAAAGGGTTCCTTTTTTTTTCATGGCAATAATGAACCAAGAAGCTTTAAGGGAGGGAAATAACATTGGAAGATTAATGATGATGAACCGATTTGGAAAATCTCCAGCAGACTTGAAGCTTCCTTCCCCCCCCTGCCCCTCCAACCTCTTCCAGAATTATTAATGCAAAACAAAATGAAAAAACGTCTGCAGAAAGAGGCTGAGAACTCCCCCAGGAAGATCTGAAACAATGAGACAGAAACAGAGGATGTGAGGACGCACAGCTCTGAGTGGGAGGAAAATACCCAGGTGGATTTCAAGGCTGGGAATGATCTGCAGGCAGCCAGAGAGAACGTTTCAAGCAGCTGAGGCAGAGACCTCGGCTGGAAGAGCTCAGCATGCCACAAAGTGCCTTTGCTTCCTTTACAAGATCCAGAGAATCCATGCAAAGGTGGAGAAGCAAGGTGGAGACGTGAGAGCCCAGCCCAGCTCTCTGGAGTATCAGAGCTGCTGCTTACAGAAACAAAAATGGGAGTTTAAAAGAAAAAACAATCCCAACCTGGCCAACATTTTCCTTCTGAAGCTGAAATATTCCAGCAGAGTTTTCAATTTAAATTCACTTTGGACACACAAAGGTGATTTTTTTTTTCCATTAGCCACAAAGTGAAGTGTGTGCACTTAACATTTACTTTTACAGAAATACATTCATGATACACGTGGCAATTATGTTTCTGTAAGAGCGATGCTATTGCACCAAAATCTGAGGATATTTTACAGCCCTTGATACATTTTCTATTGTTATACTGGTATTTAGTTGGGGTTTTTTCACCTGAGAAGGCGGGATGGCAGAGCAGAGCCGGGGCTCTGAGGGTGAATGACAGATCTATGCCTTGTCCCTGTGCACATCCAACAGGAAAAGAGTTACATCAAGAGTATCACTACAAGAGAAACCACAGCACAACTTTTAATCTCCTATTTTCCCACCACAGCATACACTTTCCTGTGCAATCTTCTTTTTGCTCTTTTTCCCCCTCACCTTTCCTAAAGCCTCGTGCTCCCTGTGTCTCTCTCTCAGCAGAGCCATCTCCCCTTGACAGACCCTCTGACTGCATCATGCAGTTTCCCCCCGAATCCTTACTGATCACCCATGGAAAATAATCTGGGGCCCATTTTCCTCCTCAGAGACACGTCTGAACAGAAACCAGAGCTATCTCATATCTCCAGGATAGAATGTAGGCTGAACTCTTCAAGTTCAGTATTTAATGCTATTTCAAAGCAAGTCTGTTCTGTTTGGATAATTTTCTCCCCTCAGGAAAAAAATGTCAAAACAGTTAAACTCATTAAGAGATCCCCACAACTTGGGCTTCAATAAAACAGAGCTTTTCCAGTCGGCTCTGCTGCCAGGACTATACTTTCCCCAATCACGTGCTCCTAACAATAAAGCAATGAGCCCCCTGGAACAAACACTGTTCCTACTCCACATGAAATCTCAGATCAGACCCTTTAAACACCCCCTGTTCTCACCCGCCCTCCACAACTCTTCTCCTCACACCTGTGAAACTCTCAGGTGCAGTTTTCCGGGGTACTGGGGAAATGGAAATCACAAGGTCAGACAGGTTTGGATACAGGCTCCCTTTGGATGCAGACACAATTTCATTCCAGGATCTTGTCCCTCAGTGCCCACTCTCACACATATCTTCACACATCTCTCACCAGAACAAAAGCTGCAATAATTCTCCTTTCATTTAGCAATACTCCTGGCAAGGCTCATACATTTTTAGGAGCTTTCCAAAACAGAGATGCTGCTCAGGAAAGCAGTGACTGCACCTGAGGGTGCTTTGGGATGCCTTCAAGGGAAATGGGAGAGAGGGGACAGAGAGGAAACCATTCTGAGGTGTCTCCACAGACTGTCAGCACAGTATAATTCTTCCAAGGCCAAAATAGTTGTTTTTCCAACTGCTGTTCCCGTGCATGGTGGTATCTGAAGGAATTACTGATACTGGAGGGGGCTGCAGCATCATCTGAGTACACTCATGTTATTTTTGGTTTCACCCTGGTCATTCCTTTATGCTGTGACTTTACTAAATGTACTTGCCTTGTGAGGAGATATCAAAAATATCTGAAGCACATGATAATGGAACAGTTTCTATTACCAGAGGTTTTCTCCTGAAAGTTTGTTGTAAATTGCAAGTATTTCTTGCACTGGCTGTAAAATGCATTAGCTAAAAAGAGCAAGTAGACAAAATTGCTACATGAAATGTTCACTGCAGAATCACCTGCTGTGCTATTAATGCCAAAATGTTCAGCGTGATTCCAAGAAGATCCCTCCACCCACAGAGGTAATACTCTAATACTCTTATTTACCGACTTACTGCTGTTGCTCAAGGTCATGGATATTTAAGCAAAATTATATAGTTCCAGGGGTATGCTCCCTTTTATTAATTGTGGCCAGACAGGTATTACAGATACCAAGAAAAGTAGCCAACTAGCCAAAATCTAATTAAACACTTGCTATCTAATCATGTAACTGCTGTGGAGTAAGACACCAAATGCTACAGAAAATTTTTATTACTACAGAGTTGAAAGCAAAAGCTCCATAAAGATGAAAACCACAGGATAAAACAACAAATTAATACTGGAGGATTGCACAAATCTATCATGTAGATGTGTGTAGAATTCAGGAAAAAAAGCCCAATTTCTTGTAGAGAAACCATGAGAAAAACAAGAAAGTGATGCAAACGAGGACCTGTCCCAAGCATGCAGAAATTCTGAAAGAGCATCAGACAGGAGAAGGAAACTTCTGTGCTCATCTCTCGTTGCCACTCCTCGTTCAGAGCCCCGCTGCCTCCTGCACTCGTCAGGGATGAGGGAAATGAAAACAAAGCGTGCAGCAGAGCAGATACCACAAGATACACCAACTCATCTGTTTTGGTTATCAGACAAACCTCAAAACAGTAGCAGAGAAGGGGTAAGGCAGGTAAAGGCTTGGCATAAACCACAGCTAATTAGAAACGTGGCAGGGAGAGCAGTCATACACAATGAACGTGGAATTCAGAGCACCAGGGTGTGCTGAGCCAGGAGCCCTCATCCTCAGCCTCCACCAAACAGAGCAGGAGGGCACCATCCCTCTGCAGTCACTTCTCTGCAGGAGAGAACTGCAAAAAGCCCAACTGAATCACACTTGCCAGAGACTGCAGAACGAGTAGAAGTCCTCTGGCATGCAGGCTGAAAGGTGGAGAAAGAAAAAAGCGAGCACGCGAACAACAAAACCTCCCATCACCGATGAAATTTACCTCGGGAACAGCATGTTCTGTGCAAGGTTATCAGCCTGGGAATGGCTCTCTGGGTGGTGCTACCCACCCAAATTAGCAACAAAACAAGGTGGAAGAGCGTCTGTAAAACAGGCAAACATTTTGGAGAGGTGTCGAGGTAGCAAGATATTTTGAATTGTGACAATTTAGAGCAAAGATAAAAAATGAATGGAAGTTGTGCTCTGAAGTTACAGCTCTCAGCAGGTGAATTTTTTGCTCATCCTCCACAACTTCTCCCCAGACAATCTAGAAAGTTCAGCTTCAGCTCTTAGATTTTGTCGTTGGCCCAGGTCCTAATGACTTGGTAGGTTTAAGAGAGCACTTCCAAATTCCCCATTGAATAATCACGTTTAAAAAGAAAAGGCATCTCAGAAACAACTTAGTGCATATTGTGGGTTGGAAGGAGATTAGCTGATGGTAACGATGTCTTACAGGAGGTCAGGAAGTGTAGAGTTACACCAGGGAACTGCACAAAGTCAGTCTGAATCAGATCTTGCCAGAGACTTTGAAGCAAGTAACTAAACATCTTCTGGCGTGCAGGTTGAGAGGTTAAAATAAAATTAAAAATAATTTAAAAAAAAACAAAACCAAAACGAGGACATCAGGCAGCAAAGACAGAGATGGGAGAAAATCCACTGAGAGCCACTCAGTCCCTCCTCCTGCCTGGCCCAGAAGCCAAGGAGGCACATGGATCACCACGTTGCTTTGCCCAGCCCAAGTGACCCCGGCACACCTCTGGAAGGGGCCACGTTCCCACTGACCTGTCCCACACTGGGCTGAGGTGGAGTAAATTCCCTGCAAGTTTTCTGGAAGGTAAAAAACACTTCAAATTCAAAGGCAGCTCAGACAAGCACAGAATAAACAGTGTGGTTACTTGCAAGAGCAGCACTCCCAGCTCTTTTATTTGGAAATCCTTCCCAGCCTTCAGCCCCCAAATCTGACAAGGGATTACCCCACACTAAAGACAAGAAACTGAACCTCTGGTCAGCTGGAGTTTTACCTACGCACAAAATTAGGGGTGTGCTTTATTAATTAATTTATTTAAAGCAGGTATAAGTCTACCAAGTGTCAGGAGACACATTGAAGATGACAGACCCTCCTCCAGACAGCAATTAAAAGCTTTTCATACCCCTACAGGTGAAAGATGTGCTGGTACTGACCATTCACACCTCAGTGCAGTTCACATGCAGACTTGCACCTCACAGGCTACATAATGTCAGAATAAAAGTGTCTCGAGTCTCTTACTTTAAAACGAGTTTCTATACTACCCCTGGTTAAAGGCAGGACAGTAGCAACTTCTAATTCTCTGTTATGTGCCACCTTTCATTCCAGTCCTCCAGCAAATTTTCTTGAGTCACATCCACTATAAAATGCATGGCATGTTCCTGAGAGTCTTTCAGCTCAGCTGTGCTGGCTCCTACTGCATCAAAAATAGAACCTGAAGTAACAGAACCTAAAAAGATATAAACCTCCTTTATTGTGTCTGCTTGACTATATTAGCAGATGGCCATGCCTGAGACGATAAAATGCATAACAAATATTCTCTTCACAAGGGGGAGGAGTGCATTTCAAGATGCATTAAACCAAACAGCTCCAGCTACCACCAGCACCGATGCCTTTGGTGGGCACCACCTCAGAGAGCTCTGAAGTGGCCAATTCCCCGTGCTCCCCTCCTCCCCGAGCAGGGGCAGCCCCAGCTCTGGCCCAGAGCATCCCTCACCCGAGGACAGAAGGCAGCAGCTCTCCCGTGGGTGGGATGCCCACGTGAGGAGGAGGCCACGAGGCCCTGTGGAGGCTGCACATCCCAAATTGCCTGTCCGTGCCCTCCCACGGGGACTGACCCTGCCACGGTGGGGGCAGCAGCAGGAGGGGGGACATGGCTGGGACAGGAGCTGAGTGTTTGCTCCCGCACCCCCGGTGCAGCACCAGCTCTCGCTGCGCAGCGCCGGCACCCGAAGGAAGGAGGGGAGCTGCACCTGCAGGGGGGTGAGCTCCAAATCAGACACAAAATAAGGGTTTAAAAACCAGCACAGCCTTCACCCAGCTCACACCAGGCAGAGGCAGCATCCTCTTGGGACGGGCTTTGGCTTTAATGCCCACAGCATCACCTCTCTGGGCAATCCTGGTGGCAGCAGCAAGGCTGAAGGCACTGCAGTGAAAGAGATGCTCTGTGAGCCAAGGCCAGGGCAGGGCTGGGCACCCCTGGCAGCCACAGCAGGGACAGGGAGAGTGGGAAGGACGGCACAGCTTGGAAATAACCCACCTTCCTTAAAAATGGCTCAGGGTGAGGGAAGTGTAATTGGGTTCCTTTTCCCCTGCCACACTGCTGAAACCCCCCTGGTAATCTGCAGTAGCTACACCACAATTTTGACAATCAAATAAATTAATTTAGAGACACCATTACTGCATGGAGTAGCTGTAAGGGGAACTTAACTCATTAATTCTACCTTAAAGACCGTGCTCCTTCCTTTGACTACGTCTTCCACAGTCCATCCCATTTCCACTAGCTGGAGAGAGAGCATGCAAAGGGACTTTGAGGAGACAGGCAGTAAAGAAAATCTCAAAGAAAAGAAAAAAGCCCAATCTGCAAGTCCTTTAAGGGATTTCAGGGTTTTGCTGAACTATTCTGGGAGTTAGAATCATAGAATATCTCAAGTTGGAAGGGGCCTGTAAGGATCATCATGTCGTGCTGCTCATAGGATGATCTGAAAATAAACCACATGGCTAAGAGCATCATCCAGCTGCTCCTTGAACTCAGACAGGCTCCAACAGTTGTCCAGGAGCTTTGATTTTTAAAATTTTTTCTTTATTTGTTTAAATCAAAACAGGACAAGCAGCATTTATTCGGGGGGAGGGGGAGGGAAGGGAGTGGAAAATGAAAAAAAATCCTTTGTAGAAACTCAGCAAACCCGTTTCTGAGGAGAAACTACAAAAATGATATGATCCTGCAGACACCACGAGAGCCAAGGCCAGACCACCTCAGTCCCTCAGAGCAGACAATCCACCGGTGTGAAGCTTTCCTCCACAAGGTTCTTCAGCAACAGGTTCATTTTCCTATCAAACCCATAAACACAGCTTTGATGGATTACTTCAAACAGATATTAATGCCCACGTACCTCTGTGTTTATTGGCACTTGGCAAGAGCACAGCTTCCTCATCCAGCTGAGTAAGCCCTCAGGGCTGTTATATTGTGAGCTGACCTTTGAGTGCCATGAGAAATGTACCCATCATTCTTTTCAGGGGTGTTTGTTTTACCCAGAGAGGGAAGAAAATCCATTCTGGAGCAATAAGCTGTTTTCACGATCTGAATGCGTCTTGATGAATGGAATTTTCATTACAAATGTGCCTGACCTTTTGTAAATAGACCTACTCCTTTAAAAGCCTGCTCGGATATCTATTAAAGACAAAGGAAGGACTTGCAGAGATTTCAGCTGTAGGTTCATCAGACACAAAAAAAAAATCAGACAGCATTGGCTCTTCAGCTTGATATTTAAGACATTTTCATTAAATTTTAATACATTCTCAAACTTTAATATTACGCATTCAGTAGGTAGTAATTCACTGTCCTTAAAAATAAAATGCTAATAATAAAACCTATGGTGGGAATATCATTTTCCAGATTCGTTTTGTTGTTACTTTTTTCACAAGACTTTATTAAACTGTATTCCCCTCTTTTTGCTAGCTATTTTCATGGTAAGAGGGGCCAGAGAGAGCAGAGATACAAATCAGTTCTTGCAACCCCTGCCACGCTGCAGATCCAAAATTTCTGCAGAAATAGGTTTCTTTTTCATCTGAGGTGCTTCCTTGCAAAGTGGATTTATGCATGCGAAAGCACTGGGCAGCTGTCAGTCAGCAGGGATGAAATCAGAGCTTTTGCAAAGACACTTGCAGTTGTAATTGTCAAGATTGGCAAGATTGGCATAGATTTGGCAAGTGAGGAAAGCTGAGCACCATCAGCTCTCCAGTTATATGTGATAGCAAGGTGAGTTTTCTCTGTCTGGTCTTTATGCAGCTTTATGCACAAGTTCTGTCCCCTTAGCCCAATTTAATTCATGCACTCAAGAAAGACTGAACCCCTAATGCTTAAGCTCCATGACCAGATATTCTCAACTGATGTGCCAGTTTTCCAGACAAATTCTTTGTCACTGCTGAAGTATCATTAACTAACACATTTAGCTCCCTTCCAAAGCACAGATTTGGGGAATGAGTAATCCTAACACTTCATGGCATCCACAGATTTTGTTCAAAACATTGACAGCTTTCACATAGTCATTCCCACTGTAATGAAATGTATTGCTCTTTAAACAGCACTTCCTTACCACGAAGAAATATTCACAAAGATGTGCTACCTACATAAATATTTAAGTTGGTATTTTATGTCTGCAGCCCTGCATGAACCAACAGAAGAATGCTGGTCATAAATTACAACTGTAAGTAGCTTTAAAGGTACCTGAAATCCTGGGTTCAAGCTGCTATTGCTGACAATCAGCCTCTGGTTAGAAAGGGCCAAGGTGCTGGCATTGCTTTTCATTATCAATCCCAAAACACCAGAAGTAAGCAAGTAGCTAATATACATTTTATGTAGGAATAACAAACCACAGATGGCAGAAAGTTTCTGATGGGGTTTTTTTACCTCCGTTAGACATGTCAACTTGCTACATTCTTTTCAGTAGGACTGATAGCAGTTTTTATAACTCTCCATTAGGAAATATTTGTTGCATCCCGGGTGAGTGAGTAATTTCAAGTGGGATGGTGAAGTCTGAGCAACAACCCCGCAATAACAACAGGTAGACTCAAACCCTGCATGGGGGAAAGGACTTGGACCGAGCCTCACACCTGCATTTCCCCACTTGGTGATGTCTCACCCCTCTGCTGCCCTCAGGTGCTCCCCACTGCTCCCAGAAAAGCCCTGTAAGAGTCTAATCAGAGGAGTATATTGGGAGAGGGGTGGAAATCACAATGAGTTTTCGGGACAGGAAAACCCTTTCCTACTCAGCTCCGTATTAAACTCTTAAAATTAAGCACTACATCCAACAAGCTCTACCAGAGGTGGTAATAACAATGCTATTTTAAACCAAATTATTCTGCCTCCTATCCTGGAGCAGACTCAAATTAATTCCACTAAACTCAGCTGGATTTGCTGCAGACCTGTGACAGTGCAGGAGAGTTTCAGGGACCACATGCCAAGCACAGCAGACCCAAGGCTGAGATTCAGCAGGTGGGGGCTCTCAGAGCAACATGTGTTCTCCCAGGCTCACCACATTCCTGGGGTAATGGGGGTACAGTATTTGAAAGAATATAAAAAAGAAGTAAACCAAAGAAGCCCACATTCTCCTTGTCACCTGTCAACGCTGCCTCTCTAGCTCTGCACAGCCACTTTGCCCACACACCGGGGCCGTGAACCACGCTCCGTTTGAGAGGAGGAGACCTCACCAGACCTCCTCTCCCTCCAGTTTCACAAGTCTCCAGATGGGACTTACTGGGAACAGGAGTGCAGGGGAGCTGGCTTTCAAAATCAGCTCATCTGAGGAGCAGCAGCCTATTTATTACTGACCTGCTACACGACACCCACGAGAAGCATTTCATCCTGGAGGCTGCAAGCTCCGCGTGCGCGAGCCGGTCACCTCCTCGTGCTGCCCGAGGGAGAGGAGAAACACCCCACCTCTCCTGCCAGAGCTCAAGCTGCACTGGCACAAAAGCCATTAGGAAACTCTCCAAACCCTTAAAAAATTTATGTTGGTCTTCAAGAATATATTTTCCTTTTGAGTGTTTTCTGACTTGCCTGTCCCAGTGAGGCACCCACACAGAAGGGCAATAAGGGAGCCCAGAGGAGAGTGCAGAACAGGGCCAAGCCTGGCCCAGCCTGGAAGGAGAGAGGGGAATGAACCCCGTAAGCTGGGCTCAAGCTGGATGTCACAGGCACAACTTCCCTCATCACCTGTTTTTCCCAGGCTGCAGTTTGCCACGAGGTGAGGACCTCTCACACCAAATGCCCTCCTCAGTCACAGATATCCAGGGAAGGTACCGGGGGCTCCCTGTGCCAGGGGAGGTAGCACAGACACTCCTTTGTCAAACAGGGGCTTGTTTTCTGTGCACACTGAAGTGCAGTGTATCATGGAAACCGCCTGGATATTTTTAGATGTGAAAATGCATCAATACAGTAAACTGGGACACAGGAAAGAAAACCAAGGCAGTGTCCAGCAGCAATGCATTTTGAATGCACTAATTAAGAAATTGTATTAACTGAAGTGCCATTAGCTCTGCTCTAGCTGACACTGGTTGATGTATTCCTGGCAAGGCTCGTCCTCTTTACAATGGCTTGGTGGTTTCACTTGGCATCAGGCAGCTGCCTCAGGAAAGGCAGCCCAGCTCAGCTCAAATAAAAGGCAAAACTCTAAAACAATATTGCCTATAAAAGTTGATTTTACTCCAGAGTAAAATCTAAGCTGCTCGAGTGTCAAACCAGACCAGGGTCACCCTCAAAATGGCAAAGCAAAGGACAGGCATCAACCAGCAAAACATTTTTATTTTTAAAGTTTCCTTTCAAAGTGTAGAGGAGAAAAGCAGTTAATGGTAATGTCCATATCTACTGCACCGATTTTAGCTAAACTTATTACTGTATAGGACAGCACTTATTTATTTGGACACTATTAAGTTCTGGCCAAGCACTGTTAAACACATTACAGATTTCATTAAGCACAACCCAGCAGAGGTTCCAAACTGCAGTTCAGAGTTAGCAACGTGCTCCAGGACTAATTTGGCTCCAGACACGAGGGCTTCACTCAGCTCCTACGAAACCTGACGGGATGGGGTTTGGAGCCCACTGGGACAAGAGTGACCAAGAGATGAACAAAACCTCAAGACAGGAAAATACTTGAAACTCTGTTTTCTGAGACACTCAGTTCTCACAGTTCTGGTATAGCCCTTATTGACGTGGCTGAGGAGAGTGGAGGTGCCAATATTAATAATCAAAGTTTTAACCCATGTGCAAGATCCCAAAGGACCCAGGGCTTTTTGTTTCAGAGGTTATCCACAGCCCACATTTATCACCAATTTAGGGAAAAACAGAAGGTTGATGGGATCAGCAGTTGCTGTCAAATCTTTCTTCTGGTGAAATTAAATGCCAGGCCACTGAGCTCCATGAGGACACTGATTTGAATGCAATGTTAAAAGGATTTTACCTTAGGGCCACCGACTGAGCACATTTGGCTATGGATAACTAGACACACCCAGAGTCCCTGAGCACGAGTAATAATAAAATATCTACAAAGTTCATTTCAATTATGCCAAGTACAGCATGAAGAGACCATGAAGAAGCAAGCACAATACTATGCTGTTAAAATATACAAAAGGAGAGAAAAATAGGGCGTAAAAAGGAAGAGGAGCACCCAAGCCTTTTGGAAAAAAAACAAACCTATTCTTAGACCTCTCAAAATTAAAAGGTTTGGAAGAAAACAGAAACCTTTTCTCCTCTCAGTGTCACTTGCACCACAGTAACTGTGAAATCTCACCTAGGAGCAAACTGGTATTTCTACTGAAAATAAGAGAATATAGACTCTAAGAACAGTGAGGAACAAGGCACTCTGTATCTTCTGTTCATGATCATGTTCAAATGTACAAATTTTCCTCCCCAGCTCATTCCTTTCAACCATAAGCCAAGCAATCTTAGGATAAAGTATTTGGATGACAGTTTGTTTTCTAACCGCTTTTAAAGAATAAAACTTTTATAAATATCAGAATCCCTTTGATAGTAAATCCCCTCTGAATTCCCCCACGTATCTTCTAGTCTTGAAGCACCATTGGATCACTTGGGGGTGGACCAATATGACAACAATTTCATTGAGCATGACAGTGATTTCAGCAAGGAATTGCAACAATTGAAATACTCCTAATCCAGGAGTGGGAAATACAGATGAGGAGATGCCCCCTCCTCATCCTGGTGTCTTTGGATGTGGAAAAAAATCCACACTTTGCTGGTGGTGATGGGAGTGGGAATTGGGGGAGCTGCCGTGGCACAGCCCTGGCTGCTGAGCTCCTGCCAGCCCAGGGCACCAGGAAAGCTCCTCTCGGTGCTACTCAAATTGAGAACTGTGCAATTTCCTCCTCAAAATGACATTCAAGTCTGAGGCTTTCGACCCTGTTCCAGACACACATAAAAGTGAAATGTGAAATTTCACTGAAATAAAACCTGGGGAGCTGTCCAGGCTTATCTGGGAGTTTTGTAGCCAGCTAGGATGTCCTTGAAGCCCAGCAGCTCATTTTATTTTCTGAAAGTTCAGGAATGAACACACCCGGTGCTCCAAGCTCTGCCTTTCTTTGGGGGCCAAGGCAAACCCAGATGCTGCAGAAGTAAAGACCAACCACTTCAATTTTTCAACATCTACAGGTAGCTCCCAGAGGCAGCAAAGACAACTACTTTTACATTCTTACAGGCCTTTTTTCTCCCATTTGGTTCATGTAGAGTATAATTTCAGATGCTGTTGTTTCTCTTTTTCCCAGCTGTAAATATTTGGTTCCATTTTCATTGCCCCTTGTCCCTTACCTTTAATATCATATAAATAGAAGCCTGCACAGTTTCTACGTCTACAAATACAGGAAGATTAATTTGCATGCTGAAAGCTTAAACCAAATGTTTTAAACTGGATGTGGATAAAACAATAATCCACTTCTGGGCTGAAGTCCAAACCAATAAATAAAATAGATTTCACATGAAAGCAATAAACAATAGAAACGCCAATTACTCATTAGAATTCCTGCTCTGCAGACATGACTGACAAATACTTTATAAAAGCAACGAAAGTAACAATAAAAATCTCAAGTCATCAAACTGTCGTTACTCTTCAAACTTTGTGCTGATGTCTGCTTCACAAACCCCGGAGCCCTGAAGCGCTTCGGGGTTCGAGGTCGTGCAAACCCTGAAATCAGCCTGTGTGACGGGAAGGGAACCAAAGCGTTCCCATCTAGATTCCAATTCACCTGTAAGACGGCAAAATGTCACGGCTCACTCTTTCTCTGAGCCAGCAGCAGCATTTCTTTTAAAGCTGTGTGCGCGTGTGCTGCGAATATCCATCTTCCCGCGGGGATGGACCGGCAGGTTTGTAAGTGCTGCTCTAAGCAAGCAATTACCAAGCGAGAGTCACCGTGACTCACGCACATCCCCACGGCTGAGTCACAGCTACTCCCCTGCTCTACTACTCCCTTCCAAGATCCGAGGGAGGCAATTCACTCTCTGGCAGTAGTTACGCCCGCCCGGAAAGCAGCGAGGCTCGGCGTTGCCAATCTGTAGTATTCAAATATTATGAGTCAGCCCCGTTCCCCTCCCCGGGAGTCAGGTGGCTGGCTTAAAAAGTCACAGCGCCTTAAAAATATTAAGTCTGTGGGAATTATTTTTTTTTTAATTCGCTTTGTGGTCGTTATTTTGAGCTGGTTTAAACGCACGCTTCTCCCCTCCCACGCCCTCTCTTCCCCGCTCTGCTGCGAAGTGAAAGGCGAGGTTCTCACGTATCGGCTCGATTTGTGCTTCAGAAGAGACACCTCCTAACACATCACACAGGTCCCAACCACCTGAGGTGGCACCGTGGGGAGAGGAGGGTCTTCCTTCCTCAGCCCTTCCTCGGGCACCTTCCACGGTCCTTGAGCAGACACGGTTCAAGCAAGGAAGCCAAAAAATTCAGTCCAAATTTGAAGTTTTTTGTTCTTCACCCCCTCAATGCTCTGCTGAGGAATATTTATCTCTGAATATTTAGCTGCAATAGCAGGCACCATATCTATCTATATCAAGCTTCTGTGGAGGATGGGGGAATCTATTCCAAGCCCCCAGAAGCAGGAGTAGGTACTGAGCAATGGCTGGCACCTGTGAAATCTCACTCAAATCCTAGAGCCTCCTCAGGTACAATTTAAATTTTCAGCAGCAGTTCCTCTGCCCTCTCTGCCTGGGATGCCACCTCACAGCCAAAACTCATTGAGACAGGTCGACCCCAGAAGCCCCCAAGCCAAAACCCAGAGTCACTTACCCCACTGAGAGACCCTGAGAAACCACGGGGACACGAGCAGAGACCACATCTGCTCCACTTCCATGCAAAACCCACCCAAGCCTGCAGATCCTCACAGGTCAGCCCTGCCAGCTCCTCACTGCAGCCCAATGAGGGCCAAGTGGCCAGATGGGATTTTTGGCCTTCGGCCTCAGCCTGCTCTCCAGCTTAACAAAGTAAGACCTAAATGTTATGTATTGGAGGGGTAATTCAGAATAAATACAAGGAGGATGAGTACCCAAAAGAGCATCTTTGCAGCAGGTGACTGCCTTTTGGAGTACCTGCCTTAAGGGCTGCTCTTCTTGAAGAGATTCATAAGGCTTCTTGTAGCCTGCAATGAAAATGAAAGGGGCAATGAAAATGCCTCCCTTGGCTGCTCTGCAACATCTCCCTACATGGCAGAGCTGGAAGCAAACCTGCGCTGCCCAGGGCTGCAGGAATCTGGAGCCTTGGTCTCCTCGAAGGGCAGAGCTGGTGCCCAAGGGGCTGCAAGCCAGTGTGGGGACCCATCCCTGCTGCCTGCAGCTCTTGGACTCACGTGTGGTCTGTAGGGTTCAGGGAACAGGGCAGGGGAGTAAACTCCTACAGAAAATACAGGCACGGGAAGGGAGGCAAGACGTGCTGATGTTGTTTTCTTTAAAAGCTTCCTTTAAAAGGGAAGAAATCCAATATTCTCTAGAAGCAGTATTTATTTGCTTTTTAAACAAAGCCAGCAACTACAGAGTCACTGCTTCTTTTCTTTCTCTCAGTTCCCACACAGGATCCTGGATCAGTTTGTCCTGAAATGCTGTTTTAAAGGTGGGTTGAAACCTCTGGTCAGGTTAACTGTGAGCCTTTAAACACACAGGACATAGCAGGTCTATGTGAACTGCCTAGCAGCAGGTTTCTCTTCCTTTCCATTCACAAAAAGGTTTTCCTATTCTGCAATTCCCTTGAGCAGAACAGCATTTTCCTTATTCTAAACAAAAATCTCTACCAGCTGTCAGATGAAAGCAGGTCTTTTTCCATTTCATTACTGGGACCACAAGATAACATTTTCCTCTGAGAGTTTTACCCCCAGGTTGAGGCATCTCTGGTTTGTTCACCTGAAGTTTTGGTGTCTTTCCACTAAAAGTGGAAGAGAAATCATATAGATATAGAGTCATATGACTAGAAATCAAGGGAAACCATACAAATAGAAAGAAAAAACTTGCCACAGTGCTCTCTATACCTCTATATTGTCACAACTGAACCTGTAAGATACAATTAATACACCAGTCAAGACAGACCCCTCCTTAGAAAAAGCAGACTGTAATACACTTCCAACAACAATTTGCCCCAGCTATGACATTTTGAAGGAAGAAATAAGAAGAGCCTCTCATAAGTGCTTAAGGCTTCAGAACAATGACTCCTATAAAAAATAAAAATCACGTAGCAACATGGATTTCAATAGATGCAGCCACCAGCTCTTCTTGGACTTTTGTAGTCACTGTACCAGGACACATTTGTGACTAAGTTGTAGTGAACAAGATGTTCTCAAATCCATGAGTAAGGAAGAAAACGACAATAGGGTAAACATTAAACCTATTTGGTGGGCTGAGAATGAATGTTCTCCCATATTTCACTCCCAGTGACTCACACAGCCCAGTATTCTTTAGCAAAGAGTGTGTTAGCAATTTTTAGCCCACCTCCCCAAGGCATTATCTTGCTGTCAGGAGGTTACCATAAAATCCCAAGTGTCCAACTTGCTCTCATCAATGTCAGAAAAAAAACCCCTGAGAATTTTTCCCCCTGCAGACAACCCTTTGCATCCTCATCCTAGAAATCCTTGAATCTCTTCCTTCAGCAGTATCAGTGAAAAATAATAACACTAAATGCTATAGTAGATAATTTTAATGTGCCTGCTGAGCCCTACATGAATCAAGTCACCAGCTGCACTCAGGCTCCACTCCCAGCTCATCAGTGCTGCTCACAACCACTGCAGATAAACTAACCCAGTAATTTTGGTTTTAGGGCTTTAAACACAACTATAAACACCCTCACCTTTGATACCCCCCCCGATTCCCACCATGTCCACCACGGAACCCTGGTCTGTGTTGTGACGTGTGGAATACAAAGGAAAAGCAAAACATTTCCCATTTCCTCTCAGCACTCCCTTTTCTCCCAAGGAGCTGCTCCCAAGGTGGGGGCAGGTCTCAGTGGCCCACTTGTCTCCCAGTGGAAAGAAAACAAGCTGAGAAAAACCAAGCATTTCTTGGACGCAGTTCTGCTTATCTACCCCCCAAAAAAAACCCCAAAAAATGGTATAGCACAATTCTGCTTTCTCAACACACAAGTAAAAACCCCAAACAACAAAGTTTTCTTTCCAGAAATCCAAGACTGCCTTCCCAGAGAGCACTATTCCCACCAGAAGCTCTTGCTCGTGGCTTTCTCCTGGACTGAGCTCTGCCTCTCTCTCTTTTTGCAGCATTTTTCCCTAATTTTTTTTTTACTTCTCAAAAATACAGAAGGATAAACCATTTACCAATCCAACCAGAGGTTGCAATTAATCTGCAGGAAAACCCGTGTCCGTTTGGCTCCGTTGCTCATCAGTTTTGCACAGCTCATTGCCTTGGGTCCCAGCTGGCTTTTGTTCCATCCATCACCCCACAAAGGAGCACTTAATTGGTCTTTGTATTTACCATAACTGAAAGAGGTGAGTATATCCATCACCACTAAGCAGCACTGCAAATAAACAAATCCTGCAGCCCCCCTGGCAGTGGCCATTAACACCCCCAAGCAAAGCAGCATCAAGCCCTTTTTTCATTTTGAAAGCATTAACGACACAATCACCGACTCATTTTAGTTATTAATGTTTCAGTCCCACAAGATTTATGGTGGGGCATGGGGTCCTGCAGCAGTTTTATATACCTGGGTACAGTACTCCAAAAACAACACCACATTTTTCGTGCTGAGCAGCATTTCATAACCATAATCCAAATGTCAGTTAACTACTTGACTTAATATACGACATTACTAAAAGATTAAATATTCAGGAACATTAATTTAAAAAAAAAATACATCACAAAAATCTGTACTTGATAATTTCAGGGGATTTGTGGGGCTTTTTAAGCAAATAAAATTTTGGTACTTTTTCAAGAAATAAATCATTGTAGTTGTATCGTTTACACAGGCTATAAGAAATACTGCTTAGCACTCAGGGCAATAATAAATGATATGAAATGAAGTACCATAGGAACTTGTGCTCATGGCATATAAATCATAAAGAATTCTCATGGTCTGAAACTTGCAAACTCCAATGTCAGAAAATGTCCTCACTGCCGGAAACGTGGCCAAGTGAAGATTTTTTTGCCAGTATTCTGAGTTTTGCTTGTTCTTTCAGGGATTCAAGAATTCCTGGACTCTCCTGGCCTACACCTATGTGTGTCTGTAATCCCCTTTCTCAGATGCCTAAAGGAAGGTGAAGCCTAATTTGCATTTCCTGGACTCTTGTGGCGAATTCCCAGCTGGAGATAAATTGCCATCAGCCACTCTTCCCTTTGCAAACCCAGCTGCTTGGCCACTCCATGTGCTCCCACCTGGGCAGCAAAAGGAAACCTCGGGTTTTCAGGAATGCACTTTCACCAGTCACAGCCTCACCCCTAAACAAATGCTCTGTCTTGTCTCTAAAAAGGAGCCCGGAGTAGCAAATCACTCACCAGCCTCTCAGGACACAGCGAGGACTGATTTGATTGTCCATCCAAACTGAACACCAGTCAGGTTTGGGGTGCCTTGAAAGGCTGGTGGTAAAACTTAGCTTCATGTCTGGCCTCTACACATTGTGCCCCAAGTCCTCACTTACCTCAGTGAAATAATGGATGCAAAACATCACCTTGCTGGCATTTTACACTCTCAGGGTAAAATTAACAAGCAAATTAAAAATGCAGCATTTTGAACCCCTCACTTCAGGAACATTAACAACTTTTACAGGTACAGCAACTTTTATTCCCCCTTTTCTATTTTTAAGAAAGAAAGAGAAAATACATTTCAAAACAAACAAAAAAAAAAAAATCTGCAATGGAATTGAAAAAACAAAGCAACTGGAAAAATCAGAGCAGTATTAGGATCTTTTTTGGGACTAAGTAGGTTAAGACCTGCAAATCCTCATGAACAGGGTCATTTTTTTTAATCCTTAACAAAACTGAGCTTAATCAGCCATCCCTCTGCCTCTGATCCCAGTCCCCCGTTCCTCTCAGTGACAGCCTCTGCAAGGAAGTGTCATGAAGATACAAAACATGAATCTATATTGATTTTTCCTCTCAATACTGAGAGTATTCTCTCTGAGAGAAGGCAGAGAAAGACACATGTAACACCAATTTTAGGTTATCCTGAGTTTAAATTAGAGGCACCGAAATTGAAGGCCAGATCTTCAGCTGTCAAAAATGAAAGCCAATATATCCACGCTGATTTTCAGCAGCCATCATGCCATTAGTCCTGGCAGGCTCTTTATAAATATTGATTTTTAATTGAATAGACCTATAATTTGTCTTCCAGCTTCATACAGAGACATACATACACCTTGGAGTATTTTTTATTTAACTGTTCCCACTTTTCCAAAATGCAGTCCTCAGAACTGTTATGCCCAAAATACTTTTTATTGCAGAGAAATCTGAAAGTCAAAGCTCCACTTGGATTCATTTGTCAATGCAAAATAATAAAAATAAATCAAAGTTCAGCTGTCACAGCAGTAATCATTTCAAAAATGTCTCCTTTTAGCTTCAGGTTACATTCCTTCCTTATGCTTGATGGCACAGGAAAGTTGCCAGTTAAATTATTGGCCTCCACATTGCCTTTTCTAAAGTTTGTGTGACTGCATTGCCGAGTTCCTGAGCAGCTAAGTTCCTCTTCCAACACAAGAAGAGAGACCTGGTGCTTTGCTTTATATTGCATATAATTCAAAGTTTATTTTACTTCATTCAGTAGATTACTTTAGGGAAAAAAAACGTAGAGAATGCCTTTTCAGGGAACACAATTTCTACTGACTCCTCCTCAGTTTTTCTGTTACAAGAGAGACATTAGTACTATGTCATATTTAACAAAGCACTTTGTAAGCATTCATTAATCATGCAGTGCCCCTGAGAGGCACATTATGTAATGTTTAATCTGCTCTGCTGAGCCTGTAAGTACAAGAAAACTCAAAATTTTATCAGCTTTACAATAAGAAGAGCTGTATTTTAAGCACGACGCGTAAAAGCAACTGGTCGCTCTCCGTCCTCCAGGTCCCTCCATCAGCAGATTTGCCCCACTGTGACAGAGCTGTGCTCCCAGTCACAGAACTGATGCCCTTTCTGCTTCTAAAAGCCACGGCAGAATTTTAAAGTGCAACTCTGGGTGCCCAGGGGGTGATTTACAAAGACACAGACACTCCCCTGTCTCACACAGGACAAGGGGAAGAGGAGCCCCGAGCAGCGCAGCCCTCCCGGCGCAGAGATCACCAGCTCAGCACCTCATCCCCTTCTGGGAGGATGTCAGGAGGAACCAGAGCTCTGTGCAGGAAAAGGACATGCCACAGGTGCCCACCAGTGGGTCATCCATGGGCTGCCAGTACAAACATTTGGAACCAAACCCACCTAAACTCTGCAGCAAACCCCCAATTCCCCCCTCACCTGTGTGCAGGATCAGCCAGTCCTGACCCTGCACCAAAGTCAGCACAAGCTTTGAAGAGAAATCCATCTTTGGGAAACATTACATGGGAAAAGAAAGCAGCTCTGTGCCCTAGAAACAGACTTCACACTGCCCATGTCAAGTATGTTCCAAAAATGATGACGCATTAATATGCTGGTTTAGAGAATTTTTACTTAATACTCATATTTAGTGAAACAGGAAAAGAAGGGGTACAAACTCACAAAAAAACTCTTAGGAAAGCGCTCCTTTGTGTCCTTTGGTTTATATCTTTCTTTTAAATATGCATTATGAGTAAACATTTTCTAAAACGGTATAAAAGCCTCCTCTTTCCTTTTCCTCCCTATGACCAGCAGAAAAATCCTAAGTTCACAATATTTTTGCTTCCGTCACGGTCAGGAGATACTTTGAAATCACCTTGACAGAGGAATATAAATGACATTTGTGTAGGAACTTGAAGGAAGTCAGTGTCTGACAGCACCTCTGGAGATGAGTCATTTGTACTGCCATGGCCACCTGCACCCCTGCTCTGAAACACACTGAGCTGTTGTCAGTCTCCTTTGGACCTGGCCCTTCTCTTCCCAAGATGAATGCAGGAAATAAACAAACAAAGACAGATCACCTTGTAACTCACAGATGTATTGCAACCCAAAAATATTCAGATTTTCTAGTACATAGGCCAGCTCTAACCAAATTCATCAGCACATTCTAATGAATTTGGGTTCAACACTAAGACCACAATAAATCCAGTGGAACTGCTTCAAATCAAGCTGGTATCCAGCTGGATTTTTCTTTCCTGGCAAGAACCAGGTCAAGCAGGGTTGTGCTCAGAGGTGCCCTGCAATGTGCATCCCTGCAGCAGCAGCCTCTGAGGAGTGAGCACGGGGAGCAGTGGAGGGAGAGGAGGCTGAAGCACAGAGGGGGACAGGCTCAGCAGCCACGGAGGTGGTGCTGCAAGGAACAGGGAAACTCATTCCCGTGGACAGGCAGGAAAACTGAAGAGCTCAGGACCCTGTCAGAGCTCCCTGCAGAGCTCAGGCCCTGCTGCAGGCAAGGGCAGGGAAGGACCCTGGGCCAGGACTGGGCTCCCCCAGAGCAGTGAGCACCAAGGGGCACAGCCAACCCCAAGGACTCACGGACAGGAAAGGAGGAAACTGCAGCAGGTCTGCAGTGGGGACGGGGTGGGAAGCACTAAGGGGAACCCAGAGCCAGTTCCTTCCCTTCTTCATACACTTAGCCAGCATTTTCCACCAAAAACACAATGGACACCCTGTCTATAAAGAGCTGTTTCCTGACATATGCACATGTTTCAGGATCAGGGTGTCCTTTCAGCTATTACATTTTTCTGAAAATTAATGAAGAGATTCTGAGCTGCCTTTTGATACAAACAGATCAAATTTAAATCATTCCTGGTTTAGAAGTGGACAGCTGCCTTCCTTCCATAATGCACACACCTTTCCAGGAAAGAAATTGCCACCTCTAGGCTCTCTCCATTTCTTACATTCCCCCCTGATCTCCCAGCTATCAATATTTCAGTTCCACTACAAGAGAAGTTTCTTTGTCACTCCTGTTCTCTCTATTACCATGAATCCCTATGTAGTCTTTAAAACTTCCATTTTAACCAGTTCTCTATTTCAAAATGTCTTGCTTTGTAGAGTACAAAGCTCTTTTAAACACTCATTTTGTAGTTATGGGCCTGCTGACTGTATTGCTTTTATTATTACCTGGAACATTCAGGCAAAACCTGGACAATAGAATTAAGCTATCAAGACAAGAGAGCTGTATATTTAAATCCTGCTATCTGTCCTGCCAATCCTTTAAAAAAAAATCAGCAGGTTCACACTCATGAGCTAGTTATAAGGGTTTCTGCAGCTCTCCTTCTTGAAAGGATCTATTTAAATGTTGTATGACATCTATTTTCTCCCTGGGAATATCTTCGTAGTGTTTCATCTTTCTTTGCCATCAAAAAAAAAAAGAGCTGGCTATGCTGCAAACCACTGGAGATTGCTTATTCTCAGGCTCCCTGGCAGCTGCTGGCTGGTTTCACGTTTTCTGACATCACTGAATCTTAGCACCCTTTTTTACCATTATTCAACAGAAAGTTCAGTGAAATAGCTTTGGGTTTGCTAAGTTTCTTGAATTCTTACTATTCGTTCATCACCACACAGCAGCAGGGAGCTGCTGGCAATTAGCAAGGGCAGGAAATGAGGACACCTGAGCTCTAATCTCAGCCTGGCACTGGCACACAGCAGGGGCACGTTCTTTGGGGCAGGTCTGGGAAGGGTTTCTACAGTGCCAAGGAACCAGATAATTTGTTTGGCAGGGGGTGTGCTTTCAAAAACTCACTGAAACAGTGGAAAAATATGAACCTGGAGTGTCCTCAGAGGACATCATGTGAGGTCCCTGAGATCAGACATATCACAGTGCTGACTCACAGTTACGCCACCCTTTCAGAGAAAAAAAGAGATAATACAGCAATGTATGTAAATTCTCTAAATTCTAGGGGCTGCGTGACTGCCATCTATGCCTTTAGCATAAAGAGCACTTGCCCACATTACAGTCAAGCTGCCTTCTTGTTTAAATAATTTATAGTAAGCCTGAAACACAAGACTTGGGGAATGGAGGTTGACCAGAGTTTAAAGCAAGATATGATTCTTTAATGCTGGATAGGGGGGAAACGGAGAACTTGTGCCCAAACACGTAATATCAGCTCACAGGAGCCCAGCTCCTGACACCCAGCTCGGTATCAGTGAGCAGGATCTGTGCTGGGTAGAGGCACCCCAGCAGGGGCTGCAGGATTATACCTTAAAAAGCATCCACTGCCCTGCTTCCCCCTGGCATTTTCCTGTGCTCAGTCAGACACAGCTGTGGAGGGGAAGGCTGTGACCCAGGGAAGCATCCCTGGAGCCACCCAGCCTGGAGCCTGCCCCCACCCGATGCCAGGCACTCCTCCTGCTCCCAGCTCAGCCCATCCTCCCTCCTCTGTGGGTCAGAAATGCCACCCACCCAAAGCCTCCCTGCCCTGCAGGACCAGCCCCAGGGCCCCCACGCCAGACCCACTTCAGAGAGCGGTGGCAGAGATCCCCCACGGCGCCATCAGCCATTCATTTCCACAGTCACTGGGTTTTTTTCACTTGAGAAACACTTTTTCTTCAAAGCACTGTACAGCAAGATTTTCTAAATTGGAGCTGTGGGACTAGGAGATCTCTTTGGTCATGGTAGCAGTGACAGAATACAAATGTGTCCGTTTCCCTGAGAGCAATTCGGGTACCAGCAAAGGAGAATCTCTGCTGGTGTGTCTGCTTATTTATTCCCCTTTCCCCCTCCTTTCTTTTCTGTGCTGTTTGCACAACAGAACAGAGCACTGTTGAACAGAATTATATGATATAATGTGTTACAATAAGCAGTCTGCAAAGAAAAACATCTTTGCTTTAGGAGATCACTTCCAAATTGTATAAGATGTGGCAGTGGATGTGCAGAAGCAGATTAACCTCTGGGAGAGAAAAGCAACCCACTTCACTTATAAACTCAAATTACAAACATACCTTTCAGCGTTTCATCTGCTGTTTTTATATACACACACAAAAGCCTCACAGTAAACTGGAATGCAAAGCCTGTTATTAAATATACAACCCCTCAGAAAACAATATTTCAGACCATGGAATAAAAAAAAAAAATCAGCAACTAGGAGGCTAGGAGGTGGAGAAACAAGCCTAATTTCCTAAAGCCTGCCTCATTTCAGCCTTCCCAGACTGCATCTCCTGCTCTGGGAACCTGCTGAGCTCAGCAAGGCTCTCTGGGGAACACCACTGCCCTGGCTGGGGGGTATCAGTCACAGAGGAAAGGGTTAAGATGCTGCAGTCAGGCAGGCCTACAACAGCCAAGGGAAGATGTCCCATTAGCAGCAGTCCCAATTAAAGCAAGGCTCACTAGAAGGGAGCAACCAGTTCCCAGTTGTGCAAGACATCAAAAAAGACAAGGGTGAAATTCAGTGCAGCTGAACTGCGAATGCAGAGGAGACCCTGCAGAATTTGTGGGGACCAGGGACTTGATGTTCATTCTCACCCTGAGTTTCTCACCCCACCCCAAGAGAGTTCGCTCCCCCATTATGAATGAGGGATATGTCAAAACTCTCTGTGTGTGCTAAAGGCAACAGATAATTGACTGAGCAGTGGCCTGGCACTCCTTGGAACTAATGCAGCTGAACGAGGGCTTTGTTGAAATGAGAAAGCCTAAGAGAGATTTGCTCAGATCAAGATTTAAGCTTTGTCGGACACGTCCACTGTGGCTCGGAGAGCTGCCCAGACAAATTGCAGGCAGCAGGGAGCTCTGGTGATTAGAGAGGGAAGAGGGGGGGAAAACCCAAAGAACAAGAAAACAGAATAAACCAGAATTGGAAAGCAACAGCCTCATGTTGATTGTGTTCTCATGCCCAGCTGTGTCACACAGCACAGGACACCTGGCCCCTCCTTGCCCAGCCAGACCTGCTCAGGGCCCCTTTTGCCAGGTCCCGGTGACAGAGCCACCCAGACACTGCCAAAGCAAAAGGAGCACGTATGGATTTCACCCACAGCCGTCTCTGCTTGCAGGTCTCACCTTTCTACCAGCCAGAAAAGCGGCTCAGTGACCCAACTTTGCAACATTATCTGCGTTTCCAGGGCGTATCTTCTGTCTCAGGCAAGGATGGGTTGCAGGACACAGCCTTCAGTTTGGCTTCACTTCAGAAATAATACCACTGACAATTTCCCAAAGGTAAAGTGAGCTCCAGAGCAAGAACACCTTTGAAAACAGGAGAACCTCACCACGACCCCGTGACTCTGCCCAAGAAATCTTTAGGAAATTGCTTTCCTTTAGTCTATTCCCACCAGCACTCTATTTCACTGACCGGTCTCTAGTGAGATCCACAGCCCAGCCCCTGCTGCAGCCATTGTAGAGGATCCAGCCCAGAGCTCCCACCAGACTTCTCCATCCTAAGGTGCACTTCAGCTGCTTGCCCCATCCTTCTGGCCTGAGCAGGGAACAGAAATTCCCAGCAGAGCAGGGCAGGGAGACGTGCAGCAGTCGCTCCACTGCCACAGGCAGGCTGAGGCATCCCTTGCAGGGTAACAAGATGAACAGGAGGGGCTGCTTCGTTTGCCTCTGCAGTATTTCAGCTCTCCAGTTGTGATGAGCCACTCTCCCATCACCCTTCCAAGCCCCACACAGTTGCTGCCTCACATTCCAAGGCATCCAGCCTGCCAGCCCAAAGGAGACCCCTCTAATTAGCCATGCTACACATGGAGCACAGGGTCCCTGGAATGGCTGAAACCTCACAAGACTACGTTTTAATTATGACTGTGTTAGAACAGAATCAGTTGCCTAATCAAGCTTAAATTAAATGCATATTTAGCAATTTTCATGCTAGCATTCCCAGAAATGCGATACTTGCATGCTGAATTATTTATATAGTCTGGATCTCCAGTATTTTTTAAGAACAAAACCAGCAAACCAACACTCCAGGAGGGCAGGTAAATAAACCAACCACACTTTTCTGAAGGGCCGTGGTTCCCCACCGCCTTGGCTGCCATTCACTCAGAGTTCCTATAGTAAAATGAATGAAGAGCATTCAAACCCTGTCAACCAAATTACTGTGAGGTTTCCAGTGCAAACATGAATGGAAGGATTTTCCCATTAACAACAGCCTACAGGTAAATGTTTACTTTTTTTTTGCAAGGCTGGAGCTCCAGAGGGCAACATGCTACAGCAGCTGCAGTAGGTAGTCCAAAAATAGATGTTTCCTTGTTAGTGGGTGAGTTTAATGCTCATGAAAGTGCTGCCTGAAACCACAGAACGAGGATGGGAGTAGCCAGGCATTCTGCTCAGTGCCCCAGGAGCTGCTTTCAAGGCCGTGCCCTCACCTGTGCCCCCACCCAGCACAACAGCTAACCTGGAGCTGAACGGTAACCTGGTGTGTAAATCCCGCCCATTCCGTGTGAATTTTAGGAAGGAGCATCTGACAGCTGAGCAAATTGACCAGGAATTTTGTTACACAGACACAGATTTGGTAAAATACCCGAGTGACTGCACAGGGCTAGAATCAAGCAGGTGCTTCAGCCTGTGCATACAGATACGGCTTTGCAAGGCTGAGTGAATCACATCTCTGTCCAAACCTCTGCTTGTCTTTGTTCCAGCTTACCTGTCTAATCAGCCAGGATGACAGCACTTACTGGGCTGTTATGAAGCATCAATAATATTATTTAATGCTTCAGATCCCACAATAAAAAGTGATATGAGCATCAAGTGCTGCTATATCAACATAGCATTATACTATAGAAATAAGTGTTACTAGAGTTATACACAGGAGCTTTATTTTAAAGCTGTGCAGCTTTCTACCAAGTCCATTAATGATCAGCCATTACAGCAAAAATAAATTACTTTTCACAGCATTTAAGTTTTTCATGGTACAAGCAGTAGTCAAAATTTAACAGAAGCGACAGGCTGAATTCCCAGGGACACCTGAATTTTGTACATCAGCTGCTTTTGACAAACAGCAACACAGAAAAAAAGAAATCAATGTAGTAAAGCTTTCACTGGAAATAGAATGATCTTATTTCAGTTATCCATCATATTTCCCACTAAAATCATTAAGAATGAGGGGAGCAGAGAAATCTGTAACAGGATGTTGGCAAAAGCACAAGGGGATCTTTTCTCCAAGCTCTTAAAGCTGCACAGCCTTTCCTGAAGCTTAGTAAGGTATCTTTTAATACTTAATGTTGATGCCAATCAAACTCCATTGTGATCAAAGCCTGGGTGCAAAGTTATATTTTCCCCAACACACTGAATCATTAGTCAACGTCCACTTCTGAAATTATTTTAACATTTTGAGTTGGTTTCAGATAAGAATGATTCAGATTTTAAAGATCTTCCCTTAAAACCCACACATGTACATGACAGATGGTGTTAGACACACAGCACGTAACCTATAGTAATGGAGCTATATATATGCATCTTATCTGTGCATGATTTCACAGATAAGAATAGTTTGCATCACTTGTATGGTTAGTCACAAGTCTGGCAGGAGACTTGAAAGCTGCAGAAAACTTGGACAAAGAACTCTGGTGTCAGGAGATTCCCAAGCACCAGTGGTTTGCCTCTGGTTTTCTCCCTTTCCATCCTGAGCCTTTGAAAGCCGGTTTTAACCAAGTCACAGTGACAATTCAGGGTTTTAATGCAGCTGACAGCAAAATGGGGCACTCTGGTTACTACCAGAGAGGAACTGGGAGAGTGGCCTGGTCTCAGTGTCTCATTTAGGTCATCCCAAAGCCCTAAATGTGCAACCTCCTGATCGCTTTATCCTTAGTTTTTCCTAGAGAGACTCCAGGTTATATACAGACTAAGCAGACTGGTCAAGACTCCAGTCCAAAGGGAGATGTGAGACAGAGAAAACGGGACATGAATTTGGTTAGAAGAGCAAAGAATCCATGAAGTGAAAGCAGCTGAAATTATATCTTGACTCACTGTTGTTTGAAAAACCAGAATATGCTAGTCCTGGGTAAGGGCTGCACGAGGGACAGGAGGGTTGAGCCCATCACTCACAAACTGCGAGAGGCAGAACACAATTTATGAAAAAGGAACAGTCACTATTTTAATGCACCTAATCTTCTGGCTGGCTGGTAAACACATAAAGGAAATTTGGAACTTAATATTAAATAAGACTGCTTTTCCCAGAGTCAATAAAGGATTTGTCTCTTAATGCATCAGAAAACCCATTCCAATCTTTTGCAGCTGTGTCCTTGGATATGGACAAACAAAAAACATGCTGGGACAAATCTATCCTAATGCACCTCTACTGGCATCAGCTACCAGTGTGACCTACAGTTATTTAAGTGGGGGTTACCCTAATACAAACTCACCCATAAGCCTGATTCCAACCCATTTTTAAGGAACACAGAGGCTGAAGCAGATGTCAGGGACATTAGCATCAGGCTCAGTAACTGAGTCACTAGATTTGGTACAGGATCTACTTATAGCCCAGCTAAGATTAACTGGAACATGTGGTTACCTGTCAGACAGATTTTGCTGCACAAACAACAATCACGCCTTCCAAACCACAGCAGTGAGAAATGCCACCTCCATCTCCTCTGGATGTCAGGCAGCTGCAGAATGAGAACTAGCACTGAAATCAGCATTACATGAAAGCACAGTTTAAAATGCTGTCCTCTGCTTGTTCCCTAACCGAGGTCTGTGCACGGCAGTGTTTGTGACACATCTGCCCTTTGCCTGACCAAAAGGGGTTTGGTTTTGTGCTGCTGGCACGCTGCTGGATTGCTGTACACTAGAGGTGCTTCAAAGACTTATCTTTATTTATTAGCTGAAACTGAAGTTACTCCCCTAATCAGCATGTTTAGTGCCCCTCACAAACATCTAGTGCATGCTACTCTATTACTTCATTTCTTCTGGTTTTCCTTTTTTTGAACCATCTTAACTTCTCCAGCTTATACAGGTTGATTTGATAAGTTCCCAAATCCTGACAAGCACAGCTGCACCAGCCAAAGCCAGTGCAACAAAAGCCATTTGTGCATTGTCTTCAAGTGAATTCAGTGTGCACCTTTGCAGGTGTAGAGCTAATTCTGGGAACACCGTTACACTAGCAGTGAAGCATTCCCAACTTGGCAAAGTACCCCTACCTACACATGGCCTTGCAACATAAAAACACTCCGAAGGAAAATCATTGTTAGATATAATGAGGCTTCAGGAGATTGAATTTAAATGTGGAAAAAAATAGAAGTCTGATTATCAGACTGAAATATCTAGCAGGAAGAAGGGTGGCTTCTCTATCAAGACTTTCTTTAGCAAACCTGCGTGTGTCAGACACATTATTAATCAGCCACACTTAGAAACTGCCATGAGTATTTACCAGTTTTTTGTCTGGACTAAAGGATCAGATTTTTCCATACGATACAGACACACTCTTGAAATGCTGGAAAAGTAGAAAATCTTCTAGAGGAGCTAAAACAAGGTCGGAAAGGATGTTGGTAAATACACAGAGCTATTCTGCAATCAGCTCAACCCCTGCAGCTTCCAGTCCAGTGCACTATTTTGGTGGACAGATTAGCTGTCAGGAGCCTGAGCCAGAGCTTTGCTCTACCCTGCACTTCCCAACATCTTAGCAAGATCCTCGGGAAAGGCTCTTTCACCTTTACCTACGCAGGGTTACTCATTCTGCATTTGCACCCCCACGGAACCACGGAGCTGGTGGAGCTGCTAAAGCCCAGGCAGCCCCAGCCTGGCAGAGGCTGATGCAAGTCCCTTGGCAGGGGCCCTAATCTCCTTACTGCTCAAGGGATGGAGGGACTAAAGCACTGAAGCTTTTGAAATGTAATTAAAAATATGTTGTCTTCCAAATGACTTCATGATCTTGGAACGGTCCTGGGAATATTTAACTTAAACTGGGCCCTGTAAAAACAAGACCACTAACTACAAAAAACTTGGAAAATATTTATGAGGTGCCGCTTAATTAAAGTCAGGATTAATTAGTAGACTTTAAGCTATTTGTTTGTAAATACAGGATGCCTTCTGTGTATGGTTCATTCAGTTACCACCAAGGCTAGGACCAAAATATTTAACCAGGTCTTGATCTTAACAGGCATATGTGGTTATACAAAAATCTCTTTTTAAATTTCCTTTAAAGAAAAATANTATATATACACATACACATACATAATGTGCATATTTGCATTTTAAACCAATCTGGTGATTTCATTAGAGGACCTAATGCTGATAACACATAAATTTGTATATAACCCAAAAGCATCCAACAATTTGGAATGGCTTTCTCAGCACACACTAAAGATGCTGCTGAAGGATGTATGCCAGGACCACAGACTGCTGGACACAGATTTTTGTGCTGTGCATACAACTCCTCTGATGTGGCACTTTGGATTTGTTATTAGCATAGGGAGCATAGAAAGGGACTGTCACATGCTACATCCTGCACAGAAAGTAATTGCACAGCTCTCTGTAAATCTAATTATCTGTACAAAGAGAACTCCAACTTTTACTGCCTCAAAGAGAAGGCAAAACTGCCACTATTGCACTGCTATTTTTGAGCAGACAGGCTGACACAGAGATCACCCCTGAATGCTGCCACTCTCATTGCTTTAGTCCAGGCTGGTTTAGTAACACCAGAAAATGCTTTGTTCATATTCATAATAAAGCTTTGGCAGAGAGCACATTTCACTTGTGTTACTGGCCAAGTGACTGTATCAAGGACCCAACTGGTAGAGCCTGAATTTGCAAACAACTTCTGGAAACAAAACAGTTTTGGTAACAGCTTTGGGAGGGTTTCACATCCAGGAGAATGACTTCCATCAATATATCCTTAACTTGGGTTCTTTTGTCACTAAAACAACAGAGGGGCTGAACTTGACCACAGTGAAGCAACTTCCCAACACAAGAGGCAGAACAGCAACTCGAATTCTCTGCCTTGAAACTCCCTAAGCACAGGACTGCTCTCACAGCACAGAGGAGGAGGAATAAGCTGTAGGTGCTGCTGTGCCTCAGAAGTCCCAGAGCTGCTACAGTGGCCTCTCCGGGATTCTTTCCACAGGAAAAAGCTCAGCACTTCTTTTATTCTGATGGATTCCATTGAAAGTTGTCAGGCTAAAAACTTAGAGAACTTAGTCCAAACTGTTCTGTGCAGGGGGCAAAAACAGTAACTCCATGTTTGATTGCTTCATTGAACAAGTGACCATGAGAGGATGGCTGCACCCTACCCTGCAGGTGGTGATTGTAGCTGACAACCCTTTCAGTCCTTGGGGTTGTGGGATACATACAAAACACTTGGAAACTGCTGCTAACATGGTCCCTGGTACAATTAAAAAGGCACCTTAAGGTATTCATAACAACAGGGATTTGTCACAAAGAACACTTTCTCCTCATCACGTGGTCCTGTGGAACAGCACTTAATTTCACCTCGGAGGCAGATGAACCTGAGCAGGAGCCCAGCTCCCAGGGATGTGCCCAGTGGCACAAAGAGGAACGAAGTTCAAGGATCTGCTCGACACAGCTCCTCAACAGAACTTGATCAGTCCAGGAGAAAAATCCAGAGGGAATTCTAGGCTATGTACCTCTGATTTTGGTTCAACATGTGCAATTAGAACGTGCACTACAGTGTCTCTGGATTTGCTAATCCTACAGATAGTGTCACCATTCTGAGGGTCAAATTTGGTGTTCCAAGGTCCTAAGTGTGCCCTGTGCTGGATCCTACCTCCCACAGGCGCTGGAGGGATAAATCTAGAACTTTCTGCTTCCCAGTGATTTGTTGTTTTTCACCTCAGGAAAGGCTCAAGTGTAGCAATTGATCATCTCAAAGTGCTCACAGGCTGGTGGCTTTCTTTGCATTGCATTTAATGTTAAATGCCTCAAAGGTTTCTAGGAAAAGAAGCTGCCAGTGTCCTACAAAATTTTCAGAACCATGCACTCTTTGCCCCAAATACTCATCTTTTGCTCATTCAGGTGTTCTTTATCAGTGCCAAATGAAGTCTTACGAACTTGGAAATGCTGTCCCTTTAGCTCAGGAGAGCTTCTCAGGCTCCTGTCCTTCCCTTGGGAGAAATTTCTTTCAAAAAAGCATCTTAGGCACAAAGGAATACATCATCAGCTACACCACAGCTCCTAAGAAATTCCTGTACACCATCCCCTGCCTTCCAGCCATTCCAACAAGCCCTTTCATTTGATTTTTCAGAAGGAAGTTTTGACGTGAACTGATCAGCGTTACACTCAAGGTAAAAGCAGCAAAGACCTAATCTATATTTAACCTGCTGGAAAGTGCACAGACACTTCCCAATGCTGATGGCAACGAGCCCTTGGGGTGTCTCACGAGAGCAGCTGAGGAAGAAAAACCTGACACAGAAATGAACAAACGCTCTCCTGTGACAAAGTTCATCTCTGAAGCTGAAGCTTGACCATCAGCCAAAGGAGAGGTTTGTACCTCCAGGGATACAGAGGGTGCTAAAGTTGTCCTGCAGTGGCAAAATTTTCCAGAAATGCTCAAGCATCCTTGAGGCAGAAAACGTCTTCTCCACACATTTCCTCCATTAGTCTTAAACCAAGAACAGGCAGAAATCCCACGACGGCCTCTGATGGCATAAGGCTGACAAACTCCTGTAACCTCAGTCGTGCCCTCAAAGCAGTGTTCACCACTTCCCAAAATAGAGCATGTGAGCAGATGCTTGGCAGAAAAGAAAGCAAACATCTGTCCTGTTAAAAACGTTAAATCCTCCACACCCACCCCCTGCCAGGCTGCAGCTTGGCACCAGTCCACCCCCAGCTCCCACCGCACGTGGGTGGACACAGGGAAGAGCCCGAGCCCCGGCCACAGCCGCCACGCTGGATTTTGGGGAAAGCAGAGCACGAGGCACAGCCCAGGGGGGTAATGCTGGCTCCTACATCATAGACCCCAAGCAAACAGGGGTTAGAGGGTCCCAGCTCTGCTCCACCCAAAGGGCATTTGCAGGGAAAGGGGACAAACAGCTGGACCGTGCCAGGACACGTGTGCACGGGCACCACATGTGCACACGGGGTTTGTTCAGTTGTTTGTGACATGCAATAAAACTGAACGAGTGCAAGAAGTCACGGGAGTGCCAGGAGGAAAATCCTAGCTGTTACTTTAATTGAAAATGTGCTTGTTTGCTGTGTTCTCTGCTGGCAGCACGAGCATTTTAAATAAAACATGATCGGTAATTTATTTAGCAAGCAAGTCTTTGAAAAGTTCTTTTTGCATGCTCTTACTAATTTATACTGGACAAGATTAACCCTCCTCTCCCTCCACACGTCCATATGCTTGAAGTGATGGGGGGCAAGATCCACATTAAATATTTCTCTAAAATAAAACATTTGGACACATCCCTAGCTCTGTGCCATCACCTGACTGCCTCAAGGAGCTCCAGAAAAAATGAGATCTGGCCAAGGATTCACTCCTTTGCTCCCAAGATTCAGTTTGAGTCTTCTCCCAGTCAGTGCTCCTTCTTCAGGAATATATATTATCCATTCCACACGTTATGGTGCTGATGGAGTGGCTGTGGAGCACAGACAGCTCTGCACAGCTGCAGCCATCCAGCTGAAATCAGGTGGGAGATTCTGTGCTACCCACATGAGGTATTCACATATGCACCGACACAAAGCACGTGCAGCCCTGGGTAACCCACCACAGCAAAGGACAGAGCTCCTGTGGTTCCCTGGAAGCATCCCTGCGAAGTTCAGCCACAGCCCTGGGGGTGGGTTTGCTCTGCCAGTGTGGTTTGAAGCAGATCCCACCTCACACACACGTGGGGAGGCGTGTGCACGTTTGTGTGCACACAAACACTTCATATGTGTATTAAATCCATTCATACAAGCCAAGCACACACACACACACAGTGGTTGTATACATTTTAAAGTTGTTTTCCTCAGGGAAAAAAATAATCGTGAGGAATCAGAAAGTTAAAAAAAAAAAACCAAACCCATACATGTTCTAAGTCCATTTAAAGCAGCCTAAAGCAGCCAGTTTGTGCTTCAAAATGGCACCAGCTTCTGAGATAAGGGCCACAGTGGCCAGCAATCTCTTTGGCATTTACAGTCTGGCCCATTTTCCATTTTTATTTTCTCTCTTTCTGCTGTTATTACCTAAATACGTGCAGCCGTTCCTCTGCTGAGGAGAAGCCTTAATATTTTGAAAATTTTATGATAATTTTGTGCACCAATAGGGTTGAGTCATTACAACTTAGCCTTGCTGACTCTTAGGAGATGCACACTTTAGTGTGTAGCCTTGAGCCTTGGTATAACAGCAAGAGCTTCTCATTTTAATCACAGCAGTTTTTAAACTATTTAGTGGAACTTCAGACACTTCTTGCTGTCTTTACCAAAGTCTCTGCCTTGGTCAGCTGAGGGACAAAATGTCAGAGGAATGATAAAAGTACATGTGTATATGTGTATACATACACCTGCACACATGCACAATACATATGTATTTTTATATGCTATGTTTGTATAGGTACTAGAGTTTACAGTTATGCAGTGATATAGTTTATACAGTTATTAAGCAGAATATTTATAATCTGCATCTCACTTTTTTGCAGCATTTCTTTCCAGATCACAGTTCGGGAACGTGTAGGAGCCAGCTATTTGGATTTGTGTTTGTCCTAGCATATTTCATACAAATCTCAGGAGCAGGTGGTAAATAAACTGAAAACAGAAATTTATAAAGCTCTAAGCAATAATGCGGTTGAAAGTCAGAACTGTCACCAAGAAGAGCTCTTCAAGATTTGGACTCACCTCCCACTCCTCACAACAGTGCAGGTCACGGTATTCATATCAAGAAAAGATTCCTTCAAGATACTTATATTTTAGTTTAGAGTTCAAATTGGGTGGAGAACTGCAAAGACTTGAACAAAAAGAAATCCATTGAGCCCTAGGTCTTCTTGCAAGCAGGCCATCTCTCATCTACGGGTTCTCATTTTTCTGGGAAATGTCAATTTGTTTAAGCCCATTCCAAAGAAGTGTGTCTCTCACTGGAACTCTTTTTGTCTTACAACCACTCCAAACTTTCCAAGCTTCATGTTACGAATGCTGTATTTATTCTTAACTGTGCTCTTTCTGATACTTCTCTTAGGTGAGCAGAGCCAGGCTGTGCACAGACACAGCACGGCTGCCTGCTGCTACGTTTCACTGTAAGGTACTGTACCTGGAGCAAAGTCAGGCCTGGGATGTTCAAGCAAACCACCAAATTCAGAAAGACCAGCTGGCAAGGACAGCATGAGAACGCCTTATTAATAATCTAAACTCTGATCATGTTCAAGAAGAAATTAGTTATGTTTAAAAAACCCAAACAATCTGACAGCCCAACACAGTATGGGCTTTCAGAACCATGCAAGAGGTCTCGGTCAAGTCTTGACAAAACCAAGAGGCGATTTGAGGACCTAAACCCAGCAAGAGGAAGCTGAGCTCTCGCTGCGGGGATGTCCGAGTTTCCCAGTGCCCAAAGGCTGGCTGGGAATGCAGGCACAGGTCAGCTCTTCCCAGCAGGACCTCCCAGGTGCTCAACCACAGAGAGCACCACGGCAGCTCCAGGGGAATTTGGCTCTTGGCAAGCTCTGCTCGTCTCCTTTCTTATGCACAGAGCCCCTCTGGCCCTGCAGCAGCCCCAGCACAGCACCCACCTGTGCCCGACACCTCTCTGGCTCTGCCCACACTCCCAGCTCTCCCAGTCTGAATCTGTGCTGCAGCCACAACATTTCCAAACAGGAAAGGCCACCCTGAGCCCCAGAGTAATCCATTCTGAGCATGAGGGTGCCAACGTGAAACATTATCTCTCCTAAAAAGCCTTTATTAGCAAACACGGGCACACTAAATATTTAAGGCACGGTTCCGTGACCTCCTGCTCCTTCCAGCGCCAGGAGAAAGCTGCACACTGATTCCTTGAAGGTGCAGCTGGGCTCAGCTTAAAGCATCACCGAGTAGCAATGGAGACACAGCAGAGCTGGGCACTGCTGATGCCACAGCACGGCAGGGGTCGTGGTTAACAGCAACGAAACAAGGAGGCCCATCCTTTCTGTGGCTTCAGTTCTACTGTCCTCAGTAGGTATTTACAGGGAAATGGTTGTGGAGAAGAGGGTTCAGCTCTACTCAAAAGAAGCTGTGCAAAGCCTGGCTTAGGAAAGACTAAATCTCACTGTAATCTCACCAGACCAGCCAGGTGCATCTCCACTGAAGTCTTTATAGCTGTGCAGCATAAACTAGAAGACATCAGCAGTAAAGACCAGCTTTAGAAACTAAAATGGAAAGAGGAGGAAAGAAAAATGTCATCCATCCCTTCTGAAGAATGTTTGTAAAATCAGGTGGGTTTTACACTCTAAAACAAGCAGCTACCAACTCAAAATGTTATATTTAAAATGCAGTGTTATTTTAGACGTATTTTGTTTGTGAAACGGGTGGGGATGGACTAAGAAGGGAGAAATTCCTGGATCTATACCTCCCCCAGACATTTCCCAGACATTTGAGTGCCCAAAATAAACACTACTTTCTGTTATTTGATTCCATGGCAGCAACAGTTCTCTCTCCACAGCTACTGTGTTCACAGGCAGCAAAACCCTTGGTTCCCTCCAGGCATCCAGCCCCCACCCTTATACTGAGGATACCCAGAAAATAAACCTACTTTTTGTGCCCTTATTGATTTTGCAGAGCCAGAACATCTTTGGGAAACAGAGTCTACAACTCGAATAAAGATGATCTGATTAACTCTGAAATTGTACTTATTGCTACTAGACCCCTTTTTTCTTCCTAATGGGATTATTGATTTAGAGCTTATAGCAACTTAAATGTAACAACAAGACATGCTGTGCACAGAGATAAAGCAAAGAAAGAAATGTTCACTTCCAACAAGGAGGACAAAGTAATACTTCTCTGAGCATATCCATGCAGTTAGAACAGCTTTAAAATGAGTGATTTGGTAAGTATTTTCTTGTAAAACCCAGGGATGCACGTATGATGGTGCTCCAAGGGACAGAGTAGCTTTCATCTGATGCAGCAGCACCTCCCTCCCTAAACGTGCTTCTGTCTGCCCCCCAGGATGGTTAATCCTGGTTTGTAGCAGCCCTGGAGAGAGGCCTGGCAGGGAGGAAGGATGCAAGAACTGCCTGTGGACCAACTGTGAGGCTCTGAGTTTGGGCAGCAGAGCCCCCTGGGTCAGACCAGCACAGAGAACACGAGCCCATCACTTTGCCTCTGCCATAAATGAGATTTGTAGGAAATCTGAGACCTCACAAATAAAGGCACGTGTAAGAAAAACATACCCAGATTTAGCGGCCAACATTATAACTGACCACTGAATTCTTATTTTTTAATTAATTGCACACAGTAGCACATTAACAGAATTGCCTTGGGAGTAAGGGACAACAACCAGACAGCACATACTGTGTGGCACAAAACCACGAGTTATCCTCAGTGCAGACACTCTGCAGAATTGTTACTCTATGTAGAATTTGCATTGTTTTGCAGAGCAAAAATTCAGACTGGTTCTGCAAAGAAAAGGAAATTTTCTCAGGGGAAGAACTGCTGCAATTCATGGAGAAAGAAAAGAACAAAAACAAACAAGCAAACAAAAAATGAAAACACAAAACCACCCTACCTTGAAAATGATGCATTTACCATAACAAAATAGCAATCTCCAGCCCAGCTCTACAGATCAGGACATGCTGAAGTGTTTCACTGAATTAGGATGGGGCCATTCACCAGAAATTCGAAGCAGCCCTTCTATTTCAGCTACCATGAAAGACAAAATTGACACGTACACCACGAAAGTTTAAAAAAAAAAAATGGGTAGAAAAGTTCAGAGGCAAATTAAAGAGGAGTTCAGTGCTGAAACCTGAGCTTGCTGCAGAAGTCCCAGCAGAATGTTAATGTCAAGAACCACCTGTTTGTAGGGGAACAGCACAACCTGTATTGAACAGCCTGAGATCCAACCCCTAAATAAAAGGGACACAGAAATAAAAAAGGAAAGAAAGTAAAAGTGAACAGGTATTGACCAGCTCTAGGGGAATTGCTGGGAGGAAAGACCACATGCACAAATCAGGCAGCTGAAGGCTACTGGGATTTCAATTTTAAGATACTTATTGTACTACTTTGTAGTTTCAATTAAAAGTCCATTTTAAAAGGATTGAGTAGGGTAAGTGACAGATCTTCAAAACTAGATGATTATTCCCTTCTACAGGGAAGCATCAGCAAACAACTGGGTGTTCCACCTGGATTCATACCAGGCCTGGCACACTCACCACTCTCAGTATAGAAATAAATACATATTCTACTAGCAGAGAACTTAGAGACTGTACAAAGGACAACACAGCAGTAAATTAGGATGGAAAGAAGCCAACAGAGCGGCCTGGATGGCTTAAAAGTTTGGGCTCCTTCCAACAAAATAGGCTTCCATAGAGCCAAGACACAAAGCTCTGTGTCTGGGAACAACAAGAATTCAGCATGAGAAGCTGCATCCTAGAAAGCAGAGTGAATAAAGGATTTGGACAACAAAAAGAACAAGCAATTTTTCAGGCATTCCCAGTGGCAAAGCTATCTAATATCATCCCTGAATATATGAATCCAAGAACAATGTCTGGGAGTGCAGATATTTGACTTCACTGTAGGGGATTGGCAATAACCAGTTCCTGCTTCAGACCCAGTGCTGGGGAGAGACTCATGACAGCAGAGAAAAAAAGGCACAACAGCCTTAAGTGCAAGAAACAGACAAAATGTTCCCAGCCCTTTGTGCCACAGGCAGGAGGTGGCCACAGCTGGCCTGCAAGGACAGAAGGTGCACCACAAGGACCAGCAAGTGAAAGCTGAAACCAGGCAAATTCAAATTAGGACAAAAAGACCTGTGGTCTGAGCCTGGGAGAACTGACTGGGACACACTGCAGTGGGAAATGTGGATTCAGCACCTGCTGACATCTTCAGACCATTTTCTAGGGAATCCACTTAACAGAGCAGATTACAGGCTCAGCAGAGAAATAACTGGCACCTGTGAGAGTCCACAGAGCTTTTTACTTGGAAGATCTTTCAAGCCAAGAACTGCAATTTACTTTTTTTTTTGTACCTGTTGGGAATAAAGAGTTCTCAGATTCCTGTGCTACAGTTTTCAAGAACACACGGTGTGCAGTAAGGAACTCCAGTCTCTTTCCTCTGCCTACAATGGCTCAAATCCAGTCCACCTAATGTTAGGCACCTTCTGTATCTCCAAAGCTAACAACATAGCCATAAATACCAGTCCTGGGAGAAGAAAGCTCTTCCCAAATAACATCTCAAATCTGAAAGGCATCTTCAGCACATCTGTCTTTTCCACCCCTTCAGGAGAGTTTCTACAATTCCCCATTTCCATTTTATGTCCCCTGAGCAGAACTGGTTCTGTGCTCACCACCTGCAGGGGACTAGAAAGGTGCTTCCCTCTGCCCCACTGGGCCACGCTCGGGCCGGGCTGGTGACCTCACTGAGATCTTTGTAGCTGTACCTTTCTTCTAAAGATTTTCTTGACTGAACTGAAATATTTCCATTTCGTTTTTAACCCTTGTGTGATGATGTTTTTTCCTCCACAATGCACCCCTCTGCATTATTGATTTCAACACGCGATGGTGTCCGCTGTTAAAAATTCCATAATAAATATTATTGCCAAGTGCTGATGAGCAGATGTTAAGCAGCATTTAAAGATTACAGGACCAAGGTAGGTCAAGTTATTTTAGTTCTCTCTGGAATCTAGAAAGCTCTTTTAAGCTGATTTTATGATGAACCCGATTGCCTGCTTTCATTACTAGAAATTCCCCATATCTAATCCCCTTGTTTCATGTAGCAGAGCGTGCTGAGTGACACAGGAGTGTTTCTCTTTGCCCAGCTTAATCACCCAGCTGCAGTTGCATTCAATCACCTTTCCTGGTGAACGAGCCTTCCCTGACTCCAGCTTCATCTGGAGGATAAATTGGTACCCACAAGGAGAGCAGGAGTGCTGATGGTTGTGCTGCAATGTTGATTCAGACCCGCAATAATACTCTGTTTGCATCAGTGACCCATCAGGACACACATAAACAGTTTGTCTTAGTCCAAAAGTAATGGCACATGAAGCAAACGAATTCAGCTTGAAGCTGAACGGAGCAGTACCTGACCTGAATGCCAGGTTTTTTGGTGGAGCACCTGATTAAAGCGACTTAAGGACTCCCTGCAGCTGTGTGAGCCTGTTTGTCCTGTCAGGACCCGGAGGGAAGAGGGGGACACCCTCCAAAGGACACCTGGGCAAGGCAGCCAGCAGATACAGAGGAGAGAGAGGATGCCCAAAGCACACATCCCTCCTGTTTGGAAGTTAATCTATGTGACCTGCACCCAAAATCTCCGTTTCAGGGTGGCTTGCACGCCCAGGTCCCGAGCATGTCCTGCTCGAGGACTCTCACTGACTCCCTCCCTCCCAGTTTTAGTTCTTAGCACCTGCAGTGGTTAAAGACTATAATGACACAAGCAGCTTAAATAGAAAAAAGCTGCAGCAAGTACCACTGTCCTGATTTTTGTACCCGTGGGAAGTATTGGGGTGACAAAGTCTTTCAGGGGACGTAAAACCTTTGGATGGACGAATCCAAAGGACTTGTTAGACTCAGATTTGGGAAGTTGCTCTCAATAGCAATCACTAGTCACAATGAAGTTTCCCTTTTCTCAGCAGCTGTGTGTGTTTAGGGGAAGACAGACATCAAACCCAAATTACGTGAATTTAAGTGTGACCTCTGAAACAATTATGGCAGCAAAATACAGAGCAAACTAGAGCTTAATGGCTCTGTTCAAGTACTTTTATCTCTTAAGGGACTGTTTTAGAAACACAGCTGAACTCAGAGACACGGGCTTTGATTTCCTCTCCCATCCTTCCAATTCAGAAAATAATTTAAATTCCATGAGTGCTAAATTGACCTTGCATTCTCCCCTGCTTGCCTGCTAACTACTTTAACAAGTGGTGCTTCCAGGCCTTCACAGCACATCCAGAACAGAAAGTGATACAAATGTGAACTGATGGGATCAGAGAGCTTTATCCTACCATCAATTTCTATATAAATCCAGATGGGACATCAACTGGAATTCTGCAGACAGGAGATGACCCAAAGCCAAGACCAAAGCAGCACTAATAAATCTTGCTGTTGTCATGTTGTTCTGTTACACTCCCATCCTTTTTGAGGTTTAAAATATTACAGCAATTCCCATCTGGGGCAAGGCCCAGAATGTAATTTCATTCTCTTCTGATGCTTTCAACTGACAAGGCTGTCAACAGGCAAGTCTCAGTCACTGAAACCAACGTAGCTTCAGTGAGCCAGCAACATTCACAACTTCAGAGATAAACTATGCACTAGCACATACAATACACTTTAGCATAGCTCTTAATTGAATCAACTTGTAGTTGTCACTTAAACATTGATATTGCAACACAGTACAGTGATTTTTTTTCCAGGAAGCAAGCAAGGGTCTCTAAAGATCTCCTACGAGTCTTGATCCTCTGCTGCAGATGGATTTTCAAAGTCCAGTTTGGAATTCTCCCTGCTTGTTATACAATACCCTTGCACACTGTTCTTCAGGCACACTTTGATTAAACAAAGATTCATGGGCTTCTGTTTTGGATTTGTGTTTTCAAAGCCAAAAAGCACACAGAAACGTTCCAGTCATGTCTGAAACGCTGCTCAGAGTACACTCAAATAGCAGAGCTCGTGTAACTGGGTTTGTGCCGTGCACTGTAATCCAAGGAGCTGCAGAGGTACTAAAGGGATGCTGAGGAAGTGCCACAGCAATGTTTTAGGATCAGGTCAGATCTCTGTCAGCTCTTCAAGACACGCAATTTATAAACAATTGTCATCAACAGCCTTGTGTGCTTAGCAGAAAGGAGAAGGCAGCGCTGTGGAACATCTTTCTGGGAGTTCTTCCCACATTAACAAGTCCTTATGGGAAGTTAAAAAAACCCTTGGATGCAGCACACTGCATATTGCATAGACTCCAGTGAACAGAGGCACTAAATCCAAAGCCTTTCAAAGCCAGTGGGCTGTTCCCAGAGCTTCAGCAGATTCCTGATCATCCCTTCAAACAGCCAGCTCCCTGCCTTTCTGACCTGTAGCATACAGCTACTAAAAAGCAACTGTGAAGAACCATTTCTCAATACCACTAAAAAAACCAGAAAAAGCTGAAGAGTCTTTACCAGTAACATATCCCCAGAAGCACACAAGAACCATTTGCAGGTCTGACATGGGTTTCTACAGCAACACCCTTTCACCTTGGCATTTAATTCAGATTGCTCCACAGCATTCCTGCCTGCATCTGGAAAAATAAATTATTGTCTTCCCAGTAATAAAGAAAAGGTTTGATACACACACCCCTCACAGGGCAGGAGAATGAAAAAACCCCACCATTTGAAGCCAGTTGGTGCAGTGCAGCCTCCCGAAACACAAACCTGACTTTTTGCCAAAGTCCAAGGGGAAGATGGTTCTTTCTGTGCCTACAACAATCACAACAAACACTATTTCCAACATGCGCTGCTGAATTCAGACACAGCTTTCCCCTTGCCTCGCAGACTGCCACGGTCACAGCTTCCTTCCACTTCTCCCCTCAAGTGGTTTATGCTGTTTCAACCCCCTCCCTGCCTTTTTTCAAGTGCAAGAAGTCTGCTGCCATGAGCAGGGAAAAATAACTACATAAAGAGAACTGCTACTTCTTAGCTCACTGAACACCACTGAAATTTGCATCCTTCAATGGGAAAACAAGTGTATGAATGACCAGCCTTTGAATTTGAGCCCTGAATGGAAAACCAGGACACAAGCCAAGAGATATTGGCAATATTCTGGTATTACCAGTTACAGTGAAGGTAGATTATTTTTATTTTCAGTCCCCACCCTCAGCTGCCAGAAACTTGCCCCAAGGGCTGGTGCAGGATGGGAAAGAAGGAGGGAGACAATGCCTGACACAACCCATCCACCACAGATGTTGCCCCAAGATTTAGTCTGCAAGTGCCAAGCAACACCCAGTTTCACACGTAAACATTCGAGGAAGATAGCAAAGCTAATACTTCAATTAAAGCAATAAATCCTCCACCTTCTCCTGTTTTCTGAAATGGCTTGGTATAAATTCTCATCTAGGATTTTTTTGCCATATCAGAACAGGGACCTGCTCATTTGGCAGTGATATTCATGTGCTCAGCAAATGCTAGCACATTCCCCCTTTTAACACATATAACCCATCTCTAAAAACTTGCCTTCTCACTGTATCCTTAAAATTACTGAGTGAAAATACAAAAAAAGAAAAAAAAAAAGGAAAAAGACATAACAGACTCCAGTGATTCAGAGTAACCCGCTCCAGCTTGTGTTTTTAAAAATAGCTTTAAAGTCACACCAGATTTTTTTGTTTCATTTTTACCATTTTTACCAGCATGTTCAGACTTGTCTCAAACAGTTTCCTGTTTTTCTCCCATTCAAGTCTAAGGAAATTTTGCCTTCAGTGTAATCAGAAAATCAGGCATGTTCAGTCCTAGTAAAGTAATCAGAAAGGCATTAAAGGGCACAGCCCAGTGAGGGCACCTCTACACATCCCTGAAGTCTCTTCACAGCCATCCTTTTTCAAACTCTGCCCATGGTGAAGCACAGAACAGACGTCACTGTATTTCTGGGACCTAAACAACCCCTCGTACCCATTCAGCTGGTGGGTTTGAACAGGATTGGAAGATTAAAATCACGGCTACAGCCCTCAACAGGTCGTGCTCGAAGCTCCCTGCATCCTCATCCCCCCGAAAATGCCAGTCCCAGTCTGCAGGAGTGAGCAGCTGGCCCCGGACCCATCAGAGGGCAGCCTGAGCCCCAAGAGTCCCATCCCAGCCCCTTCCCCTCCCCAGGCTTTGTGCATCCTCCTTCCCCTTGCGCACCCAGAGCCCCGCCAGCCTTCAGGCAGTTCCCAGAACAAACAGGCTGCTCGCTGTCTTCAGCAGGAGCCGCTGTCATTGCCTGGACTCACGTCAAGGCAATATTTTACTTAGGTCTTTTCCAAATCCCAAGTGCAGGGAAAAAAGAAAGACATTATCCCCCACGTAGTTTGTCCAAACCGATGTGCCAGGTCTTAAATTAACAAGCGAGAGCTGCATTCTGTCCCAAATACTCTGTCCAAAGCTCTTCCAAGCTGACCCGTGCAGTCAGTGGTGCCTGAGTAACCATAGCAGCATATCTGAACAATGCCAAAGGCTTCTGAGCAGAGCCTGGAGCTGCTGCTGGACGTGAGGAGGGAGCTGGATCTGCTGCTGGACGTGAGGANTGTAGCTGCGTCTGGACGTGAGGAGGGAGCTGGATCTGCTGCTGGACGTGAGGAGGGAGCTGGATCTGCTGCTGGACGTGAGGAGGGAGCTGGATCTGCTGCTCCCCGAGAGCAGACGGAGGGCGGCGAGGGGCAGGTGAGAGCACTGGTACAGCCTCAGCACTTACATTGCAGTGCAAGTGAAAACGGGGACCAAAGCAGCTCCAGGAGCCTCCTGAATGGTCTGGATGCCCGTGGCCAGCACAGTGACCCAACCAGGCAGCTGAGACCAGTGCCTTGCCAGTGCCACAGTCCCACTTGACAAGGGCCCCCACCAGGCCAGAAGTCCGGAGCACACGCTGACAGCTGTTTGCCAGTTACATGAAATTATTCTTGATGCAGAGAGGTATTTACCTACTGCAATCATCCCTGGAGCTCAAAGTATCTGCAAGACCTTATAAAGCTTGAAAAAGCTAATTAGTGCACTGCCATAAATAATTTGATCTCTTAGGAGGATGTGTACTCTCTACACAGTAAGTAACAGCTTTCTTTAATGGAAAAAGGGATGATTTGCCCATGTATATCTCTGGTTTATTATAGGTGTTTATCAAGCATTCATAATTCGCCATAAAGAAAGCAGGAAAGCAAAAAAAAAATAAATAAATAAATAAAAAGAAACCCTGGCCTAAAACACAGCTCATACCTGTGAGCTGCACCATCCCTGGAAAGCAAAACTAAATCTAGGTCTGTCCTGTTTTGTCAGACACAAGTATCTCCTGCAGGGAAATCTCACATAAAATTAAAAGTCAGTGCAGATCACTTCTCCCAGACCCTTTGGCAGCTGCAGAGGTAGAATGAAGCTGCACAGGACAATCTCTCCCCAGCTCTGCATCACGGAGGAGGCAGCTGCCTGCTCTGTTGCCCTCTAAAACGGGAGGAAAACCAATTGCTGCCTGATACAGGAAACACAGCCATTCTGGAACCACAGCAGGACAGCACATCAGGTTTCCCAGTGCAAATCAACAGCTAACACCAAGTAAAATACAAAATTTAAACAACAGGAGAGTTATAAATCCCCTACTTAGCTGGTGTTGTTACCCCGAAGTTTTAACATACTGTTTTTAATATATGAGGTTGCCCTTTAAAGAGGTTTCCTTTCATCTGGTGAGGTCAGCAGAGCAATCTCCAGCAGTGGAGATAAGCCTGGCTGATGAACTCTGTTGCAGTAACATAAGGATTTAAAGTTCCTCATAAGCTGGTTTAAGTGTTCTGAAAGACAAAATGTAAAAGAGAATCTAGTACCTTAAAAACCACCTAAATCCTCCTAAAAAATAGCCATTGCTACTTTTCTGAGTACTTATTCTTAAAAAGCACTCCAGAACTGCTGCTGGGAACAGCTTGGTGACACGAAAACCAGGGCAAACCTCTTGCAAGCCCCTTTCAGCACGGGAGGGGAGCACAGCCAGTGCCACAGAGGCTCCAGCCAGCCCCGAGCGAGGTCAGCTCTGCCCCTGAGACTCAGGACAAGCTGAGTGGCAGCGAGGGAACAAGTGGGTACCACAGAGATGGCTGCTCAGCATCCTCCCCGTGGCAGGAGCACCGGGAGCAGCAGTGCCAGGAGCTGGACACACGTGCTGGGAGCCAGCGCAGGTGAAGCACCAGAGCATCTCCAATAAACAAAACAATTTCTCTCGCTGGCATCAAGCCATCAGGGAGCTTCTGTATTTGAAGCTTTGCCAAAACATCAGCCCAGCACTCCTGTGGAGAAAGAGATGGCCCCTTGAACTCCTTGTGCAAATTTATACTTTTCTAAGCGCAGCCTTTTAGAAACAGCTATAGCCAGGGGGGCAATTAATTCAATTCTTTCCAGAAGATTTTTAGCTCTGAAAAACTCATGTATTATTTAAGCCTCACAGCTAACCGTGAACATTATCAAGGTCCAACTTTCTCTTTGTGAAGGGGAAAACAAAAAGATCCAGAGACCTTTCAGGAGAAGATCTCTGGAAAAATCCCACATCACCTTCAACCCGCACCCCGATTCCCTGGCTACCAAGAGAGACCTTTCATTTCAGGAGGGAGTTTGGCAGCACCTGACTCTCTCCATCAGCAGGGCCCTTGCTGTGTCTTGCCTCAGATTTCTATAGGAACATCAAGGGATCATCACCTGTGGCAGAAGCCTCAGCCAGACCAGTGTCTCTTTTTAGGGTTTCTGCACTCCTAGCAGCATTCAGGATGATGCAATAGAAAGCAGCTGATCTTCCCTCCCAAGCTGGGTAAATAAACTCAGCTGGATGAAGAATCCTCACACACAGAGTCAGGTGCCATTAGCAAAAAGATAAATACGTCTAATCTATAGCTACATAAGCATTTTTTAGAACAACCATTACCCTGACTGAGAAAGTGCCAGCTTTAAACGCTAATACAACACAGCAGTTTCACTCCTGACCTGCTTTTCACCTTTGGGAAAGGCCTGAGGGAAATCTCTGAAGCAAAAGAGGATCAGCTTCTCCCTGGCAGTCTCATGCATTCACACACTGGGGGAGTGTGTGTAAAAGTGGGGGTAGAGCTTTGCTGGTCTTCCCTGCATTTCTGAGACCTAAACCAACAGTTCAGTGAGCAAGTACAGCGCAGCCAGGAGCTGCCTGGAGCCAGGAGTTTGTCCCCCCTGCACAGGGGATCCCAGAGGCAGAGGTGATCCCCCTCCCCTCACCTACAGACAGCAAGCACGTAGCTGGAGCCTTCAATCAAACACCAAACACAGGAGATGACCCACATTTCCTAGTGGCCAGCCAGTTAGTCAAAAAACTCACCTTTGGAGAACTATAGCCTGGATTTGAACACACCAAATGCTCAATTTGTTGTCAGCCAATGAACCAAGGAAGTACAGAGAGGATGGTGCAACACAGAGACTGAGGAGCATTCACAGCCAAGCAGCCACCTGCAGACCTGGCCAGTTACAGCTCCCAGGATGCTGGCTCGCTGGGATCACTGATACTGCTTTCAGGAGTCCCAGCTCTGCCTGGTTTTAAACAATACTACATTTTCTAGAAATCTGCATTGCTGCACGTTCCAAGTGCTGTCACCCAGCTTTCCGTAAGTTATTATTTCTGAGCATTCAGAGCAGTTTGGGAACTGAAGGTTGTGTTGTCACTTCCACACTCTATAAACAATATAGATGCTGGAATGTGGTAATATTTACTCCTGTTTTGCCATCTGCTTATATATTCATATAAAACATGTGACTCCCAGGATGCAGAGCAGCAGAGAAACAGCCACAGCTTTTCACTCCCAAGATAAAGGTACAGAAATCAACACATCTTTTCTTCTTAATTAAAAGGCACTATCACACACAAGAAAGAATAATATGTATTTATATAAAATAATAATGAAAGAAACCCTTTTCAATGGAATATATACTCCTTAGCTTTGGCTTTTACTAAAGAGTCAGTGTCTTAAAAAAACCCAACAAACCAAAACCCTCCTTCAAAATTCTTACCATCTGAACCACTTAATGAGTAAAAACCAAACCAACCCAACCCAAAACCTGAGGGCTAAGTTGTTAATCTTTAGAAGAACCATCCCACTTCTAGGTCAGTTCACCAAAGGATGACTGTCCTCACACCACCTTTCACCTGAGCACCTTGACATACCTTAGAAAAAAACTTTTTATGTATTACTTCCAGCTTGAAGAGAAGTTCTGCTACATTCCTCCTTCATGCAGCCTGAGCAGAACATGAGGAACAAAGCAACCAGCCCCTCCCCAGCCCAGGGTTCTCACTGTGCCCAGCCCAAAGTACAGCCCCCACCATTAGCACCTTCCCACGCAGGTGGGGCTTCGGACTCAGGTGCTTATTGCTAAAGGCTGTGAGTGTGTTTAAACAACCCTCTGAATAAAGATCAACATGGCCAAGAGAAGTGTGAAGACCCTCTGCTTCCCTCAACCAAGCACTGAACTCAAACACTTGAGTTGGTGTTTAAAACAGCAGAGCCCACCCCTCACACGGGCTCCAGGACATTCAGCAAAGTGTCCAAGACAATTTCACTGCTGCACCTTTTAAGAACAGAGTAAAATGTGTGTAACTCCAGAGTTTAGCTCCTCCAGCTTATTTTGAAAAAAAGCTGATAAATAAAGGTGGATTGACTGGAGGGCTGATGCCTCTTCTGGGCACCAGCCCATGGGAGATGAGAATTTTGCTTTTCCTCACCTCCCAACACAGGTTCTGTTGCTATGAAGTGAGGGTTGTGGTTTGTTTTTTCCTTAGGGCAGGGAGAGTGCTGCTGTGGGTTGGGGGTGCAGTGTGTGTGCACTTTAAAGCCAACCAGAAGGAGAACACTTGAAATAAAGCTGTCAAATGCTTCATGGAAACCTCAGACTCCCCATGGTCAGAGAAGGATGGCAGAGCTGGATAACCATTTGTGCCCCAGCTGGTCGTTCCCTCACAGGCAGCAGCTGCAGCCTGTTAGCTCCTCCAGCAGATCATCAGGTTTGCTGCCAGACCCCTGGACACGGCCCTCTGCAGACCAGTGAGGTCTGGTCTCTCACACTCCAACCCCCTCAGTGGGAGCAGCTCTGTTCACGCTGCTTTGGGACACTCACGTTTCCTTCTTTCACTCCTTCCCACCCAGAAGGGGTCACTGCCAGTTTCCCAAAAGCATCAACTCAAGCGTGGGGCTGTGCTCTGTACCCCGGGCAGGGCAGAGAGCAGAGCCTGGGGCAGGGCAGCAGCAGCAGGCAGAGCCCAGCTGCAGCTCCAGCACACCCAAGGGCACAGACCCTCTCCCCTGCTGAGGCTGCACCCAGCCAAGCCCCCTTTGCCTGGAGATTGTGATTTAAGGCATTTATAGGGAGTAAGGAAAACTCCCTACAAGACTCTACTTCTACCAGTCTAGAGAGACAGCAGATGAATCCACAGAAGCTATGAAAGAGAATATTCAGTGTCTTGTGTGACTATAAAAGAATTAAGAGACTCATTTTACAGTGCATTTTAATTAAAAGTTCATTATAAGAATTTTCTTTTAAGAACAGCGTACTACATATTCATGGAAATATGTAACTTTACCCTACAAATGGGACTGTCACCATATTATTCTTACAATTCAAACATATGAAAAATAAAATATGATATTTAACTTTATAAATTCCCCCTCCCCCCTGCCCTTTAAATCCTTTTTCTTTTAAATAACAAAAGTATTAACTCTTTCCCAGTACAGTGCATTTGCTATCTGCGAGCCACAAACCAAGTAGTCACACCAATGCCAAGGAAACAGCAACACTGTTTGCAAAATATTGAGAGAAAATGATAAAAAAATATAGTAGTCAGCCCAGTGCTTACAGAAGAGACAGTCAACGAGAATTGAAAAAGCAGCACATTTTCATATTACATAGGACCATTATAATAACATATAAACCAGTGCAGAAGACTTTTTTGCTGGAAAAATAGATAGCAATTCTCAGCAAGCAGAAACTGAACTTTGGCACTTGCTCATAAAAAGGCCTTTCAAAGCAAAACAAAATGGAAATTCACTTAATCACAGCTTGTATATTTAAAAAAAAATAAAGACATTGACTGAAGCAAGAGAAACAATAGAGAAAAAGTTTACAAGCCAGGTCACTAGGAATTCAGTACATTCAGCCTACAGAAAATACAAGTACAATCTTTGATCCACCCACCTACGCTGGGATCCTGGCTAGCAAAGGACAGGCTTTGGGACAGAACCTCACCTGAAGCACCTCTGCTTCAGCAGAGCTGTGCTGATTAAACAGCCCTTCCTTCAAATTGAACTGGTACAGTGTGTCTCAACTACATCACCTCTTATTCATAAAATAAGGAATTCTAATCTGCAAATTAAAAAGCAAAAGCCTTGCACTCAGACAGTGGCTGTTCTGCTCTACCCACAGCTGCACCATAACCACTGCAGTGTAAGGATTAAGTGATTTTCTTTTATTTTTTAAAAAGGGCTAAAAAAGAATGGCTTCAATTCGAAGGTGGGGGGGGACAATAGACTGGAAGGAAGGGTTCACATTTAGCCTGTTAACCCTGGTGCTGTCAGCACTGCACGTTGTCAGGAACACGAGGGTGAAGTGTGCACAGCTGTTCCCCCTCCCTGCAGAGGAGCTGATGGTCTAAGCTCAGGCCCAACCAAAAGGCTGCTGCAGGCCAAAGCGTGGTTTTGGATCAGGCCATAAGAAAGCAAGGGCTGCTCTAGCCAGGAAGTGCTCCTTTCATAGTCAGGCTCAATGCCCCAAACTAGCAGCTATCTTTGCACTGAGGCAGTTTACTCAATTTTATTTTTTTTTTATTCTTTCAAGGAGTTGAGATTGGGGAAGGGCAAGGAGAAAAATAAGTGCTTTAGATTGCACAGAAGATTGTCCTACTAAAGGGGGGCACTTGGATGGGAAGTGATCACAGCTACAAGTCAAGCAGACGCTCCTCACATGTCTCCACAGGCCATTTAGTAGCACCTCCAAACACATCCACGTTGTTATCGACCCAGGGGATGATGTTGCCAGGCATGTTGATGGAGCAGTTGGCAATGTTCATGATGTCTTCAGCTTTTAAGACCCTGTCCCATATATTGAACTGGCTCATCTCCCCAACGAAGGCTTGAGTTGCATCAAATCTTCCTCCTACTGTGTCCTTTAGGCAGGTGAGAGTTAGGATTAAATGAGAAGGTTATTTTGGCAATTTCTTCTTCAAACTTGAAGTCCCTCCCCACCCAGCCCCACTGCTAGAAAGAGGTGCAGAGCCAGGTCACAGAGATGAACAGATTCAGGTTTCTAGAAGGGCAACACTGAACGAGGCATTCCATGGAACAGCAACAAGCTCCAACCTGAATTGTGTCAAAACAACTGAAGGCAAGCAGTGGTGACTGCAAAACACCACAAAAAGGCTGTACATAACCACCTTGCCCTCGAGCAGTGGAGCAGGAAGGCAGCTTTACATTTTGAGGCTAATTTAAAGCCACTTTGCAAGCTTAGCACAGGACAGCTCCTGCAAGAACTGCAGAGGTGTGTTAAGGTTACCCTGAGAGCTTTATGACTATAGATTAAACCATAACTGCAGCCCTTGCCCAACTGTCTGCAGGGCCTGGGAGATGTGATCTTTGGGTCTAAATACACAGGCTTTGTCTGCTTGTAACAAATGAGTGATTCAAACTGCCACTGCATAAGCCTGGAAGTGTTTGCTTGCTCCATTCACTACCCAAGGACAGAAATCACTCATTTTTGGTTATCACATTGACGTGGAACTGATAGCACAGGTTCTGACCAAGCACAGTGCAGGCAAATGGCACGACAGAGATAAAGGAAACCTGCCAGACACTCAGCAGGGAGCAGCAGCATTTGCTCTGCAGAGCATATTAGGGTACTGAACTGGCCAGTCTGTCATTTATGTCATGGATAAGTATCTACCAAAATCAATACCAAGACAAAACTAATTCTTCATTGCTTTACTGAACCTGGGAATTCTGAAGAAAGGCTATTTCCTGTTACTTGGCATCACATTTACTTTTTTTAGTAACTGTATAATACAGGTAGAGGAAAAACGTGAAGCCAAGAGCCACACACTTCACAGGCAATTACTTGTGAGATGCTAGCTAGAAAGGCAAGCTCCAAAATCCTTTGGGGTTTTTTTTCAATATTCCAAAAGGACTTAACAACAACATGAATATCCTGAATATTTAATAAATGGAACAAATATTCCAATGTGTGGTTGCATTAAGTATTTGTTGCCTTGTTTCAGTCTGTCTGATGCTGTGCATACAATAGGACCGAGTGTTTGACAGAGATTCTCACAGCTCTTGTTCGTTTGGGGAGTTTTGATTTTGTTTTTCTTTAAACCCTGGAACACCCTGCCATTCACTCACCTGTTCCTGACCTAGGATCAAGACACCTCCAGGTTTAATTGGATGCCAAGGAGCAAGGTTCTCCCCAGTGCCAAGCTTCTCTCCATCCTGAAAAGCTTCCCACATTCCATCTCTGGTTGTCCATGTTATGCAGATATGATGCCATTTTCCATCACTAATGAAGAGAGGGAGCTGAGCAACCTACAGAAAACAGAATAATGCATGTGGCAACCCCAATCCAGCAGTTCAAGCCCAACATGTAAAGAGGGACAGTATTTACTCTGTCCTCAAAAGCAAAAACGTCAGAGGCAGGAGTTAGTCCACATCCTACTTTGTAGGATTCCACAGACCATAAAATGATTTAGGTTGGAAAATCCCTCCAAGATCACAGTGCAACCACTAACCCAGCACTGCCAAGGCCATCACTAACCCCCGTCCCCAAGTGCCACACCTACACCTCTTCTAAACACCTGCAGGGATGGTGACTCCACCACTGCCCTGGGTAGCCTGTTCCAGTGCCTGCCAACCCTCTCAGTGAAGAAATTTCTCCTCATATCCAGTTAAAACTTCCCCTGGCACAACTTGTGGCCATTCCCTCTTTTCCTGTTGCCTGTTACTTGGGGAAGAGACCAACCCCCAGGTCCTGCATATTCATCTGTGGCATTTGTTGCTTAAATCTCAGTGCTTAGTCATAACTTTCCATCCAGTGCTCACATTAAGTTCCTCTTAAAATCTGGGGCTTGCCAGCACCATTTGTAGTAACAACTTTGACAAATGGAGTTGTCTGCTACCAGGGAACTGTTCCATGGGCCTCACAATAAGGAGAAATTATGCTCCTTTAGAGGTTTGATCTGAAAACTTACTCAGGTCAACATCAAGACACAAATGCAGTGGGCTATGGAGCAGCTGGGATGTGGAAGAAATAAAAGCCTCACAGAATGTGGATACTACAGACATAATATTGAAGAGAAAAAAAGTTATTGCTAAAGGTAAGCAGACTCAAGTTTGCTGCTCTTCCACAAACCATTAAAAATAATTGGTTATTGATCTGGGAGGATGATAGGACTGTTAGAAGTCCATAATCAGCCACATGAAGAGCCACCTGAGTTGTGTAGGTAAAGACCTGATCCCTCAGAGAGCAGAGAGTTACCAGCAGACCCAACTGAAGGTGGGGAGAAAGGAAGCATTTAAATACTGGTTTAATGACAAGTTTCAATGGGTCTTGTTTTCTTCAAGCTTCTTTCTGAAGCTTGTCAGAAACCACCAACAGTGTGAAGTAGTTGTGTCTAAAGTCAGCAAAACTGTATTTAGACTGGTGTTCTATCACCAAGCATAACAAAACCAGACCATTATGTGGAGAGCCTTTTGCTCTCTGTCTTCTGCAAAATTCATTTAACACTTGTAACTTCTGCAATTAGAAAGACAGAAACACTGCAGCTGGCTTGGATCTCACAGGCCTTGCAATGGTGTGGCTTCAAATTTTGCTTGTGTTTCATCAAACAAAAAAAACCCCAAGAAGCCAAGACCTGCTTGCAACTTCAGACAACACACAAGGGTGTGCACATCCCATGCCAAGCTGCTTTGTCTCAGCACACCAAGATCTGCACCATTTAACATCAGTTTCAAGTGCTTTGTTCACAAAAGCTGTTTGTAATCAGCAGGTGGACAACAGACAGGCACAGTGCCACCTCAAAGGCTGCTCTCAGGGGGAAGGAAGGAGCCAGTGCAAAGGTGCCAAGGGGTCAGGCCTTGTTCTGGTTATGCTGACCACAAAGAGTTCGTCCAGTCTCACCTTATCATTAATTAGCAGTTCAATGGGATTATTCCCCCACTCTATGAGGACAATTTCGTTGGCTTGCCCAGGAACAGCGTAGGAGAACGGAGTGCCAATTCCAGGAGAAGCACTCGACCTCAGCCACAAGCACACAGTAAAAGCATAGAGCTCTGGCAGGGTCTTCTTGATCTTCCCATACAGGTAGTTCGTGCGAAGAGGAAGGGAGACTTTGAATTCATCAGGTGACTTAAATGCACTGTTACCTACAAGTACATGGAGCAAGAAAAACCTTTAACATTAGGCAAAACAATGTATTGGTAATTCAGGCTAAGACATAATTCATATTTGAGAAATCTTTGGCTTTAATCACTTTGGAGAGGTACAGAAAAAAAAAGTATATTGAAGTAGTATTTCATGAATGTTGATTTTGCTGCACATAAAAATACAGATAGATTTTATCCACATTGTGGTAATTATTTAGTTTATTTCTGCTCATTTAGAGCAAAAGAATAGATGGCAGAACATCTTCATTGCCTAGTTCATGGCTGGAGGCCTGCCTATTTCACACAATTCCAACTGGTTTAAAAGACGTTTACTGTTGTAAAATGGATTCTCTGCTATGCTCATTATTAAAGCATCACAGTGCTTCACAACCAACATTTCTTTCCCTACTCCTGCTACACAAGCAGCATCCTTGTGGTAAGATCTCAGGCTAAGAAACAGACTGACACTCACATTTTGAGCAGCAAATCTGACATAAGACTACACTGACATAGTCCAGAAAGCAGCTAAATTCAGCTGAACTAATTTCTGTCCCATCAGCTAAACAGGACAAGATCTGAACAGTTCAGAGTGATCTGATTTTAAAATGCAATACCAAGCTATGAACTATGGGAAGATTAGGCACTTGATTTAATATAAAAGCAGAAATTATCATTTAGCTTTTTCTAAAAAAGTGATAAAAACCAGTGATATATTCTGAGACATGCTTACAAAATTGAGAACCCTTAAGACCAAAACTTTCTGAAGTTGCAATACTCTGTATCATGTACTTGATATAGAGGCTTGTAAGCAATTTTCTAGAATTAAGTATTAAGAAAATAAATCCCACATTGTGCCACAAAATACAACCCCACTTCTGCAGCAATGTCACCATCAACTTTTCAGCAGCCTGTTCTTCTGAGTCTCTCTCATTTCCTCCGCTCACATTCCTGAAACAAATTTAATCCCCTTGCCAAACTTCACACTCCAGTCCAAATGAAAAGCTGTTGTCACAAAAGGTTGCCACAATTCTCATATGTATTTTTTAAACCATTGGCATTCTCTCAGTTCCCATTCTCAGAAGCAACTGAAGTGTTTTGGCTGCATTTTTCACAGAATGAGGGGGTGGGAGAAGAAAAAGCTTCTCTTTCTCTTGAATCTGTCTTGAGGAACTTAGAGACCTGAAATGTTCTAAATTCTAAGCAAATAAAAAAAACCCCAGGGTCTCAGGGCTAACGTTGAACAACCTCCATTAGGCTGCTACAACCAATCTCACACAGAAAAACAGAAACATACCCCATTCAAAGAGCAATTATTTTTGGGCTAGATGGGCAAGAAATACTGTTATTCCCTTTCAGAGATAGAGCAGATAGGTGAGACACAGTAAATGATCTGTTTGTACCTCCAGCAAAGCCAGGAACCACACTGAAGTCCAGGCACCACTATTTGCAGGATTCCACCTCCTGCTTTTTCTCCTGCATCAACTCCTGATGTCAGTGCAGACAACCAGTGAATGAAAACTAACTGAAGACCTTGGGAACCACAACAGGTGTACAAGTTTTAAACCCTCCTGCCCCACTGCTAACTAAAACAGCTGTCACAGCTACAGATAAAATCCAAAGCCTACAGTGTCACCTCATAAGGCTCGTTCTTTCCTCTGTTTAGTCCCAGGACAACGAGGAGCTTCTGACACTCTAGTTAGTTGTGGGGAAGAAATGCTAAACAATATTGCATTTTAAATAAAAGCACAATAGAAATACTACTTTCAAATGAGGTCAGGTCAAACATTGTCTGTATTCAATACACAAAAAGAAAAGTTCTTAGATCATTACTTCCCTCACTTTGATTTGACAGAGGAGCAAGAGCAGCTAGGCTGTACAGTAACAGAGAGCAAATTACACTGAACTAAAAGAAAGACTTTATCTTGGTTCCTGTCCCAAATTCTTCACTTCCCTGGAGACTTAAGACAGCCCTCACTCCCCACACAAAAAAATAAAGGTGGGAACAGGTTATTTTTAACCTAACTGAATTACACATTCTTGTTCTCCCACCACTCTCTCTTTCTGATATGAGTCACATCTTTCAGAGACAAGGACTATCTATACTTGACACATAAGACATTAACAGGCCACTAATTCTCCATAACTTCAGTTGTAGGTTAGGCTTTATCTCAGCTCTCAAGAAATACTAAAAGACAGAGCCAGCAGAAGATCATCTTCCTCCTTCCCTTTTCCCCTCCTTCCCACTTTTTAGATGAAAGAATAGATGAAAGAATACAGTATTGAACAAATATGTCCATTAGGCTGCATTTCTAAATTCATGAGATATGCATGTTTGTACCATTTGGAATGCCCATTAAGCTGCTTTTAAGCAGAGAGTTATTCACCTTGGAAAATCATTTAAGGATTGGGCAGTGATATTTAGTGCCACTCCAGCCCTACACAGTCCACTCCGTACATGCACACAGTCAGTACAGAAAGAGTTCCGTGCTTTAGGTCACTTCCAACTTCCACAGACATCTGTAATTCAAATAAACAGACTCTCCTCAAGCAGAGAGATCTCAGTAATAATTAAGCTAAGAATCAGAATGAATGACTAGGATTACGAGAGTGTCCCCCAGTGGAATCCACTGTGAACTCTGAAGGCTGCAACCTTAGAATAGGGCACAACTCAAATATCTGCAGTTACCCAAAGTCACAACCAGCAACAAAAGGAAAGGTCACCATCAATACTTCCAAAGCAGCAGGAAACAAAGCTGGTATAAAATGTCATTCATTACATCAAAGGCGGTTGTGCTAATTAAATTTAGCCCATATGACTCCCAGTCCAAATAAAGGCAGTTCTACTTAGATGCTTGCTTGACATTATGTAGCTATTTACACCCATGCCATACTTATTCCTATCTCCACTTGCCTCCTTATAGATCTTTCCATCCCACAAACACTAAGAGTTTCATCCTGGCCACCCACACATGCCAAATTAAGAGACAGGAAGCCAAAGCCAGGCAACTGCCTGTCAAGCAAGAAGCCTGTGATAAAAGAAAAAGGAGAATCCAAGTATTTGCACTGTCACCTACTATTTAGTCCAGGACCTTACTGTCTTTCCCTCAAGGCCCAGGTTTAGTCTACTGCACTGGAAGGAGGGAGTAAACAAAATTAATCAGCTTGGGGAAGCGTTTGGATTCCGAGCAATTACCTTTCTCTAATTCAGACACTCTTTCCAGCAGTGCATTCAAGGCTGTCTCTGTCTTCTGCCGGTGGGCTGAGGTCTCGTTGTGGAGCAGAGACTTCTCATCCTCCAGCTCGGCCACTTTGCTCAGGAGCTGGCGCTCCAGGTCGCCGAGCCTCCGCTGCAGCATCTCCCGCAGGTCACTGGGCAGGGCTGCGTAGGACACGTTGGCTCGGAGCTGGTGCTTTAGGGCAAAGCAGAAGAAAGAAAGAAAAAACAACCAACCCTGTCACTTCTGAAACAGAAACTGTGAAATGCAAATATGGTCCCGATTCGAAGGAGGGAAGATCATGGAGCTCCCCAGCAAGTACAGAAGAGGGACTGCTTTTTAGCACTTGGCATGCTCAGCGCTTTTATCAGCACTGTAGCTGAACAGCTCCTGAAACAAAAGGGCACTTTGGTTAGAGGCTTCCAACACTTTTTATGAAGGAGTTTTTGTACATTTACGTTCAATAAAATCAACGTAGGGAGCAGGTCTGATGCACTCCTGTTAACATGCATACATGTGGCACATCAGTCAATTTTTGCTTCGGTTACTATTAGTGACATGGCCAATGTCAGTAAACAGAAAAACTATCACTTCATTTTAGATTAAAAATAAAGCTGCTTTGAAAGCAGGTTTACCAAAGGCAGATGCTCTTTAGATCAACTGTAAGTATTAACCAGTGAAAGTACTCTTATTCAAACTGGAGGAAAAAAAAAAAAAGGTACCCCACACTCTCCAATAACACTGGTATCTGTAAAGATACTAACAAAACAACGTTTCCACCTACCACGTTATTCTAGTGGAGTTTCTCTTCTACAGCCCTAAAAAGAATGCATCAGGAAGACAGCAATAGCAGTAACAGGATGCAGTACTAACAGCTCATTCAAAACTGCACTTGCAAAGCAGCGCTCACAGAACAGCCTTTCGGAAGTTACTCGCCATCCTCACTTCAGCACTCACTGGAGGACAGCGGGTCGGACGCATGTGAGGCTTTCAGGGTGTGAAAAGCAAAACAAAATCAGCATGAATCCTGCGAGAGTCCTCTCTGCAAAACATTTCCATGAGCAGCACTCAAACCATGGGCACTGTCCAAAGGCTCATGGAAAGCACTTATCGGTGGGCTTGGACCAAATCCCCTTTCTGTTCAGAGGTGCACAGAATCGGGTTCTTTTTATTCTATGTCAGCTCTAAGTACATCATCTTATCTGCACCATCTGCCCAACACAATCTCCTCATTACCACTGGTCTGTTCAGCACCATATGCCGAGGTCTTACTGCCCAAGACGTCAGCTTTATACCTCAAACCACATGAAGTCACATTCCCAGAAAGAGAGATTTACACATTATTAATACAGAAACTAAGCTGGTGACAAGCAGGGAAACCGTAATCTTCCCCCACGCAGTGAGAGAACACATTCAAGAGCAGCCCCTGAGGGTTTTTACCATTAAAGAGGAGATGAATAACCAAGAGAACATGACAAGCCAACCGAGCCGCTCGCCCCCGGGGCTGGGCCACTTTGGATCTATCTCCATCAGGATTTAGGGCACTGCTCGTGCCCCAAGTGCCCGCCAGACGTGAAGCGGCTCCGCTGCCCGGCCCTACCTCCAGGCTCTCCAGCCGGTCCTTCAGGGTCTGCATGGTGCGGCTCAGCTGGTCGATGACCTGCGCCGGGTCCCGCGGCAGGTCGCCCATCGTGTCCTTGCCCTTGCCCACCTCGTTCTTCCACGCCCCCGCGGCGGACTTGCCGTCGGCGCCCTCGCAGCGGCTCAGCTTCCCGGTGAGCTCCCGGATGGCCTCTCGCTGGCTCCCGATGGTCTCCTTCTGCTGCAGGACGGTCTCCCGCAGCTGCAGCACCGTGGCTTTGAGCTCCTCCTCGGGGGGCAGCGCGCCGCCCTGCATGGGCACGGGGGGCAGCGGGCAGCCCGCGCCGGCGGCGTCCAGCGGCAGCGAGGTGCACACGAAGCGGCTGCCCGGCG
>VZRQ01007965.1:215789-263845 GCA_013397975.1 Machaerirhynchus nigripectus | reverse complement strand
CCGCGGGTCGCGGCGCGGCCGCGCTGGGGCTGGAGCCTCCCGGCGTGCCCGGCCCGGCCCGACCCTCCCGTGTGTCTGCTGACACCCCCTGTCCCTTGTCCCCGCACCACGCTCCGCGGCGGAGAGCCCGGCTCCATCCACCGCGATGGTCTCTGCCGAAGCCGCTCCTGCTTGACAGTGTCTGTCTGGCACTGAGCGGGTCAGAACCGGACCCAGCATCTCGAGGTGATCCAGGCAGTGCCGAGCAAAGGGATTGTCCCGTCCCCTCGACTCGCTGCCGACACTGCTGCTAACGCAGCCGGGGATACGGCCGGCCCGGAGCAGCTCTTTGAGCCAAAAGATAACGCCGTCAGAAAAACGAGAGCGGTTCAAGCTGTACACCAGCACGCACATTTATGGAGGAGGGGAAAGGAACAGGGACATGTTACTCATCAGAGTACGATAGCTCTATTGCTGGATCATAAGACCATTGTTGTTTAGGTATATTCTTTGTGGCATCCAACATTTTTAATGCTGATCTCCTTATTTACTTGAGTTAGTTGAAATTTATAATCTATAAAAATAAATTTTTTAATTATAAAATTATATAAATATTATAATTAAATTATCATTTATAATTTATAATCTTATTTATAATAAGTGAAGGCTTTTATGTTTTCCAAGTGACATACAAACACCGAACAGTTCTTGCAAACTTCTTGTGGATATGCAATAAAAACTGTTACCTCCACTGGAAAAATAGAGGAACAATTTCCTTATGCATCAGCAGAGGCTGCTCTTAGGACTCCCAAATCTTTGAGAAGAACTTCAGATTTTTAGAAAGTTTATATATATGAAGATGAAAGACATTTTACCATAGGGTGAGTAGCTCCTACTATGAAATACATAATTTTTAAATAACAATGAATAAACATTAATAAAGAACATGGAATTGAAAATAATTTTAGCTTTTTTTTCAGTCAGTATGAGAATTGCTTTGTTACAGAATGAATTACCAAGTTTCCAGGAGTGTGTACCACAGGGACTGTTAAATCTAATTGTCTCACGGAGTCCAGTTTATTTGCTCAAGTCTTCCAGCAATGTCCTGTTTGAAGTCACACGAGTCAAAGGCAACTGCAGCCAATGCTCAGCCAGACAACTGAGATGCAGCTCCTGTTGCTTATTCTAGGGGAGAGAACACCGGGGGCAGGCAGAGTTCAAAAAGCAACCAGGAGCTCCGATTTCTGCCTGAACCCAGGTCTCAGCAGACTGTGGCACTTCCTGGCTGAATGAAAACGTGCCCACTCAAGTGCAGAGGCTCAGACTAAAGCCTGGTTAGACCTTTAACTCCCGTCTAAATCAACAGCATGTCGTTGCTTCAGCACTTGGCTGATTAAAATTCTGGATGCCGCCGTGAGGAGGACCAGGCAAGAGCACCAGGAACACCTCACCTGTCAACACAGGGTCTTTGCAGTCCACATAAGGAAAGGAAATATTAAAGCTTATGCAGAATAATGTACCAGAATTATTGCTCTACGTGTAAGATTAATCAGTCCCATCTGTATTGCATTACAGCTCTTTTCTCCCAAATTTCATGTGAAGCAGTACGACAAAAGGAATAAAGTAATTGTAAAATGTTGGATTTAGCCTGTAGGACAACAGTAGTCAATTGCTTTTATACAGCTTGATTCTACCCTCTATAATACGAATTATGATGGCACCCTGTGCAAATAACCTCACATTACTTCAAAATAAACCTCAAACTCCTGACCTTGATTTTAAAGTCCGCTTTACAATTCCGAGCTGTTCCCAAACAGGTTTTGACTGAATGCATGACTGTGATAAAGGCATTGCATCCTTTTAAATTCAAGCAATGTATAGCCTGAAGGTTTTGCTTAATTATAGATAGATTTTTGTCATGATCTCTTATTCAGACAAGCTGAGGAATAATACAAGCAGCAGCAAGCAATAAACATCTAACTTCCAGAGTTCTGTAAGGTATATGATGGTAAACTGCTCATGACAACAAAAGTATTGTCCTTTATTACTCTACTGTTTCTTCTTGACAGGAGAGGTCAGTAAAACAGAAAAGAATCCCAACAAAGACACTCAGAAATGTCAGTTATCACCCAGTGGGGTATAAATGTGGAGGACACGGGGAAAGACAGGATTTATCCATTGTGCTTCTTAACATCCTTAATATTTTGCTGTGGCGCTCCAGTGCTTTCAGAATAAAAAGGAGGTTATTGCCCTGCTCTGCTCTGCGCTGGTGCAGCCTCACCTCGAGTCCTGGGTGCATTCTTTGGCACCAGGATATAAAAAAGACATGAAATTAATAGAGAGTGTCCAAAGGAGGCCACGAGGATGGGGAAGGGTCTGGAGGGGAGCCCGCATGAGGAGCGGCTGAGGACACAGGGTCTGTTCAGCCTGGAGAAGAGGACGCTCAGGGGAGACCTCATCGAGGTCTCCAACACCCTCCTGAGGGGCAGAGGAGGGGCAGCTCCAATCTCTGCTCCCTGTGATCAGGGACAGGACCTGAGGGAATGGCTGGAGCTGTGCCAGGGGAGGTTCAGGCTGGAAATCAGGAAAAAAAATTTCACCCAGCGGGCGTTTGGGCTCCCCAGGGCCACGGTCACAGCACAGCCTGGCAGAGCTCAGGAAGCATTTGTCAGTGCTCTCAGGCACAGGGTGGGATTGTAGGGGATTGTACAGGCTCTCTTGTGCAGGGCCAGGACCTGAATTTCGATGATCCCTGTGGATCCTTTCCAACTCAGGATATTCTATGACTCTATGAACTCAATAGGAATTACCCCACTTTACCCCACTTGCAGATTCTAAGACCTAAATTTAACACATGTAATAATTTATTGAAACACTTCCTGTGACTGCAGGCAGTGTTTTTTCATGTTGAAGGCCATATAAATCTTCATTTTGAGAGACTGGCATGCAGCAGTACATTATCATAAATAATAAATCATTAAAATTCTGAGAAAGTCTATCATTTTTACATCAATACATCACATGCTAAAGCATAAGCTAGCTGAATACTTGATCACTCAAGATGTTTTAAAAAGGATGGGCTTTTTTCCTCATGACCAAGATGATCAGTTCAGAGGCACTGTGATGATATTTCACTGTTGGATAAAAGTTGATTGGGTTAGAGGGGGAAGCACAGAGAGCACAGGCAACTTACAGTTGCATTTGAGAGGTTTTTGAAACTTCTGGCTCTGTGGCTGCCAGGCAGCCTAGTGTGTCAGCAGCCCACAGAATGGATTTTTAATTTTTAATTTAACTTTGACAGTTTCTATTGCCTTCAAAAGGGCTTTATTCTCTTTGGAAGCAGCACTTGCATGCTAGCTGCTATCTGTCTTTGATGCCTCACTGCAGTGTCTAACACCAGGACTTCAGTGTCTGTGTAAAATGCATTGGGATTCTCAGCAATGTAAAGGGTTTGTGTTTAGGAAAAAGTCTGGAATTCGGGGGATCTGACATCAACTTTGTTAACACACATCTGTCTGGCCACTATCACTAACACAACTTTGCAAAAACTTCTAAATAAATGAGGAGACCCTGCCTCATTTTTTAAGGTGTAGCTTAAGCACATGAAAGGCAGGGTACAAGTGACTTTAGATGAAAGACTGGCTGCTTTTTTTTTTGTGTGTGTGTGATACTTAAGTTTGTTCTGCTCATTATTACCCAGATGTTCAGTGAAATATTGGTTTACATTATCTGAAAGGCCTGACTTAAACTAGACCTACAGATACAGGTTTAAATCCTTTTCATAGGCGACTTAAAAATTCAGGTCTTACTGTAATGGAAGTTAAGCATTTAACTGGCTAAAGAAACTTTCAAAAGTGCCAGCTCTCCAGCTTTGTCAGTAAGAAGAGATGTTTGAAAAAAAAGGTCTAATTTCTCTACACCTCCTTAGCATTTCTCAGAGTATAAACTCACACTAGGCAGAAGTTGTCTATTCCTGTAGGACTGTGCATCACAAGAGCACCTGATGCTTATTATTTGTGTCAGAGCAGTGTTTATATTAGCTAGGTTATAGCAGTTTATTTAGTCCATTTTCTTCTAAGAAAATGCTACTTGGGCTGCCACTTACAACTTCCAGAAGCTGAAAAAATAAGTATTTCTTTTGTGTAATTACTTAAGTATGTATCACTGTCAAAAAATACCAATTTCACTTCTTTCATCACAAGTTTATCTATTTACTCTCTTAACTAGAGAACTATTCACCATTAATGAAGCCTGAAATTATGCAATTTTTTCAGTATCTTCTTAATATGTTTGCTGAAGTAATCAGATATGAACTGACTCTGTAATTATTCTTTAATATCTACTTCTGACTGCAGGAAAGTCCCCTGGCTACTGATTAGAGAGGTGCCACAAAACTGAACTCCAAAATTCTTAAGCATGTTCTTGGTATCTGGCAAATGTTACTACCAGGAAATTTAGGAGGAACAGAGGCAATTAACCAGTTACAGGAAAAGATATGGAACTCTGGTTTGCCTACAGAAGCTAAAAGTCACAGCATCAAGGAATATTGCAGCATGAGGATTTTGCTCAACACACTTTAGGTGTTCTTTATATTCCCATTTTACATAGTTTTCATGGATAAAATAGAATATTAGAAGAAACCAACTGTTAAGAGACATTCTTCCTTTTTTCTTTCCATATCCTAGGCTGGTCTGTGAAACTCATAAATGAAAAATGCATTCCCTTTCAAGCCAATAGGATTTTTTCCATTGATCTGAATCAATTCAGGATTTCTCCAGATCATTTAAATGATACATCACTTTTCTGAGAATCATTAGTTTGGATGATCTTCCTCCTAGCAGAAGGACAACAAAACTCACTGTAAAAACTAACTTTGTCAGAGAGATTCACTGCAGGCACCTTCAAAGAGCATCAGGTACTTAAAAGAGAGCTTACAGCCTCCAGCATTCCCATATGCTGCTGGTGACTAAAGGAGACTTTTTGGGAGCACAAACAAGCTGCCTGTCACCCTGGCACTGGTCACCAACCAGCACGACAGCGGGTCAGCCACTGCAGCACCTGTTCCCTTCCTGTACTCCACAGACATTTAGCCCAAAATGCCACGCTTAGAAAGACATCTGAGAAGTGAAATGGGTTCGTTGTATTGGAGCACAAACCCTGAGAGCTTCACCTTTGTTATTCCATTATTATTATTAACGCACATTTCCCCAAAACTGTGGGAATTTTGTCCAATTCCAAGAGCAAGACAAATCACAGAATTTGGCTGAAGTCTGCGTACATATAAAATATATTGCAAATGTGTGAAATGCTTTTACCTGTTCAGATCTGGGTATTTTTTGCTCAAGTTTCTTTTCAAAACCCCAAGTCCACTTAGATCTGGTGTTTTTGAAGAGTAAGATGCCACTGTGACAAGACCCAATATGGCACTTCTTTCTGTAGCACGTGAGAGGCGTTTCCTCCCTGCAGACTCCATTAGCACCACTTCCCACACGGACTATTGCTCCCAGAGCAGGAGCTGGAACTATTAAACTCCATTGCAGGTGTCTCAGTGCTCTGCACAGGAGCAGGATGAAGTACCTCCTGTTACATCTCCAAACACTGCAGTGTAGATAATAATTACAGTCCATGCTGAGGCTCCTTTGGGGGGTTTCTAGAGGTGATAAGATTCTGCAAGTCCCTTGAAATCTTTCCAGCTCTGCAAACTAAAGTCCAGTAGCAGCTGAATGGTTTCCCTGTGGCTGGCCCGGAAATTGTGTCCCTTGACCAATCACAGTCGCTGCAGTATTAGAAATGTCTTTTTTCTTTCCACAAACCACAAGTACATGTTTGTTCCAGCCATTCAAATCTCTACGTGTGTGTGTGTGCAAGGTGCTCACGCACACTCACAGACAAACGTTACATTAACTCTATTTTTTAATGCAGAAACACAGCCTTGGATTTAGAGGCAGAATCCACAGAATAGAATGTAATGTACCCACCTTGCGACAAAGGAAGAGAGAAAAGAATACAGGAGAGATTAGAAACCCAGGACAAAAGTCAGAACACCTTCCTGTGCCTTTCCATTACAGAACATCACTATAGAAGCAGCCCAGCCTTTCATGTGGGTGAGTTAGTGTCTCAGTTCTGCCAGGAGCAGAGTGATAACCTGGAGTCCTTCCCACCAGGGATTTCCCTTCTCCGCTCTCCATTTCCGTGTCTCACTCTGTGCCTGACAATTAGAAATGCTATTATGTCACGACCCACATGACATGTGAAATGCCAAAGCACCAGGTGCTCTGAGATGATGTTAAGTCACCTCAATAGGTTTCATTTCAAGTTCTAATGAGTGTGACAAAGTAATGACTCATGGAGAGGGTCCATGAAGTTCTGGCAGGCCAAGGGGAAAAAAAAGTCATTGTCTGTGGAGGCAGTTTTTGCAAGAAACTAGAATGTGCACAGATGGGAGAAGACTGACACGGGAAGATTACAAAATAAAGGGTTATATAACTTTAGCTAAGGATGCTGCACCGTGCTTCAGACTAAACACCTGGGGCCAGATTTGATAGCAAATCTGGAAATTAGTTTATTTACCCCAGCGGTGAGATTGTGAAGTATTTGGGCTTCAAGAGCAGCTCCACTATTGACCCGTGCAGGGTATTTCATCCCCTGTAAGGTTGTTTGCACTAAGAGATACTTGTGTGTGAGAAGAGTTAACCAGCCCAAAAATGTTTAGATTATAATTGTCAACAAGGCATTTACTTGTCCTTGTACTAACTCTCTTTGGCAAGGCAGCAATCATATTTTAATTGGGGTAGATCTAAATTTATTTGATTTTAATGCTCCTACCAGGTTTAGCTTACACCTCCTGCCACTTTCCCGGTTCCATTTTGGTTTGATCTGTTATCTTTTCATCATTTAAGATGACAAGACCTTTGGGGAAGTGATTGGCCATTTTCTATGTGTTTTATACTACTCAGCTAACTCCCCACTGACATTAAATACAAGTACTCAGTATTGTAATGATGTTATTCCCGTCTATATTTTTATTATCTAATATCTAAATTCACTGGTAATTTTACATTTAATTGGTTTTTCGGTATCTTTTAGGCAGCATGCCATCATGAAATGATGTCACAAACTAAATTTCTTTCTTTGCAGACTGATGGGTATTCATGAGAAGAAGATACACTGAAATAGCAAAGATGCAGTATTAAAATTTTCCGTCCTTTGCATGTAAGTTCTTAGCAGTATTTCAGGTATCATTAACTGAATGGCATTAACTAATTAATTGGTGAAACAGATCCCACTTCAATGTTTTCATTCTCTAAGGCATGTCAAAATTTTGCAGTTGCACATTACATAGATTTCATTTTCAAATAAAAAGGAAAATCTGTTGCCTATAAACCCTTAATCTTCAGCCTGTGAAAAATATTGTGAACTATGAAAGAGCAGGTTCTACATCCTTGCTGTGCCTTAGCCAGTCTGAACAAAGGTCTAATGAGTCTCTGAACAGTGTGAAAAAAATCACTGGCTGTCTGACTAGCTGACTGTAGGGCAGAAAAAAATCCTATTTGTCTAGGTTTGATTGAAACTTGAGTTAACTGTCAGTGCCCACACAAACCGGAAAAACAGGATTAAAGGCCAAAGAGATATTAACAGTGGAAATCTTGTACATCTGCTCTGGCAGATGATTTTTGCACTTCACAGTTTAACTAAAGATCATTTTCGTAGCAGTTCTTATGAAGCTAAAGCCCTTCTAAATGAAGTGATTAAAAACACAGCTCAGGATTGGAGAAATCTAAGCTCTCATAAAACTACCCAAAACGTTAGTAGTAACAATAAGCAGTAGATAGTAGACAAGCAAAGATAAAGCAGAGCACTTCCATTTCAAAATAATTAGATGTCTGTACATCAAAATCCAATCAGGCTGTACAATGCTAAGGGCCTTAGCCATCTATTTTTCCCCTAACTCTGTAAATTATTAATCATACACCAAAATAATTTTTATTTGTGATTATGGGAGTACAATAATATTTCACAAACTGTGAAAATTGTAAGGGTGAAAGTGAGGGAATCACCTTGGCTCGTAACATGGCTTCACCCAGATACCTCCCAAAAATTATGGCTCAAAGCCATCCAGCACACAAGAGCTGATGCACAGTTCTGCTTTAGTCCGGATCAGTGGCAAATAATTCAGTACAGAGCCACTGAGCCACCGCAGCCAAATAAGCCAAGGAATCTCTTTGCTGTTGCTTGATCTGATAACAGGCTTAGTGTCAGAGCTGCTCAAGGAAATGCTACAAATCCAGAAGTGTAAGTTCAAATCCTGACGCTGGGTAGAGTGTGCCAAAGCCCACGCTCAGTCAGAGCCGTGGTAAAAGAGTAGGTGGCTGTTTGAGCTGGGAAGTCAAAGGCAGCAGGCACAGGAGTGTGCCACAAGTTACAGATGGGCCTGGCTTGATCTCCCATCACCATGCTGTGGAGAGAGGAGTGAAATTCTTAAAAGCAGGAGATTTTGGAATCTCATCCCCGATGTACGAATAAATGAAAAATATTCTTTTTTCTGCAAAATTCTATTTACTGATTTGCACCCACATTTAGTTTTTAGTGTTGTCATGTCATGCTTACCCAAAACATTGTTTATGAATGAAAGGCCCTGAAGAGAATATTCTAAAAATAAAGGGAAAAGGAAAAGGAATGTTTTTAAAGTATTGTCTGACTCAGTTGCCACTGTGCAAGCCCTGCTCAGAACTGTGCTTTGTAAAACACTGCTTTGGCCTCAATCACCAGACCTGATCTCCATTTGCCAAGCTACAAGGTGCAGTCAGTGCAGCAGTGATGAAACCAATCACTGGGAAAACTCCAACATCTTCTCACTATTAAAAAACTATTGTTAGAGGTTATAATCTTTCTTTTAAATTCAAGTGTGGAATTAGTTATCAGTAACTGGTTTTTTCCTTTTTTCCTTGGAGAGGTTTGATACAAGCTCTTGATGCTTGGGACGTACAAAGCTACAGTAAAACCAAATGAGAACAAGTTGAAGCATTGCTGTGGAGCAAGGCAGAGGGCTCACGTGAATCAGGCTCATTACAAATCAGATTTACTCCACAATTTCCCTGAAGCTGCAGTAAAGGTAAAACTCGTATGAAAATACCATTGCTGACTGCAGCTCTGCAACTCTTCCATAAACGGATTGATCCTTGTGGCAGGTGGAACTTGGATACAAAAGGATTGCTGAGCAGCAACCAGAGGGCTCCAGATTATGACAAGTAGATTATCCCAGTAAGAACCACTTAAAAAGCAACTGCCATCAAGACCTTTTATCTACAGCATAGCTCTTTGTGGCTTAGAATTTGGGCAACTTTTATGAGATGCTTAGTAACACAGAGGAAATATCACAGCTCAAAATTCAGAGTCTTAGCAGGTGTACACTTTCATATCAACATTATTCCCCTGAGTTTTCATTATTGCAGGTGTTTATTTTCAATTTGTTCAATAATCATGGATACTAAAGTCCAGAAGAACTGTGTAAAAATGGGAGGTGTACTTATCTCTGAACTGTACTCATTTAAACCCAGTGAACACTCAGGTGAGCACGAGTCCCTGAGTTAGCATGTCCTAAGTCACCACCCCCAGGACAGAGCTGCCTCCTAGGGCCAGGCAGCAATCCTCGTGCCCAGGCTGAAATCATGGTTTATGTCCTTCAGTGAGAGCTCCTAACGTGGTTTATTTACCCAGTGCTATTCATTCAGACGCACTCCAGTCTTCTAAAAATAACTCTGTATATTACACACGTTTCTCAGCAGATGTTTAATGAACCCAAACACACATCCTAAGAAAAGCAGGGTGGCACCAAGCTCGGCTGGGCTAATTAAAAGGTCCCTGATTTATCTGACACTAGCCTGGAATATCTGAAAGCTTTTGCTGGGAGAGGTTTAAAAATTCAAGCGCTACTTAAAAATCACACATGAGGAAATGATTTTGGAACACTCCACTTCGCAGAATCCAAGCTGATGCATCCAAGGTGCATCACTGAGCTGTCAGAGCGTTCTGCACACACTGCAAAGCAGCCTCTAATTAATCCACTGAGTGCCATTAATCCAGCTGCTGATGGGGGGTGTTCCTGGCATCACAAACAGCACCTGAGCACAGTGATGTGAGTGCATGAGACACCCCGTTAGAATGGTACCAGGGATGCTGGTATCTGAGGGCCATTACACAGCACATTAAGGGAACATATATTTGCACATGAGCTTTCTGGAGAACAGTTCTCCATGTTCAGCTGATATCCCTTTATACTTCCATTAATTTGTTAACTCTTCTACACACAAGTCTTATCTGGAATTCAGTGTGATTTCTTTCTTCCTGACCATTCACTGGTGCCATGCAGCATCAGCTGTCTGTCCACTCTCCTCATCCCCTCTGACTTGTTCATAGGCCGTTTTTAGAATTTTCCCCCACATTTTTAGCATTGTAAGTTTGACACATCTAACTTAATTCTTCAAAGATATGTTTCCTTTTTCTTGTTGATGGGATGAAATTTACAATACCAAATCTTCCATGTGGATGCTGTATCTTATGGAGACTCTTGTGCTTACAAGAGGTATGCCATGATTTTTTTTGTGGACACTCCCACTCATAAATATCTAGGATATTTATAGAAAGAAAATGCATGAGGCACCAACACGGCTAAGTTCAACTCAACATTCAAACACACTTCTGTTTAAAGTCAATTTAGCTGCACATGATATTTCTGAAGCAGTTAAGTTTCTTATAGTGAAGTCACTACACTTAATTGTTTATATCAATTAAATTTTTTTTAATTACTTTTCTTATTCAAGGTATATTTCAATAATCCAACCAGTCCAGGTAGGTCCCTGGTTAAAACTGCATCAATAACACCCCTGGGTACTATGTCTGAATAAGCTGCAAGCATCTTAAGGCATTACTTTCTGTAGCTTTTGTAATATATTATGCACATAGATGAAAGTGGCAAAGTTTTTAGCCTCACCAATGAAGCCTCAAGGGGGCAGTTATGGTATAACTACATGGTCTCAGCTAGATGGAATTCTTTGGGCTAAAAGACTAAAAAAGTCCACAATTTATTCCAAGCATTATTTCTCAAGTCTATTGCTGCAGGGTTCGAGTGGATCCATTTTCTGAACCAGAAGTAAAGGGCCACAAATAAGATTGACTAAGGAGTCCTTCTTTAAATGTAAAATTACATTTTGCCGATTTCAATTCCAGTTAAAATTACTACTCCCTCAAGAAATCCAGCAAAGGAGGGAGATTCAGGACATCAGATACTTGCTGCTCTCGAAAATCAGATTTGCTAGTGAAGAAATTTAAATGTTTGAAACAAGAAGGAATGTATGTCAGTGATGGGAGACCAGATCCTTTTATCACCTACACTTGTATTAGGGTGAGAAATTCTCCTTAGTCACCAGCTTCACATCAGTCCTGAAGAAGCTCAAAGTGAAACTAAGAATAACCCACGAAATTTCAGCGTAAAAATATATCTGTCTTTGCCTCAAACACCACTGTGATTCCACATCATTTGCAGAATTTGTTGGCTGAATTTAGCTGTACACAGTATCTCCTGATGTAAGAAAGCATTTTGATTTGCTGCTTTGGACTTCAGCAAACACGGCTCCACTGACTTTTTCCATCGATCAGTTCACTCACTCAGCTCTCTAAAATGACTGGGTGGTTTTATTTGGGCTGGTTCAGTCTGCAGAGCTAAGTCATCAGTTCCTTATACCCCTGTGAATAATATTGAAGTTCTCTCTTGTCAACAAGAAGGTGATTAGGGCTTTGAGCATAGAGATAAGCTTATTACAGCAGACATAGAATCTGCTCCCAGCAATGGTTGCACAGTCTGCCCATGCACTTCTAGCACTTGATAGGTGTTCATCTGATCTGCTGCCAGGGACTGGGGCCAAACATAGAGCAGACACTTTCCTATTATTTAAAACTTTAAGTACATATTAGTAATCTAATTACTATCTACTTTGTGGCTCTGGGACAGACTATTAGTCCGTGCAAAAGCTGTCTGTATAGAAGAAAATCTAGCAGCTTTCTTTTAAAAATATTTAATGGAATTAAATTGTTCAACTGCCAAACATGGCTGACCTCCAAAGGTCAGTCAGGATCCTGGTTCTGCCTCTGGCTCTGCCCTACATTAATGATTTGTGCTTCCAGCTCTGTCCTAGGAAGTCTCCTCAGCAGTTATCTTTCAGCAGACTTGCTTTGATAGCTTTCAAACCTATCAAATACGTATTTAACAGAAGCATTTTTCAGAATATCTGAGTGGAGACGGACAAAAGAAAATGTGTATGAAAACTCTCCCTGATGGCTCCTTTCTGTCACAGCCTGAGGAACACATACAGTTAAAATTCCACACAGAGCTACAGAAAGGTAATGACTGAGACTCATCAGACTATATTTTAAAGTACCCAGAGGGTGAAGCAAATCCAAAGAGGAAAAGGACCAAAAAATTGGAGACTGAATAGAAAACTGTCAATTAACATCAGCTTTTGAATGGTCAGATGGTAGGAATTCAGAGAGCCAGCAAGTAACAGGTGCCTGGAGCAGCAGTCATGATGTAGAGAGGTACTGGCCTGGAGGAGAACCAGGAGGTGACTCAACTACACTTCTCCACTATTTGTTTTTCCTTCTCTCACTTCAGGAAATATGATAAAAACTATGACATCCACATCACTGACAAGAAAAGAACATCCCTATAGCAGCAGCAAAAAAAGTTTGTTGGACAGAGGAGAATATTCCCTAACCCACACCAATTTCCTCTGTTTGGGCTGTGCAGGATAGCCTGGCTACATGCCCTAGTCACTGTATGACTAAACAATTTCTGTCTTAACATTCTCATTTTCCAGCTAAATTCCCACAACTAGAAGCCTTCAGTCACTGGTATATCGTACTGACATAAATCAAGATTTCCACCTCTTATTTTCCAGTTCCAAATATGCCTCTGAGATCCTCGTAGCATATAAAAGGTGTTTTCTCCACTGTACACACATTAGCATATTATGAAAGAAATAATTAGCATATCAAATGCTAGAGATCAATTAGCTGCCAAAGCACCAGTCTAGACACTTGTAATGAAATCAAAGCCAAGCTGGCCAAATGCTGCTGCTCCCTCAGTAGGGCTGCTCAGAGCAGCAGCACTCAGCGTTCATTCATTACCCCCTGCACCAGCAGGGCAGAAGCTGATTATCCTCTGCTCCCATTTACTGCAGCCAAACCCCAAAGGAGTTCACAGACTCGGTGACTATTCCTTTCTTGTCTATGTCTGTTGGCTGCAGGGTTTCATTCCACAATCACCACTCGGTTCAGGTAATTCCTGCACTCACCCTTCAGGTACAGCTCAGGAGCTGCCTGCCCTTCAGCCCTCCCCGTGCTGGAAAGCAGAACTGCTGTGGACAGCCAGGGACACAACAGAGTTCAGCTCCTGGTGCACAGCAGAGTTCAGCTGCAAAAGTGCTGCTGTGTCAAGGCTCTTTGAGGTTTTTGAAGGATTCTGAAGAGGATTTAACTCGTGATGATGAAACAGGGCCAGAACACTGCACTGCACGAAGTAGAGATCAAATACATTTGCCCTCAAAAGGAGCATAAGAAATTGTGAGCTTCAATGCCTTGGCGAGCTGAGAATGAACAGCCTGAGGCAATACATGTCCAGAGAGCAGCAAATACAGCAAAACAGCAGCTAAGTGCCTCATTCTGCAGTCTAAGTATGACCAATTCCTCATGAGATTTTCTTATACCTAGAAAAAAGAGAAGAAACTTCTTTTAAAGGAAATGTGATCAAATCTCCGCTCTAAATTCGCTGTACAGTTGCGTATCAAATCCCTTCCGACAGCCAAGAGTCTCCATTCCCCACTGAAGCTTTGCCTGCTTTGAAAAACTTCTGGCACTTCTGTCCTAATCTCACTTCCCGTGATACGGACAGCTCAAATACTCATTTACTTCCATGGGACAATCATCTTTCAGGTGCCATCATCAAATTTCTATCTGCAGATACTATTTAAGGGAGAGTCATATTGTATGACCATGCAGAGAGGAAAGGAAGGCGACTGACTGGAATTTCATCCATGTTAAAGCAGAGACAATTCAGGGAAGAAATTGTAGACAGTGGTTTAGCAATACATTTGTTCACATTAAAAAGGGAAAACCATGCAAAAGCTAAAGACTGCTATGGCTTGGTTTGTTTTTGTGACTCCCACAAAATACTTTCCAACACAGCACGTTTCTCTTACACCTTTTCACTTCATCTAAAGAATAAACAGCATTTCAGCAGAGAAACCTATCACTGATTTTATATGCTTTGCTTTGAACTCTATCTCAACAGGACGCTGCCAGAAAATAAACCTGTTTTCCAGTCCTCAACTGGAAGTTACTTCTGAAAAGAGGAGTCATACAAACAACTACTTGGGGAAAATAAGTCTCTTTTCACCCTTCATTAAAATGTGCAGTGCCCACAGTTTTATTTTGGTACACTGCAGGCCCACCATACCATGGTATCTGAGTGCTCTGTAAGCCCAGTGCTAACTGGAGTTATTTCAGCTGCTGACCAACTCTCAGACCCAGGCAAAGCAAATACACTCCAGCAGTTGCCAAGAAAACCCAAGGTTAACTCAATCTTTGCTCCCAAGATTTCACTTGGTGGTTTTCTGACAGGCATTACCTTTTCTACTGCTAAAAAAGTCAGTGTCTGTCCCCTAAGTGGTCGCTGGAACCTTATGTTCATGCTGTGATTTTCCAAGGAATTATGAAGGATAGCTACCTTACACATTTGTCTTGTGCCTAAGAGATACCTACACAAACCTTACACATTCAGGAAGCCAAACTGGAGGGGGCAAAGGACTCCTGAAGGAATCCAAGTCAGTGCCTTCAATTTTGTGGTTAGAAATGGGGGACGGGCTGGGGGGAAAGAACACGTTTGGATTTCACCTACTGTGATCATTTGTGTGGATTTAATGTAATAATTATAATTCGGGTAAGATAAATTCACTAACATTATCCTAGCACATAAATACGTTCATTATTCAGACATTTTAAACAAAATCATCTATTGCTTGTCAAGAACTGAGAAAGCCCTAAACATCTGCACTGAGCTTGTACAAAATACCACAAATTGCTAAGGATTCCCTGAATATTCATTTCATTTGTTTGTGTTTAATTTGCAGCATATGAGGCTTTATGCTAGTAATTATATAAAATCAACATTTATGAGCACAGATAAAGGCCTTCCCAGACAGAGCCTAGCAGAGAGCATAGTACTGTGTAACAATGTAATCCATTTGAAAGCAAAAGAAAAAATACTGGCATCATTTCAAAAACGTAAAGCACTCAGTACAGCTGGAAGAAGCATTTATTATTTATACTCTGGAGGCTTTTCATTCACATTTACCAACATGTTTGCCATTCGGAATGAAGATAAATTAGCAAGGCAACAGCCAAAGACAATTTTTTTTTTCCCCACAATAATTACCAAATCCAGTAACACTCAGGTGAACCATTCACATCCTTCTTCCCAAGTGACTGGCAGAGATGTGAGAGGCTTAGTGAGATATGCTTGGATCAAAGTGGTAGATGCTATGTCACACACAGTTTCTGGACGTGGATACTCATCTGAGTTAATGCTAGAAATACATTCAGGCTTGCCAAGGCAGGTTGGTGGCATGAATAATGTATTGCATCCTACAACGGAGAACCCACCATAGAGGCTTTTATATCTATCCATTTAACTGCTGGCCCAACATACAGAGCATGAATTTTTCACACAAAAACCTGTCTGGCGTTTTTGGGCTGTGGGTACATGACAAGTGACTGTTCAGGGCATCATCCTGTCTAAGCCAACAGTATAAAAAGTTAACAAACTTGCATAAAACCACACGGTCGTTTTAAAACCTGCCTGCATAATTTGTGTTGTGTTACGCTTTTATCAGACACAGCAGTAAAATACCTGCACTGTAATTATGGATAGGCTCAGATGCACAGGAAAAAACATTCCAAGTCACTGCTGAGAACCATTCAACTCTGCCAGTGGAGAAAGCTGCTGAAAGCATTTGTCATCTCAACTAGCCAGCCTTCACCTTATTTCACACTGTAAAAATGCAAATTCTCCTGTGGCCCTTACGACAGCAGCGGGATGCCCACACTTCTACAAAAGAAGGTTGTACTGTTTGGAACAATTTCTGTACAGATACCAGCATATACACAGCTGCCTCCCAACCAGTGGTGAGCCTGTGCTTCCCAGGCACTTCACTTGCCCATAAAGCTCCCTGAATGCTGAGAGCTTCTCCTCTGGGCCTGGCTCCAATCACCCCACTGTGAGCACGTGTAAAATCCAGTTTGCTCAGGGGTTTATTCTCAGGGTGTGTCCAAGACATCCCGTGGCCAGAGTAACAGAGTTGGTAAGGGGTTTTTTCCAAGATAGGGGTGCTTATGTTGGTATGTGCATTTGAACAACAGCCTGGAGATCAGGAAACTCTTCCCAGTAGTGGGAGACCCAGGTTCCATTTCCTCATCATCCTGAAAGGCTGCAAACCTCATCTCTCACCATCCCAGGGAAGCCCCCAGCCTGTTCTGGAGGGCAGGAGCCTCCTCCTTTCCTGTACAGCAACTGCTCTGCAGCACAGAAAAGCCACAGGATTCACAGATGAAAGGGGGAAAGCAAACATAACACCATTACTCATACAAATTATGAAATAGAAATCTAAAACTATTTAACCACTGCCTATTTATCATGCTCAAACTACGTGCCAGGTGGTATCAGCTGAAGGAAAAAAGCAACTATCCCACAACTAATAACACTGCCAGAACCAAAACTTGGTCCCAGATCCAGCAAACACTATGTGATCAAATTCCTGTCAATAGAATCTCATGGTGTTGAAGCTTCTAAGTTGACAGCAATCTGCCTCCACAAAACCAAACTGCATACACAAAACATGCTGAGTGGGTATGAGACAGTATCTGTTTACTGATTATTATTGAATAAATTTTAAAAGGAGTAATTGCCCTGTCATTTTCTAGCTTTGATGTACTTCAGAAAAAAAATTTCAGCCTTCAGGCAGGGGGAAAAAAAGAACACTTATTAAGGTATGGTTTCCCCGAATCTGAGAAACACAATACCAAAGCATCGCTTTAAAAAGTCAGAGCCTGTACTTCACAGATAACTATGCTCCTGGAAAAATACCAAATTATACTTAGCTGGAAAGCAAATCTACACTGGGCATCAGGGACTAGCTTAGGAAAAAGAAAGAGGGGGAAAAAAAAGGAAAGATGTATTATAAAGAGAGAACATTCTGTGTCTGCCTTAATTTGTGCTCAGGAACAATTACCCTTTTACCCCTCTATCACATGAACAGCGGATGAAAAATTCTGCCTCCAAATATATTTATATACTATATATACACTGAAAGTGTAATATAGAATATGCTCTCAGAAGTGGTCTGGAGCTCACACTGACCCAGGGCACACAGGTCTGCTCTGCAGGAAGCAGTGAGCTGGAAAGGAACTGGGAGAGAGAAGCTGGCACCCTCAGCCTGCTCTGGCACAGCAAAGCTGTGTGTGGCAGCTCCCCACAGAGCTGGATGGGCCAGTGGCACCTGGAATGCTCTCACTGGGGGCACCTGTTCCCACCCCTGCACATGGGCTCCCTTCCTCACACCCTGCCTGTGGAGGCACAGCCACAAACCTCACTGAAATTCCCCGGATTGGGTTCCCTGGTCTCGAGCCCAGGGGTGTAAAGGCAAAGCACTGAACGTTCTGAGCATCCTCGAGCACGAGAGGCGTGTGGTCACACTGGGGATGGGAGAGTGGTGGCAGATGCTGAATGATTAATGCACATCCATTTAGGGCGGGGTCCTGAGGGGCAGGGAAGGAGGCAGCGTGTGCTTGGCTGATGGTGGGGCTGTTAGGAGTCAACTTCGAACCTGGGGAACAAGTTATGAACCAAAGTTTTCTAAAATATAATCAGTGGAGGGAAGCACCCAGGTTAGAAGCCTAAAGACAAGTTAAAGCAATGCTTAAAATTGGAAATAACTGCAAAAAACAGGAAAACAACAAGTCAGAACACAGACAGCACCTTCTGTAAATAATGTTAAAAATTAGATTGGAGCTTAACAAAGCTGAAAGAGTAAACAACAAAGAGTCAATTTAAACTCCCCTATCTGATTTAAGTAATACTACTGCAAGTTCTTTTTACATCAGTATGCAAACTTCTTTCCATTGATCTGACTAATCTGATTAAATGTTTCTAAGCACTTCGCAAGCTGAAACTGAGGTCATTCATAAGATTTTTTTCTACAACTCAAATGACTATTGCATTATAATAATTCAAAGCAATGCAGTGTGGATATGAACAAGGATGTGTATTCACTAACATTAAATCAAAATATTAATGGTAGATGTTGATTACAGGTTTTCAACAACCCTATTTTATTATACCTTTTTGAAAAAACTGTGCCTCAAAACTTAGTAAAAGTTGCTATGGTACAAAACCAAAAGCTATCCCTTTGCAGAAGAAGATTTCTTCAATATTAGATATGGAGCAGAGCTGGGAGAAGCATTCCTAAAACCTGCAACCCCTCTATGGTTCTTCTGACACTACTGCAAGTTACAACAAATCTTCTTGTCGGGGGGCAAAAGGTTCAGGACTGGAATTGCTGCAGGACCACGGGCTGTCCCTGAAATTTAAAGCTTCCTCCTGTCCTCTCTCAGGAGTGAGGAGCAGAGGTCGCAGCTCAGCCGCTGAGGGTCCCACGGCAGCCACGCTCGACCCTGCCATGAATACCCACACCAAGCTCGGGGATCTGTGTGGAATATTTCTCACCAGTGAAGGAGAGTGGTTGATTTTCCAGCTCAAGGAATTTTTACTCGCTTGTAGGAAGAATTGGAGTCTGACATGTGTTGGGAGGTCTGTGCCTCTGCCTGTTTCGCACTTCAGCTTCAACCACTGCTGACAGTCCAGAAGCAAAAAGTGTTTAATGCCACGTTTCTCCCCCTTTTCCCCACATTTTGTTTTCATAGCCCGCAAAAAGGCACCCTGCCAGTTAAGGTCATGGCAACATAAACCTCCAACATTAGTATCAAAAATCTGTAAGCCTACTAATATTCAAATCTATTCAGGAGGGGAAGCAGCAGCTCTGAGAGCCCAGCTGAACAGATGTGCTTTGCTAAAGCCACAAGGTTGTTATGGCACCTCCAAGGGAGCAACAAGTTCTGAGTCCTAAAGCAAACCCCCACCAATAACTCTTCCTGAGTGAAACTTACTGATGTCAAACCTAAGTCAATTCTCTTTACTCCTGCAGAACGCCAACAGGAGACAGATAGCATCCTAGACTTGTCTCAAGATACCATTTTTTCATGTTTATTCAATTTCAGAAAAATTATATACTTCCCCTAAAACAAATTGTTTTGTCAGTATTTCAAAGGAGTAAATAGTGTGAGTCATACTGCTCTGAGTCATCCACCTGGATATTGATTTCAGAGAAAATCATACCATAGCTGATTAAAGATTATTAATTACTCTTAGAGGATTAATCCTTTTTCATAGTACTCAACAGCTTTTGGGAGAACATAAGTCTTGTCAGATCAAATACTCCCACTACCAGAGTGGCAGAAATTGTTAACAACATATTTCTGAGCATGTTTTAAGCTTTGAACTCAATACCACACCAGTTGCTGATTCTAAGAGACAGGAATACCCAGAAGCTACAGGGAAACATCAAACTGGAAAATATTTTCTTGATACTACATTTCTTAGTAAGTCACTGTCAATTATTTAGGGTGAAAAGCTACCTAGAGACTGACTCCCAGCCCGTGACATGATGTATTCTTTTAATACAAATATACAATTAAAGCTGGTAACGTTTCCAAAAGGACAAGGATGGATAGAAGGGAAAAGAGTGAACAATACCTATAAAGTTTGCTTGGCAAACTGAACTCAAAGAGTTCTTCTAAACAGACAAGTTCAAGGTTTGTGATGTCAAAACTAAACATTGAAATCTCCGACTGAGGGACCTAAAGAATTGTCAACAGTAACTATCTCAAGATGAGCTACCAATTCAAAAGTTGAACCAATAACTGAAATTTATTATCTGTGGTTTGCAGAGAAGTCTATTAGATCATCATTATTCTAAATGTTACTGCTTGTAAAATCTGTAAGTAACAAGTGCTGCAGAAATCATTTCTGTTGAGCTTCCCCCATGTAATCTTATAATAAATTACATCAATCATAATGCTGCTGGCTGCCATTATTGACAGATTTGTAAATTGGAGTTTGTTCTTTGATGTTTCTGCAATTCTAACTTTGACACCTGAAGCATATCAGGAAAAAAATCTATATTGGACAACTACGGACTTGTCAAATTTCTCACACTTGATTTAAAACAAAGCCTCAGTGGGTTTGATCAGTGATGTTCTGTGCTGATCCTGGACACAATTATTAACAACATCACTAGCATTTATGTAAATAGTCTTTCACCATTTCCCAAGTAAAATTACAAACCTGGAATAATTGAAACTTAGAGAAGCCAACCCAACGTCAGCTTGCTGCACTTTATTTTATGGCTTCATACATCACTTCTTTGTAAACACTGTCGGCCTTGATGCAGTGCAGCTTCTCACAGCAGAAAAACAAAAGCATTTTTAATTATCACAATGAGAGGCCTAAGTAAGGAAAAAGCAAAGCTCTTCGTTAAACCTTTCCTAATTGATTTTTTACGCAGTCTTTTTTAACCCGATAAAGCGCAAACTAAAAGCTAAGTAAAACTATTATTATTGTTATTATTATTATTGTTCAATTTCAAGTTTACCAAAGAAGAAAATGCTGCAGAACTTTTATCAAATTAAAGAAAGTGTGTACAGCTATTTTCCGGCACATTTATGCCATAAATAGAAAGAAACATGGATTAAAAGAGCAAGCTCTGCAATTTGCAACATTAAAACAGAGAAGGATTGAAGAATTAGGGGGGAAAAAAAAAAAAGCACTTTCAAACCTTGAAGGTTGTGGTTTGGAAGCATCTTTGTGGTGATGTTTCATATTATAGCAGACATTTGGAACAAAATTAGTCTGTTCTTTTTCCTGGAAACAGGATACAATGTGCACTGAAAACATTTAAAAAGCAGATCAGAGTATTCTCAGTTTCCATTTTAGGAAAAAGAGAAAGTAATTTGTTTGCCTCTGATGGCATCTCCACTTTTTCTAATTCTATTTAACTGAGCTCTGCCAGAAATTACATTCTCATAAACTCACTCATGAGGTGTAACCATTTGTCACTGCAATAATTCAGCAAACACAGCGTGCCAGGTATCTTCAAAGCACTTCTTTTCTCTGTAACTGCATTAGAATGGCTAATTTTGATAAGAACTGATTCCTAAAACAGTGGCATTATCTCTGTCATATGACAAAGGTGGCTCAGGGCAGAGTGAAGGGAGAGGACGCTCAGTGAGGCTCAGGGCACGCTGCAGAGCTCAGAAACATGAATTTCTGAGGTTTTGTGGGTTTTTTACTCATTTTTCATTTACCATTATCATATCAAAATAATCATTACCAAAAAAATTCTGTAATTGAGTAATGCTTTCTTGGACAGACCAAAATATGTTTCCCAACTGCTGGAATCACTGAAGTTTTGCAGCATGTTTCACACACCCACCTCTGCTGAAGGATATTTAAGAAGCACTTCTCTAATAAGTTCTAAAAATAAATAGCATGAAGGCTAAAATTACAGCAAAAGGTTTTAAGGAAAGGGTACTACAGGACACATCACATGGTATCAACAAGAAATGTTTAAATCCCATTGAATTCCAGAGAATACTGAAGCATTTCTTTAGTCTGAGTAGTTTAAATGACCATAAAAAAGGCATGTAAGAAGCACATGGGGGGATATCCTTACATGGTTTCCTGACAAAGGAAATGATCTTCAGCTCCAAAATAAAACCTGAATTCCAGATTAGGTTTAATTATAGATTGACTGTGAAAATTTAGCCTCAAAGAGAAACAATTTACAATCTTAAAAAAAAAAAAAAGCAAATGGATCCAATGCAATTGCTGAGCATTGCAACGAAATTAGACAATAAAACAATGCAAAGTTTCAAGACAAAAAGTTCACAGGAACAATTTGTCTGAGGGAAGTCTCGTGCAGTGAGAAGCAGAGCCCTGAAGCTGATGAATAAGAACAGGATGAGGTTTTACTGGAACAAGTTTGCTGAACGTGAGCTCCCAGCAGCAGAGCTAGGGAGCAGCATCCTGTGACACACACCTTTGCCAAGTCTTTTTTGGGGTCTCAAGCAGCTTGGCACTGCGACCTTTACGTAAACTAAAGCACAGAAAATGAGGGGAAATGCCAAAGCACTATAACTTCTATTCTAACACAATAACTTCTATTTTTAGAAGTACAAACACCTGGTAATAAACTTGATAATACAAAGTATTTCACAAAATTATTGTACTTTTATTGTATGCCGGTAACCAGTGCTAACATTGGTACAAAAAAAACCTATTCCCTCTTTACATATTACTTTTTCTTCTTGTATTTCCACTTCTTCATTATCACAAGGTACCATATTTCAGAAAAGAATCAATTTCTAAGCTAAAAACACTATCATAAGATATACCTAATAAAAAGTCCTGGCAACCACATAAAAACCGAGTTTTAAAAGTCTACACTAAAATTATTAAGGAACAATTTTATTCCTAAAAACAATGACCCTAAGAATTTTTTTTGAAGTCCAAAATCCTGTAAATACATTATGGTCAGTTGATTATTTCAACTGATAATGAAACTGTAACCTGTGAAAATACTAATCTCATTAGCTAAAAAGGGGCAAAAATAAGAAAGAACTGTGTGGCATTAATCTTATGCAGAGATCCTAAATTATACATTTTATTATCCTGCAGAGATTTATACTCCCATTATCTCTTACACCCACATAAGACAAAGCAAGTGTAAATCTGTCTTTCTCCGTGCAGGGAATTTCTTAGTGCTGTGTTAGAGAGATAATTATTCTACCCCCACATCTCATAACATTGGTTTTTTTAACAACCAGACGCACTCTGAGTTAATATGAAGACAGATGTTTTGACTGAGAGCAACCATGGATATGTGCTGAAACTAAAAATTAGAACCCCACATGAATAAATATTGAAATGTGCATTAATCCTTATTCTGAGGGTGATCTTCCACCATCAAGTAAGACTGAAATGTGCATTAATCCTTATTCTGAGGGTGATCTTCCACCACCAAGTAAGACTGAAATGTGCATTAATCCTTATTCTGAGGGTGATCTTCCACCACCAAGTAAGACTGAAATGTGCATTAATCCTTATTCTGAGGGTGATCTTCCACCACCAAGTAAGATGTTTGGCCAGGATTGTCTCTAAATATTTGCAGCAGCCAAAGGAATTACATTTCTGTACAACTTCCATGGGTTAATTTACTCCAGTTGCGAAACACCCAATCCCTCCTTCTGTTAATTGCACGTAGGGTAGGGCTGTCACAGCTGTGCCAGTTCTCACTCCTGTGAACAACAGAAGCACAGGCTGAGCACATCTAAACTGAGACACAGCTTTTAACAATGCAAATGGTCTGAGGGAAAAAAAAAGTTGCAAATATGTCAAATTCGTATTTGATGTGTTCTCCTACATCATCTCCCAACAAGATGCATCATCATCACCTCAGCTGTGATGGGATTCTGAACAAAAAGTTACCTGCCAGCCATCTGCACGTGGTAACTATTGCTCAAACTGTGAACAAATTTCAGCTGTCGTGATGCTCCCTGGAGAACAAGGGGGTGTCTGGGTTAGTTACAGTCAATATTTTTGGGTCACGATAAATAAAATTCACGCTGTGACTCAGAGATTTCACGGGTAAGCCAGTTTAACCACTGAAAAATACTGTGAAGATCTCCTAAAAATTCTTAATTGGTATTTCTGGAACCACACAGGATGGTTTGGGTCGAAGGGGCATTAAAGATCATGCAGTTCCAAGCCCCCTGCCATGAGCAGGGACCTTTTACTCAAAGGATATTTTGTTTGCTGTGTAACACTTGTAAAGCTTGCAAATTGCTCAGTGACTGAGATACATTTCATGGGGCTGGACTGTGACATGGCCACACTCTCCATTTTTATAAATGTACATTACTGGGTTTGGTAGGAACTCATATTGTCATGCAAGACAGCAGAGTTTAATGAATTGCAGACCCGTGTACCTGGAGCAGCAGAACACACCCTCGAGAATACTCTCATCTCCAGGCTTGGGAAGGTTTGCATACAAAACAGGACTCCCCAAATGGAGACATAAAACTGGCTTCTCAAGCAAAAACTGTAACTCACAGACTGAATCCTTCACTGAAGCTGAGATGCACCCCACATACAGCTGGGAGAAGAGGGGACACGTTCTCTCCTCTGCCCACTCCTCCCACGGCCATCTCGGGCCTGGTGCACCGAGGGGCAGCTTTAGGGATGCTCTGCACTCTGCCAGCCTTTCTCCCAGTCTACAGTCACCCGTGCCCAACAAAACCCTGACCAACTGCTGCTCAGTAGCTCTCCAAGCAAATAATCCCTTGCTCTGGTTCTGTGTCTCCCCAGGATAGTCCTCCTCAGGCAAACCATCTGGTTAGCCCAGCTTTCAACTTGCTTTGATCCCACCAAGTGGCTCAAAGCAGTAAGAAAACAAAAACTATAGAAAAGCCTCTTGGTATTTTGCATGTACTGAAGCAGCCACTGATCCTGGTCTGGTTAATGTAAAGCCAGAAGAGCTTTGCTGAGGACAGGGATGCAGCTCAGGGAACCTGATTTTGCTGCTCTGCCCAATATTAAGCACAGCTGAGATTTAAATAAACAAAGAAAATACCACCACTGTGCAAAAAACTTCATCTGCTATAAATCAGCGCCGCTCTGCTGAAGTCAACTGAGTTATAAAAATTTACATCAGCTGCAGACTTCCTCCTGTATGTGATGAAGAGTGTTCTGTTTGCTCCCCTGGGTCTCAGCTCAGGCTCTGTATGAATACAAACGGAGGTTTTTCCCTAAATGAGCACCAACACATTTCCTCCTGAGTCACATATCCTTAGCTTCTACACACTGCACATTGCCAAGATGACTAGAACACCTTTAAAAAGTATTTAAATGTTTTCTTCAATAAAAACCATCAATGCCATGATTTTCTTACACAGTTAGAAAACTCGCCTCGTTTTATTGCACCAGAATGGTAAAAATGAAATCTGCTCTAGAGAACAGGGCCAGGATAACATACAGCACTAAATAAAATGGGAAGGAAACTCTGAGGCAGAGCAACCAGCACCCCTGAAAAGGCCACACAAAATGATGTGGTATGACAGATTTAACCAGGAATTCTAAGGAACAGGATACCAATAAAATAATGATGAAAATGATTATGAGTCTGCGCATATGTAACTAACTGTAACCTTGGAACCTAAGTTATTCTTACATCAATTTTATGGACTGAAATTTATATGCAATACTTGGATTTCAGAAGGAAAAACAGAGTAAGGTGTCTTCCACTAACAAGCAGGACATGCTACATCAGAGTCCTGAAGTTGAAAATCTGTTTTTCAAAGAAAGCAAAGGTCACATCTGGATCTCAGTAAAAATCATGTTACTATGTTTTCACAGAAAAATGTAGCATTAGTATTTTCAAAGTATACACAATCCATAATTTGCCATTTTCAGGGAAGAGTATACATTTTAACAAGTCCACAGACTCTGTGTATATTATTGCATTGTCTCATGAAAAAAAACCCCACCTCTAAGCAGACAAAGGCACCTATTCTATTTCAGATAATGCTCCCACAGTCTGTCTTGAAAAGTGTTATTGACTTCTAAAGTCAGGCATGCACAAGTTAGAAAGCATCAGAATTAGATCTGTTTGTTTTTATTCCATTTAGCAAATCCTTGTGTAAATGCTGGAACCCTGGGCTCCTACCTTGCCTGTCACATGATCTCTAATTTTAGTGCACAGCAGAGTCATTCCTCACGTTAGGTTTGCTGCAGTTACACGAAGGGTATCCTTTTAACACAGAAAATGTTTTATTCTTAAAGGCTTACTTCTGCTGCACAGCAGCCACTACCAAAATGTCAGTCAAATCCAGTGGGATGATGATTAGTCATATTAAATCCTGCTTGAAATCCTACAGATCTTTGTGGCTGACTAATACTGCTTACAGCAGCACAGGGGCTGGTGTAGAGGGACGAGCTTCCCTCGCTCCCAGGAAAGCCATGTGCAAGCCCACTGATGTGGGGGAGTGCCCAGGTCTCGGTGACACACCCCAAGAGCCTCAGCAGGTCTGCAGGCTGACTCTGGCTCAAATAAAAGAGGCTACCAGCTCTGCCAGATAGGTGAAAATGTTTTGTCTCAAGATTTCCAGCCACCTCTAACCAGCAACCAGTGCCCATCAGAAGGCTTAAATAGGAATTCAGGCTTTGTTAATGCCAGAGCAAGAGCGGCGTGGTCTGGAGGAAACAGGCCCAGTGAAGTTCAGGTTTGTGTGATGGCAGTTCTAGGAACTCACCAAAGAGTAGGATACCACTCAGAGAAATCAACTGAGCAGTTCCATGTATAGTCAAGAAATAAAAGAAGAATAATTCCCTTTTTTTTCCTCCCCTTTTTAATAACTTACATCTGAATAAGAACTTCACTTAATGTAAAGCCAATGCCATTTCTCTAATTTGGCATTTGATGCAATTTCTATTCATATAGACAGATTATGAGATATATTGCAGCAGGAGGATCTCTCTCTTTAAAAGAAAAATATTAGGAATTGTAATGCAGAAAATTTGGGTAAACTACCTTCATTTTTGTATATAAAAATACAGAATAACTCAATTAATTTCAGAAAAAGGAACACTGAAATTATAGTGGCATCAACTAGTAAAAAAAAAATTAGGCTTGATGGGGTTACCAGTGTAATGCTGCTAGAAGCAAATAATAAAAGCACAAATTCATAGCAGAGGTTTCTCAGAATACTCACCACATATAAAACCAATTGCTGAAGTGGAGATGTTTGTTTTCTTGGGAAACAGGAACAGGTTGGAAGCAAAGGAGGCACCTGAGCAGAGAACTGGCCCAGACCTCTGGACTGATTGGTTTTCCCTCCAGCTGCACCATTTGCTTTCCAGGGGACCTTGGAAAATTCTTTCTTTTCCCTCTGTTTCAACCTTCTCACCTGCAGGCAGGTACCACAACTCTCTGAAAAGCCTCTTTTAAACCCACAGACAGAAAGCATTGTAGGAATTACCCTTTCCCACCACTGAGAGTTCACAGTGCAAGGGAGCCTACAAGATCTAAGAAACCTTTCCATGTACTTAATTTATGTTTAAGTTCCTTAATGCATTCCTGAGCTGCAATCATGTGCTGTTTTGAAAGATATATGACCACAATTCACGTTGCTTTAATGATTAAGGAACACTAATATGGTTCTGTGAAACCACATGCAACATAACTGAGCCTCCCCTTCTACACCTGGGTCCCTATATTGGATTGCAAAACAAGCAATAAAACCCCATTAAACAGCTGAAGCAGAATGGCAGTTATCAAATAAAACATCTACATAGATATTTAGACTCTATACCACAACAGCATTTTATTTTACCTCATCCACCGTGCAGCGACCAAAAATACATCATTTTAACTAGCAAGCAGCAGGTTTTGCTGAAATTATCAGAATATACTCCTAGATTTGAAAGTCTACATTAAAATGGCAAGTTGCAGGAAAAAAAACCAAACCAACAAAACCCAGAGAGTACAAAGTGCAGAACATAATTTTCAAATGTGGATGTTTAAATAGAATAAACAAATACTGGAGACTGGGAGCTGCCAAGTTTTACTGCAGCCTCCAGGCAGGCAGATTCAGACAGGGAATGACTGATAAGAAGTGGCTCTAGAAGCAGTTCTGCTCTGACATCTGTAACCTGTGGCCAGGAAACCCAGCTGGGATCCCCTGGAATTTTCCATACTAATGGAGCTGAGCATGTGAGGGTCCTCCTGTGTAACATCCACTGCCATTTCCACAGGGTTTCTGATGATAAAAATCAGATTTTGTTCAGGTATGCGTAATTTTTTTTAGTTTGAAAACTAATTCTACAATATCATTCAAAAGGTAATCTAGTCTTAATATTGGTATGTCTTCCCTCTTCTAATTATTCAGAGAACAAAATGGATGCAGGAAGTAATAGTCTCTAAAACAACCAGGATTGTAAAATAATTCTGCAAGATGTCTTACACTGCACTGAAAACAAACTGAAAGAAGAGACATTTACTCCCTCAAAAAACCCACACACAATTAAGATTAAAAAATTCATTTTAATCTGGTCAAGTTTTTTAAGCACCCAGTAGGCTGTAGCAACAAAATCGTTTATGCAGTTATATGTCTGCTGAGATGGATAAAAACTGAAAATGAGAAGATTATCCCTTTTATCAGCACAGGTAGGGAAAAATATTCCACTCCTTAATGATTTGGCAGCTATTACAAAGTAATTATCAACTTGTGAGATTGGGAGATAGAACCAGAAAGCAGATTACTGCACAACACTCAATTATCAGTGCTTTGTTTCAAGAAATCTGTGATGGCATTTTCTGTTTTAAAGCAAGAACTGTACTCTCATTACTCCTCAAGTAAATGAGACCTTAGCAATAAACCCATTCTGAGCTCTGGGGAAGCCTTGACTCTTCCTTGAGCCACTGCAGTTACTCCATTTGTTCTACATTTACCAAAAACCACACAGTCTGGATCATCATTTCAGTTCCATGATTATAAATTCAAATCCTGCAAACAGTCTCTTCATGGCAAGGCAGACACAGCAAACTTCACACTTGCTGCAATTGCTTGTCACCCAGGAAATCAGGTTTGCAATTCAAAACCAAAAAGAATACTAAGTTTTTGTAGAAATAGGGAGGAGAAAAGGTCAGAAGCATTCTGTGAGGATTTGGAAGAGATTATGGGATCATTTGCTTAGGTGCACTGACATATTAAGCATCTTATATCAGGACTATTTATGTTGTGCTCTTTTTTGCATCAGAGTCCAAATACAGATGCTGCTTTCAATTTGTGAAGTCTAGGCAGAGAGCTAGAGCGTGTTTTTGACACAGAAGCACCAAACTGGAGCGCTCTCTAAGCCGTATTTCTTCATTTTCTGTTCCCAGCATGAAGCCCGTTTCCTCCTCAGAATTTTGCATGAAGTGGATTTGGACTGGAGGCCAAAGTCATGAGAGCTGATGGCAGTTAAGTCATCTTGTTGCACTTGTTAAAAATAGGGTTGAAGGATATGTCTTCTCACAACCATCCGTTGTCATTTCCACACAACACTTTCCACAGAGCGAAGGTGCTCCCAGAATCAGAATCAGGCAACACTTCCTTTTTAATATGTACAGAATCAAGAGATACCTTAATTTCTTCTTTAGAAGAATGAAAAAAAATCTTAAAAGCACTAAAAAGCTATTTTATTCCCTTTTAAAAGTGCTTTCAAAGAGAGTGCTAACAGCTGATTTATTTTACTCCTCCTACATTCGTCCGTTCGTCTTCACCATTTTGCTCTGAGGAAAAGCTGTTCCCCTGTTTTAATTTGTGGGCTGCTCTTTTTTTTAGGCTGACTCGCGTTGTCACACCCAGTTCCTCTGTAAATCGCTCCATGAGGCTCTGCACCTTCCCTGAGTTTCACTTCTCCTGCTGTTACCTGTAAAGTCTGCACCAGAACAACGACTGCGCTCCCCGAAACCGCTGCGCCCTACGGCAGTGGCACGGCCCCAAAATGCTTCCCAAGCTTTGCATCCCAGATAAACGCTCTCCCACGTGTTTATTCACAGCAGCAGCTGCTGCAAGAACCCGTGTGGTGTTGGGCACCTGCAAGGCTCCAGCCTCAGGCAGAAGTGCCAGTGACACACAGGCATTTCCCACTCACTCCATGAGGAATTTGCTGTCACTTCTATCACCCATCAGCAGGTGAGATGAGCAGTTTTACAACATCCATTTCCAAATGCCCTCCTACCTTCTGCTGTATGGGACTGCCTCCATGAGGGAGCATTACTGGCCTTCCACTAGGCAAAAAAAACCCCAAAAAACCAAAGCAGAATTCAGGAGAGACGTTTTGCATGGAAATGGAAGGAATTAAGTTGGATGGCAAAGCTCACAGCGGCCATGCAGTTATGAGAATATCTTTTCAGTGAAATACTGAAATCAAGTTAAAGAAAAAAAGCCTGATTTTTGTAGGTTTTACAAGTACACTGGCATGGCCGTGAAGCTCATCATACTTAAAATGCAGCTTTTATTGTGTTATTTCATTTGATTCAGGTCTGCTTTTCAAATTAGACAGTCTTGTCTATGTGGCCTTTTAAACCAAATATGTCAATGACTATACCACCTCTAAGCCCTAAAAAAAGCTGTTTTCTAATTGGGGTGGAAGACATCGTCAAGAATTAACAATTTGGATTCACTTTCTTGCTCTAACAGAAACACTATGCTGTACTAAAGTTGTATGACTTCTCTTTGCCTTTGTTTTCAGACTGTGAAAAACAAGAAGTTGCTGCACTTACTGCATGGTACTGTACTGTAAGGCTTTATTAATTCAGGCCTTGTTTTCTCATTCCTTACAGCATCATTTGTACCACTAGTTCCACTAATTCTAGTAAAAACTCTCTGGAGGACATCTATTGCTTTTTGTGCAGGACAGAGAAAGATTTTCATTAAGAAACAACAGTTTCTTCCCCTTCCCCACCTGCCTCCAAAGCCTTTTTCTAATTATAAGAACATTAGCTCCTTGAGAGCAACAGAAATAAAACTACTTTCTCTGTAAGTTGTATTTTTTACCTGCCCTTCTTAAAGGGAAAAAGACCCACCTTACAACTCAACTACTTGGAGCCCTGGCAGCAGAAACAGGAATCTTCCCTTCTGCACTATCCTTACAAACATGTAAAAGTTCCCTTTGCTTTTTGCTTTAAGCCTGAGGCTTCCAGTATGTAGAAGCCTGCTGTCTAAAATGAAACTTATACATTTAATAAGAATTCAAGTCTGTCTGAAGAGAATTGGCTCTTTTATTAACTACATAAGTCTGAAACTCAGTTAGACACTGTTCAGAGTTCTGTAAATGTAAGTCTATATTTCACCATGGACATGTTCAGTGACTTAAAAGCAATATAAACAAGGTAATTCCTAAAGGAGTGTGCCATCCTTTTCTCAGTGCAGTCATATCCATCCCAGTTACTGGCTACTTTACTTTACTATACTTTATTTCTTACAGTGTTCTAGAGGAGGTTTTTGTGTTGGGTTTTGGTTTTTTTACAAGAAAAAAACTTGCAAAGAATAAGCAGCATGTGAATAGCAAAGATATTGCTCATGTTTTTATACAAGATAAAAAATTCAATAACTGTATGGACAATATTGGTACAACAGAGTGTTTTGGTTAGGAAGAGAGCTACATTTCTCTGCTACCTAAAAAATCAAACTAAAAGAGGCTGCAAATTGAAAGAAATCCCTTCCCTGCCTATAAAGTCTCCAAAGCAGGATATCATGCACGTTCTCTATGCTGTATAGCAGCCCTACCTTCATTTTTAAAAAAAGAAACAACACAAAAGAGAAACTTCTTAAGCCTAATGTTTCGGACAGCTCTTGCCATTTGAAAACACTTTTTGGGTGCAAAAGTTGAACTATTCTTATCTCTAAAAAACAAGGTTCTCCTAAGAAACTCAGAAAAACATGTATGTTTTCTAGCAATATTCTAGGCAATTTCTAGGCAATATTTCCCTCTGGAACAGCTCTGAATCTGCCCAAATCTGAAAAGAAGAAAACAGCAATTCCCTGACCCACAGACTGTGCACGTGGAGGACTGAGGGTGCGGGAGCTGGAACCGTGAACGAGCAGCCACTGGCACCAGCTCTGAGCCGGGCTCTGGTCCTTCTGCAGCCTCCCTGGAGCTCATTCCCCCCTGCCCAGCCTCACTGATCCTCTGCTGGGACTGCACAGCCCGACCAGGAGCCAGGGCACGGCCGTGGCCACCACGAGTAACGCCGGTTTCATCCGCACAGAGCCAGAGCTGAACGCTGCAGGTGGCAAGGAGGGGAACTGAGCTGGTTTGAGCAGCCCCCAAATTGTTTCCCTGCAGTCTAAAGGCAAAAAGGAGCCAACACGAAGCTCTGTGCAGCAAAAAGGAAGGGCATAAACAGGGCCACACAAGAGGGAAAACATTTGTGGCCGTGAGATCGACAATGTTGAAGGACAAAGGGTAAATCTACAAGAACAGCCGTTTCCTACTGAATGTGTGCAAATAACTGCAAAGCCCAGAGTGCCCTAAAGAGTGATATCAAAGGATTCAATTAAAGATAGAAAGGATTTATTGCTTCCACAATTTTACAACAGAGCTATCGAAGACAAAGTGTAAGGACTGAAATTGTAAAACATTTTAATGCTTCTGAGAACAGATAGCGAGGAAACGGGTTTTTTCCCCAGATAGTATTAAAGCATGTAACAGTGAGCAGTCTATATTAATCCTCTGTGCTGCAAAGCAAGTTGGGCTTGGGTTATTTGGGAGTGAATGACAGATTTAGCTGCAGTGGTGAAACAAAGTACAAAAGCGAAGGATTTCATCAAAATTATGTGAAAAGGCAACCAATGTCATTTAAGATGACATCAAAACCTAACTTTAAAAACTGTTCCAATTTTTTTCAAATCTCCAGAGGCAACCAAAAATAGAGACTGAAATTACTCACTACAAGGCTCTGGAACCATAACCAAAATTAACTGCAGTGACTAAGCATACTTCTCCTGCCAGTGATGAAAAAAAAAAGAGACATCCTTTTTTCCATGATCATTTGACAGCAGTTGTTATTATTAACACCGAAATAAAGTGATCAATGCCCTCTCTCCCTAAAATACAGAACTTTTCACATTAACAGGTGACAAGGTGAGCAATCCTACTGGAGCTCAATTAGGAACCAGTTCTGAAAGGGAATATTTCACACTGAATAGGACGACACAAAGACTGCTGCAAAGTTACAGAGAGCACAAAGTCCTCTTCAAGACTTCTACACAGGGGGCAGGGATTGATAAAGCAACGGAGAAAGTGTCAGCAAAAATTCAACATGCAGTCAGCTGTGCCATAGGTTAGCAGAGAATTCAGGAAAGACTTGTGGTCAAATCTGCAACTATTTAGCCACAAGTGGTCTTGCTGCAGACTGCAGCCACAATGAGCAGTTTTCATCAGAATTTTCATTGTAACACACAGGACTCCGAGCCTTGCAGGTGATATCCTGCTCTCACCATCTGCACCAGAGTTTCCAGCGCTTTCAGGAAAGCAGCAGAATTAACAAGGCTGAAAATGCTGATTTTCAAGAGATTTCCCAGTCTTGGTTTGAGTTTAGAGCTGTTATTTTTAACAAAGGTCCAGAGATATGAATTCAGCCATCACTTCATTATGGAAAGTGAAAAATGATGCTCACAGTGTTACCATTTGCTTGTAAGGGTGCACCCTGCCCATGGAATTTGACATTTTGGATCTTGCACACCTTTATGGAAATAACCTCCCAAGCTTGGTTAGACCCAAAACAACTCAAAAATCTGGTCTCCAGCAGAACTTGAAAAATACAAGAACCTTCTTTTTGGGGAAAAAAAAAAGAAATTTACACTAGCACCCAAACCTCTAGTTTTAAATCTATGGACCAGACACCAGAGCCACCCACTGTGAATGGGACTTGTGTGTATTTACCAAGCCACTGGAATCTGGCACATCCTCCTGCACCTGGAACACTTTACAGAACCACTATAATCAGTGATCAATAAGCAATAAGTGCAACAAAAGAGCCCATACCATTTTAGAATATCTATGCCTTTATTGCACTTTTTACTATAATCCTTACTTACATAATCAAAATAGTGTTTTTCAAATATTCCAATATAATATCAAGCAATTTTCTTAAGGATTAATTTAGAACTGCACGTGCTGAAGTGATTTATACTTTAATTCCCACACACTTATCTAAATTGAATTTAATCTGACATCTTATTACCAAGGTCTATTACATTCTCCTAGAGCTCTTAGTAGTCTTTTCTAAAATTGCCTAATTTATATAAATTCATGGCATTACCATGTATTGACACCCTGCTTTTCACCATTACTCTAGGCAGACAGCATAGTAATATGTCAGTTGGTGTACAAAGCCTCAAATAACCCAAATATTTGACTTCTTTCTAGTCCTTCCCTGTCACAGGACTTGTTCTTTAAGTTTCCTACCAATTCATGCACAAGCATGAGTGGCCCAACTTTCCCCTTGCCTTACTTGCTCCAATTTTCCTTAATACCTTTGAATGAGTTATTAATCCTTTCAAAGTGCCATCTCCTAAAACTCTCAAGGCACTGGGTGGGATTCTTGGAGTGCCCTGTGCAGGGCCAGGATTTGGACTTTGATAACCCTGGTGGGCCCCTTCCAACTCAGGATATTCTATGATTCTATGAAATCTTTTTCCTGGGTAGCAACACACTTCTGACCACAAGAACAGCAATTTGAGGTGCCCCAAAGCTGAGGCCCTGGAAAGATTTAAGGTCAGGATTCTAGACAGGAGAACCTACACTCCAGCTAAATTTACTCACCCTAGAACAATTTTTTTTTTTTACTGTTACATTATATTCCTGAATAACTGAAATGCATTAACTGTCATTTTCTAATACCATCCAAATAAACGTTATATCTAGACTTCATAGCATTCAAAGACCAGGGTTCCTCTAAGTCAGTGGCAGCTGTGACATTTGGCACACTCAGAGATGACTGGTAAACAAGGGCTGAAATTGCACTTACTTGCCTCCTCTGCTGCTCCCTCTTGAAAATACTCAAGGTCAATGCTTGGGTTTGTTGTAAAGAAGACAGCTATCTGTGGAGAAATGTTCCCCTTGGAGATCTTAAAAGTTCGTATTAAAGAAAATAACAATGAACATTATTTGAATATAAATTGAAAAATATATTTCAGTTCTGTTAAGTTAATCAGACTAAAGTCTCCACGGGAAACTTGCAACACTGTTCTCAATTTAAACACTTCCCAACAATTTACAGCTTCATTTTGCCAACTTTTCCCCAAACCACGCTCCCCTGAATTTACACAGCCCAGAATGCCATCCAACAGCAGCTGAACAAAGCCCGTGAAGAAGAGGTTTAATATGCCAATGAGAAATAGTTCAGGGAGAAGTAGCAGCAGCTCCTGAAAAAAGCCCTCCTTTTTATTCAGATGAAAGATACCTCAGTACTGCATCACTACTTTCTACACTTTAGATCAACATTGGCAGATCAATTTCCTTCTTACGTTTGCACATCTATGACCAGAAATGTTAATTAGCTTTAGGATTCTCTGGCCCCTCATTAGCATCAAAGTGACAAAAATACCGGGGAGGGTGACAGAATGATGCAAAAGCTACTTAAAAGATGAAGCAAACTTCATAGTTTCTTGCACTTGGTGCAGAACTGCCAAATTGTGTTAGGCTGCAAACGTGCCACAGCACAGACCCTGTTCAAAATCTCTGTTACATGGAGCCCAGGTAAAGTGGAAGCGTGAATCAGCAACAGCAGAGCTTAATCTGTTTTTCATTTTGCACTCTGAGCCACAGCACAAAAATGTGAGATGTTGGAGCAAGCACCAAGCATCGATGGGCTATGGATGGCTGAGCTCCCAGCAAACCATGCCCAGAAACAGCGACAGCAAACACTGAATTTTCTTACCAGGGCCCAAAGGAAAGTTGATTCCAAAGGATGACATCTGCAGTTAGATACTGTTTCAGCTCCTGGAATCAGCCAGCACTGAATTGAACTCTTGGTGCTGAAAGAATGCAGTGAATGAAGTGGGCACCTGCACAACCCAAACGTCCACACACCACTCTGCTGGAACAATTCTTACTCCTCCTCCTCATGTGCCTCTCCTACACTGCCAGTGCTCCATTTCCAGTACAATACAGATGTTTACAGAGCAGCTGTTTCAAGGAAAAGGGGTACAGCAGGAATAATGAAGAGGAATGAACATTAGGATCTGGCCCTTCAAGTGGATTTTGTGTTCAGAGATGGCTGATTTTAATACAATCAGAATACACAAACACACATTTACATGGTTTGCCAAAAAAAGGGAATTTCAGTTGTATTTTCACTATGAATTTGTTGGGCTAAAATGCTTGTTTCCATAGTGAAACAAGACAAAAAGTCAAAAGCTTAGAAAAAAATAAAATCTTTTTAAAATCTGGGACTGGTAGTTCTATTCCCAGGCAAACAGATCTGCATCCAGCAAAAACATCTGATGTAAATAAGATAAAATGTTGCAAAATATTACAGCTTTTTGTTTCCTATTTTAAATAATATGGAGAAACCCAAATATTTTGTTTCACTATAATAAGTGAAATCAAAGCAATTTTAGGACTAAAAAATATGGCGTTTTCTTTTTTCCTCAAAAATTAAACAAGCTTTCAAGTTCCATTTCAATGAATTAGCCTTTCTAACACACACAGCAAGAAAAAAAAAAGGCAATCAGAGAAAAGAATTAACTGTTCCTGCTCTCAGCAGCTTACACACAATTGGAAGCTATTTGATGGCTTTCTTGAGCAGGATGCTGGGAACTTCATGTGCATCCACTCGTTGCTGAGTGCTTCACGGGGCTGCTCTGGAACTGCATTTTCACACCAGTTCCTTCAGTGAAAGGCTGAACTCCATCACTGGCTGTATTTGGTTATTATTCTCCCTTTCTTTGCAACACCTGCACATAAGATGAACTACCTTGCCATCCCCACGAGCAACTCCTGCTACAAGCCAGTCAATAGATTAAGTTTCTGTCTCACTTTAAAAACTCTGTGATAGCAAAGTATTTCTAACTGCAGCCCCAAAGTAATGATGCTATTGCTCTGACCTTTGTTGATTACTTTTAATTTATATACAGGTTAGTCCTTTCTCACCTTCTGGTCTCGTTTAAGAACATGACAACAAAGCAACCTTGACAAAATTGGAATCAACTGGTAATTAGTATTCCATTTAATGGAGATGAAAGCCATGGCACTCTAAGAGGATACTGCACTTATTACATTAAGCTATATATAACTGCATCAAATGGAATATCTAAGCATTTTAACTCGAGCATTTTATGCGTTAGTAATTCACTTAATTATTTTCTCCAGAGAACAAGTGGTATAATATCATGCTGATGCATGGGGAGTTATGTGAATAAATCTTCAGGCATCAGGATAGGATCAGATACCCCAGAGCCTCACTTAAATCAATAAAAGCAGGAGGAAGTAGAGGGAAGAATGCTGCTTCTGGCTTATTTCACAGCACTGTCTGTACAGCAGGCACACCAATCATGCTGAAGACCTGGCTGCCTTAACTTAATGAAAATGTAACTCATACTTTCACACTTTCCTAAAAGTAAAAAGCTACCTATATTACATCCTCATTTAAAATGTCTCTGCTAGACCTCCTGCTTCATGGTAATCGTGTTCTAATGAATTTGAGCTGTTTAGGTCACATTATATTTCCACACGGTCACTGCAGCCCCAGAAAACAGGTGAGAATGAATCAGTAGAAAGAGTGAGAGGGCATAAACAAGAAACTTCACTAACAATTCCCTGCAGATAAATAAATGAATGTGTCACTATTCTCCAACACATAACTTCGCTAACTCAACTAAACCAGCCTCTGTCTAAAATATTTTCTGCACTGTAGCCCATTTTTATAGCTCTGAATTTGATATGGGAAATATTACATCAGTAATCAATGACTGCAGAGAGAAATTGAGATGGGAGAGTCATAAAATGAGCAAGAAAGGCAAGGAAAAAGGGAACATTACATTAGAGATCTGAAAATGGGAAACAGGACTTCTGTTACTTGGTGTGTATGTGCTTTATTCTATACAGTATTTTCTTTTTATTGTATTGGCAAATAGTACCCATAGGTGGGGCAGGAGAAATTGGAAATTAAAGAAATAGAGCAAGATACTGACACAAAATGGGCAGTGAAAAAGGTCTGAATTTGATTTGTACCTGATCCCAGCTGTAGCTGCTGCTGCAGGTGGGTGGCAGCCAGGGAGTTCCATCTCCAGACCTCAAACTCCACCAGAGCTGTGGAGAGATCCAGATCACACTGTGAGTCAGAGCAGCACCAACATCAAACAGAATTCAAGCTGCAGCCCTGCCCTAATTCATATGCTGCTACCCACGTTCTTGGTGGACTGTTGACAGCTGAGACTAACTCAGAAGCAAAAACCAATTTCCAACCCTTGTTTTGCTCAGGAATTTCAACCGATTTGGCACTGGAGAAAAGTTGAAATCAAGCTGCTGTGGTGGTTGTCTGTTACCAAGGGATTCCTCCTGAGTAAGTGGGATTCCTACCTTGCCACTGCCTGCCTTTTCAACTACTTTGTGCTGCAGGAAAAGGGATGTGACTTGGGCCCACATTGTCTAGAAACTAAGACCTAACAAAATATAACACACTTCCACATTAACTCATTTATATTACCCAAACAGCACAAACTGTTGGCTGCACTTAGCAAGATGAATATTTCTGAATATTTTGGGAAAAGCATCCAGCTGCTAGCTGGTGAATCACCATAACAAATGCTCATTCCTCTAAAGAGTTATCCATCAGTGTAAGCAATGCATGGGTTTAAAATTCCCAGTTACACAGCCCACTTGACTTGGTCATTTTGATGGAAAGTTCCCCACAATGAAAGAAAATCAAAATAAATTTACTCTCTTACTGCCTCCCTTACCTGCAGTTATTGCAGTAATTGGTTTAATTTTTGCTACTAATGAAGGTGTTCAAGATCTCCTTGTCCATTTGCTGCACCTCTGCCCATCTTTCACCTTTCTGTTTTCCATGAGTGCAGATTTTGGTCCTTGACTGTCAAGGATGTTTTTATTCTTTTTACAGGCATTATTCCACAATGAATACACAGTCACTCATAGTAGACCCCAGATTCCAGCCTTCCCCTCAGCAGTGCTGGTACTGCTGTTATCATGATGCCATCACAGCTCTTATCTCACCTGTATAATTCACAAATCCTTTGTTGCCTGAAGTGCCATTCATGGGTATAGAGAGACCCAAACTGTATCCACTGCCCACAGCTCTCACAGACTGCTCAAAGACCACAGGTTTACATAAAAAGTTGGGGGAAAAGAGGTTGCAGACATTCTCCCTTTGCTGAGAATTTCTCCTGTGGTGCTGAAGTACTACTTGTGTTGGTATTTTCATCAGCAGTATTAATTCTACACACCCTCTCATCTCTTAGTAACTTCCAGAAAAATCAGCATAACAGGGTGATACTTGAAGTGTTATTTGAAGAGTTAGACATGGAATTAAGAATTAAAATGGACTAGAGGGACAGGACTTCTTAAACAAAGACCTATCCCCAGCTCCTCACAGTGTGGATTTTGAGGGATTCAGAAATTGTGGGAGAGAGATGAACCATCTGTTCTGTCAGCTGGGGGAGGAAGGGGACTTAGGATACTGATCTAGAATAAACTCACACTACAATATTACATCTTTTCTGGATATTCCAAAAAAGGAGACAATCATAATTGTCTTTCTCTTTAATTCATTACTATGTATGGTAAAACTTTTAGTTCAGCCTTGTGTCTCGGTCTGTAAATACCAGATACAGATCACCCAAAAGCAGAACCAGGTAATTCTAATGACTTTTCGCATTTAAAATTATAAAACCAATGTCAGATCTCTGATCTTTTGAAAATTTCAGAGATAAACTGATATCTGAATTCTGCAGCTTAGGCCCTTCTCTCTATTGTAAAGAGGGAAATGGAGTGGGTTTTTTTCATTACTGCTCTTTTGATTTACTTTTAGTTGCTAAGTAGTGTTACAATAGTAACAAATGTGACTCAGGATATGAAACTTTATATAAGGTTTGGCTGCAAGTATGTGTATTCCATGATACTAATGAAAAACATCTATACAGCTGACTGATGAGGAGCAGGTAATAGAAATGTGGCACCTACAACAGCAAGCTCCTGGTAATTTAGGAGTCAAAGAAGGAGGAAGTATTATCAAACTGTTTCACAAATCCTGTCAGTGTAAGAGTTTTGTGAGTAACTGTTTTCCCTCTTAAAAGTTTCCATCACTTGAAGTTCAATAAAAAAATCAAGAGCATAAAAAAGAAAGCTGGGCTTCTCTAAATTAAATCAAAAAATCCCGTCAATTCTACTTCAACTAAAATTTTGTCCTAAACTTAAGACAAAGACAAAATCTCATGGTCAAAAGAAGGTCCACTACATCCCTTTTCTCCTAGTTCGGACCAGCAGTAACATACAGGCTTTCTATATGAACGAGAGCTTCAAAATTTAACGTATCACCCATTTAGAAACCCAGAAATTAATGAAATTCTTGATATCTAATTCAATGAATTCTAGGGTGGAGCAGCAGTAATATGCAGCATAGAAGCAACTTGATTTATCTCCTGTACCCAGAAACTGGGTTCTCTGGTTCCAGAGCAGCTAGTTCCAAAACACCCCCAGAAATATCTGAAACTGCAGCCCTCATGTGAAAAGGACAAAAGAAACAGTAAAATGCTTTTTCCTCAGAAGCCAAACACCTGAGCAGCTGCAATGGCTGTGCTGAATCACAACCCAAACGACTCTTACCGAGTAAGTTATCCATAGCTCCAGTAATTCACTGGCTCAGTAACATGGCAGGATTACGCCCTAGAACCCCACGGAAAGTCAGGGCCCACGGCGCTCTTGTCAGAAGCCAAGTGCCTTCTTATCCTCACGTGTCAGGCAGGGATGACAAATAAGCTCCTTAGGGCACTCCTAGATCCCAGTGCTCTCGGTCACCTACACGACACCCGTCACGTTACACGCGGGATCCCCTCTGCTGCCACCTTCCTCTCAAACCAAACTGGAGCTGCACCCCGAGAAAAGCTCATGGCGAGGACCCGCCTTAAAGGCCGAACGCGTCCATCCAGCCTGAGCCTCCACGCCTGCCCTCACCGCGCCGCTGGAACGCGGCCGGGCCCGATCCGCCTCTGCTCCCACAGCCTCCTGCCCCCCGGTACCTGCGCTCCCACTCCGGGCAGAGACGCTACTCGGGCAGGCTACGGCACAGCCCTCAGCCTGGGTCAGACTCTTGGGACCGAAAAGCACGGAGCGAAGCAGTGGCTGAGGGTTTGCAGCCCCACGGGCGGAGCCCGGCACTGACCCGAAGCAAGGGCCGGCCAGCGGGGACGCAGCCGCCAAGTCCCAGGGCAAACCCGCCCAGAGCCAGGTGGGTTTGAGCCATCCCACACCCCTGTGCCCTGAGGCTGGGGCCACTCCTTGTGACACAGCCCACATACTTGATTTTCAAATGAGAAAGCTGAGCAGAAATGAGGAGTGTCAAGCCAAACTCTCAGGAAATCCATAGGAACTGACCTGACTTCCATGAAGCCAGTTAACCAGGAGCTGAAAACCACTCATAATCGCTCTCATTTCCCTAACCGTGACTATTTTCCCAATCTCAGTGGGACTGGGAGTGAGGTATTTTGACCCTAGAGCTATTACTTTTCAGACAACCAGTGATTAATCAATCATCCCGCTCATCCAAATCCCCGAGACTGCCTTTTGCCAATCTAACCTAACCATCATCTTCCCCTCTCTGCAGAACAGCCACAGCCTCCAACCACCTCCTTCCTCCGGCGTTCGCGCAAGCCAGGGGCGGGACCCCAGGCGGGGACAGCGACTGCCAGCAGCTGCTTTGGGTCTGCTGTGGAGACACGCTCCGAACACACCCCCGGGCTGCACAGGTGCTTGGGGCTGTAAATATCCACCACAGGCTGCTCCCAGGGTTTGCGCTGCCCAGCATCAACCATCACTGCCCGAGCGTTTTCTGGAAAACACTGAGAGAATTGTCACTGGCCAGGGGGTGTCTGCAAACAAGGAGTGGGCAGGCACAGCATTGTTAGATTCCTGCAACAGCAACTGAGCATGGGAGGAGAAGGCAGGCTCATAACATGTCCATACAGAGGAACTTCAGTATGGCTCAATCCAAGAATATCCATGTATGGGTTTGGAATCATATTTTTATTACCGACAAGTAGAAATGGATTGATTTTTTGGTATCATTACAACTTCTAAAAAAATGTTCACACTTAAGTGGCAATACAGGAAGAAGGTAATTGTGTTTTTGTAATAGTTTACTATTAATACAACCTATCCTGAACCTAGCTCTACTAATTTTCCATGACAGTAAGTCTGCATAAAAGATTGGGGTTAATGAGCTACAAATTTCTTTGCAATATAGAAATGCAGTTCTGGGAGTTTTTCCTTGAAAAAAGAAATTTTTAAGTACAATCAAATTACCATTTTTAAGTACAAACAAATTATCAACATTATGTACTTGGTCTATCCGTGCTGTGAAAAGCAAGAGGTAAAAACAGCACCAAAATTCTCTGAAAATCCTCACAGAAGTGCTACTTTACACCCTGTGCACATTTTGTCCCCAGCCCAGCAATAGCATCACATCCCAGTTGAGGTCTTCATGTTCTACCCCGTAACAAACACAGATAATTCCTACTCTGGTTCCAACACAGAACCTACTGACATTTCTAAGAGCAGCAATGAGCAGATCTGTTCGGCTGCAGAACTCTACACTCAGCCCCAGGCAAAACCCGTTTATCCATCTGGGACAGTGCACACCTGTTGTTGGTTAATCCCCAGCTGACAAATTACAAAAGGGAGAATAACAAATATGTAGGTATTTAAAATAATGTGTTTTCAGCATGAGTCACCTCATAAAACCCTGGAACCTAAATGGATTAGAAGTTTATAACAGGAGTTTCACCAGGATGTTGGCTCATTACTAGGGCTGACTTCCAAAATAAAGTTACAGATCCCAAGGCATATTTAGATTCCAATAACATGAACATACTAACTGCACTTACACTCTTGAGAAAAAATTCCGGGGCTGTGTCTGAGCAATATAAAGGCTGTTCCATTCGCTTACCACTGATATCTATCTTGTTTCATTATAAAGCACTTGAAGAAAGCCCTGTGCATACAGATAAACGTGCATTTCTTCTGCTCCATCGTGCATAGCTCGCTTGCCATCTAGTGGGCACAGCACGTGAATTAAAGCACAGCTACTCTCAGCAAGAAATGAGCAGTCACAGAATGTGTTGGTATAACAGCTTTGAATTAAATATTTCAACTAACAGCAGAGAATTATTAGCATAGCTAGCAGGACTGCCTGTTAGATTCCCTTGAGTGCTAAAGTTTGTCTAACTCCTAAAAAACCACATTAAAAAACACTTTCTTCCATACCATACGTTCTTTTTAGTCTCAAAAAACTAAACCCCAATGATGAAATCAGATTATAGTTCATCTTATAATACTGCCAAGATAATTTGCAACACGAGACTATTGAGACACAGAACACAAGCATCCAAAGCCTTCACCTCCAAGACAAAAACATCATCTCATTTTTAGTCTGGAGAAAGAAGAGTTAATAAAAAGCATCCTGCACTTCTTTGATTCAACCCCCCAAAGTACAGTGAATTAATTACATGTTTAAATTAAGCATTCAATTAAGTGTCTTCCTTGACCAGAGAGCTCAGTATCTTATTGACCTGTGAGTCTGAGTTACAGCTCATTTGCTTTGAAACCAGCCCAGGACAATGAACAGCAGGGAACAAAATGATTTTGTGCTTGCTTGCATCAATTTAAAAATGGAGTAAATCCTTTAAACGATCCAGAGCTGAATCAGACTGAAAGGGTCAGTAACCCTTCAAAAGTTTTGTGTCATTCTTTCAAACAACACTTTGTTTAAGTTTTAGTGTGCTTTTGCATTGTCAATTTGAAGGGGGTTAAAATACTTGAAAAATGCCTTGTAAGAGTCAACAGAGGGCAAAAAATATCTATCAATCAGAAAAGAGAGCTTGTAGAGTCCCTCTAATTTCCTGTTCAAAAAGTTACATTCTGACTATGAACGTTGCTTGAGATCACTAAATAACATGCTGTGGACATGTTTTTTTCCTTAATCAAGTTAAACATCTGCTAATGACCACGGGGAATGAAATAGGCCACAGCTGGCTAGATTGTGCACATGTGATTACTGCTTAGCCACAATTTATGTAATTAGTTACAGTCATACTAAGCTACTTAAAACACATGTTAAAGACCTAATGATGAGCTGATATTAATGGGTCTTTACAGCATGCTTAAATCCCTCCCAAAGAATCTTGGAATATGTCACTGACAGCAAACAGGACACATGCAGAAAATATCAAAATATCACTACTTTTAAAGAAATACATGTATTTACTCAAGGGAGTATTTCTGGGTATGTATGTTTTCAAAAGATATATCAATGATACCCTTTTCTCATTTCAATCTCAGTTCTATGGGGCTGGCAGGGCATGGGGAAATTTTTATTGTGGCTATTCCTGTTCCAAAGCTTAAACCCCACAAGGGAGAACTGGCTTTCTGGAGGGAATGAAAGTAAGCACTGATTTTGAGCGAGTCCCTCGACGGCAGTTTTGCTAAATCTGTGTGATTCCGCCTTTGGCCAGCGTGGAAGGAGCTGCTGGCCTGGGGCCCAGAGAGGCACTTCACAGCCATACATGCAGAAAGCCAGGTCCAGATGCTGCAGCCCCAGCCCAGCCCATGCCTGGCTGCTCCAGTTCAGCTCCTGCCTGCCAGGGGCAGGAGCACCTTTAGGGTGAGACCAGGACACGCTGGAATCCAAGCTATCACTTATAAACAGTGGAACTTATCCACTTACCAAGTGGAACTGTTGGAATTATGCACAATTACGGTCCTTCAAACATTTCAGTTTAACATCAGGGAAGTGTAAAGTGAGGCAGAACAGCAGGTAATGAGGAAGTTTTGTTTTCTCAAGAGGCAACATGACAGTCAGAGCTCTCCTTACAGCCCAGAGGATGCCTGGTGAGCACAGGCACCTGGGCTGGATGGGTGACACAGGGGACAGACCAACACAAAACGCTAAACACTGTCTCCTGTAACACTGCAGAGGATTTCCTTTACTTGACAAGTTACAGGCTCTTTCAAATAAAACTTTCAGTTCTGAAAAACTTCTGAAAAGTTCCTCAACTTTTCCTTCAGCATTCAACTGGATGAAGCCCTGAGCAACCTAATCCTGAATTTAGCCCTACTCTGATGGGTACTGGACCAGGCGAGCCACTAACCTGGCAAGCTTCCTAAACCATTCTTGAGGTGCAGGTATTGCTAGAGACAAAGTACAAAGAACAGATGTAGTTATACCACAGGATGGGTTCACTACCAAAGTAAGAATATTTCCTTCTTCATCTCTTCTGGCCAGCAAATCCATATATGTTAAAAGTAAGCATCCAAAAAAAGGTAATCAGATTAATTTTGATTGCAGCCAGTTCAGAGAGCAGATATGACTGGTGATCAGGACTCCTGCTCTGAGCTCCTCTCCAGAGCAAAGTTAGCGAGTACTCTTCAGAGTCCCCAGGAAATATTGCCAAAATGCATAACCTGAGAACTCAAACACTGCTGCACCCAAAATTCAGTGTAACTGATGAATATGATAAACCAGAAATGTCTACATAAAATACTACATCTCACAACAGTGTGCTTATTACAAATGGCTACAGGAGTATGTAGGCAATGGAGCATGAAGAGGTATTCATTAAGGTTTCAGCTTTGCAAGCTATTAAACATTCTGTCCTGATCACACCAAACACTTTGGTGTGTTACCAGAGGGCTACTGCACTCATGTTTAAATGTAAGAGCATCCTTAAGCAACTTGCAAAAATGACACCTCATTCAACCATTCCAAATTCCTGTTGTTTGCACGCATCAGGATTGACTCCAGCTAAGTCAGCAATGTAACGCTAATCTTAACACAATGTAAGATAAAAATCCCCTATTAAGAGAACACAACCTTTCAATTTGTATTACAAACTCAAGCAAACTTTTTTTCCTACTGAATTTGGAAATTTATCATTTATAGAAAAGGCCTGGATACTTAAAGAGCTGGATTTGGCCGTCAAATTTCAAATTTTGCAGCCACACAGTAAAGTTAAATATCTCAACTATTTATAGTTATTTTTATTTTAATCTGGAGATACATGACATAATAGATGCAATCATTACCCCAAAGTAAGGATTCTGCCCTCCTAGCTTCATTTCTGGCTTAGGTATTCTTTGAAGACTGTTTTTTAAAGTTCTTTTTTCTTTTCTCCATAGCTTTACAATTGTATTATTTATTTCCATCTGTATTTTCATTTTTCTTAAATAACCAACAGCACTAAAACCACAAAAAAAGATTACATAAAAACTCTTAAAAATGTATACACATGAAAACTACAAAACTAATACCAAAGGTCATGCCAAAGGCCAAAGGTCATACAGTAGGAAATTCAGTAGGAAGTCAGATGTAGGAAATTCAGTAGAACTTTAAAATATTTACATCTGCTTACAAGGTATAAAGAAAGACCTTTAAAAATGTGTATTTTGAAATGCTGAGCATTCCCACAACGTGTTAAGTGTTGTAACACTTTAAACACTTCTGCCTACATGAATTATCCACATTGTGTCTGTCTGATATGCATACTCCATTAACACTCACTTTGTAATTTACCGTGATTGAATTTAGCGAGCCAACTGGAAACAAACACCCTGAACCCCAGGTGAGCTCCCAGAGCTCCACAGCGATCAGAGGAAAGAGAAATGCTTTGCCCCTAACAGGAATAGGACATTCCCTGCTGTACACTACACTCCCAGCTCCTTTAGCAGGAATCAGGGAGGGAAAAGTCCTTTTCTGCATCTTCCTTTGGGTGCCTGCTCCCTCAAATTTTACCAGCCCATTAGGGAGTAACATCCTTTTCAGGCACTGGCACACGGTAACACAAAATTGGTGGTACCCAGTCTGTTTTCAGAGTTGTAGCAAACTCTGCAGACAAAAGACTTGTGAATAAGCAGTGTGACTTGTGGCTCTGGATGCCATGCTCAGGCAAGCAGCCACATCACACTTGAGAGGATTGTTTGTATGAGCAAACGCTGCTTAGTGGGAACATAAATTGTGGACTTGGGCCCCAAACAATCCATTATGCCCATAGGGTAACATTATATATTATATTGAAAAGCAATTAATACCATACATACCAGAAGTCCATAAAGACCTCAGCTGGGAGTATGAAGTCTCATAAAACCTCCTTTCTGCCCTGCATTGTAGCTGCATTCAAGATAACACCTTAAGTGCTCACTTTTTCCTCAGATGGTAAGTTGTAATTCTAAAGGCATGTCTCCATGTGCTCAAACGAAAGCATTTTTTCAGCTCTCAAAACCCGGTAACAACCTCCTCCCTCACCAGAGTCCAGTATCTAGGATTCTGATCCAAGTCCAGTTTTTATTGCTGCAGTAAAATGAGGGAAACAGAGGGAAAGACCAAGAGAAGGACAACCAGTGTGTGAGGACAGCAATTACACCTCACACACTCGATACCCAGCACCATAACCTAGTTCTAAATACCCAAGGTTAGGAAATTCCCACAAAGCCCTTCCAGATAGTGCCGGTATCACTTCATCAGATATTCCAAATGGCATACTTTAATTTCACAATATCTGGACAATTTACGGTCCACAAAAATTTACAGCTTCCCACAGCCTTCCTCACCACCCCTCTCCATGAAGGCCTTGTAAGTCAGTTCACGGAGGAGAGATGACTGGGGGCACTGTTTTATGGGTGTGTATTTAAAACAAATAGAAAACTTCCGCGTGTAGCAGGAAGCTCGGGCAGTGAATCACACCAGGACAGGGGAGAAAGACATTTTTGTCCACCCCTGAGAAGGTCTCAGGAATGGGGGTCTCCGCCCTCTCGTGTTGGGTTGCTGTGGGAGGAAGCAGGGGGACCACCCCGCACTGCACTACCATCGCCAGGGCTACGCTGATTCATTCTGACTAATTAATTCCTACAGAACCCTCACTTAATTACTGGGAGGAAAAGTTTACCTCCGACTTCGTGGGGCACGCACAGCAGAGCTGCCTCCTGAAAGGGCTTCCACAGGGCCCGGGCTGGGCTTTGGCAGCGGGGCAGGGGCTCCCGGAGAGGGAAGCGGGGAACTGGATGGAGGAGGAGGAGAAGG